>VXAK01006239.1:0-20727 GCA_013399435.1 Arenaria interpres | reverse complement strand
GAATATTCTGTCATTCTGTGAAGTCTGATGCCAGCAGGAGGCATCAGGACAAACGCTGTAAATATGCCATTAAAATTTGCAGTTCTCCAACTGCTGCGGGTCCCTCCTCTCTGAGAGGTTTGGGTCCAGGCTCGTGTGCTTCACAGGAGGGAGCCATTTGCCCATATTTAAGAGACCACAGAGAATTATCCCTGCTCCTGCCATTAAACTGTGTTTCTCCATGAGACATTTTAGCTTTTGGTGGATCTTTTTTTGCCAGTAGTTCATGCACATGATGCCCAGAGGGGTGAAGGCTCTTGCCAGGCTTTCTAGGTGCTTCTACTAACAGAAGCTTAACAGATGCACAACATGGCCTACATCTTTTCTGCTCCTGTTCTTCCAGTGCTCCTGAAGAAACTTCAGGTCTAGATGGCGTTACAGCTGCCTCCCTCCCCTTGATATCCTTCAATTGAAACAGTCTGAACAGCTCCGATTTCTTACTAAACATCTAACAGAGCCATGGAGTTGGTTATAATCCACCTTGAATCCGTTTTGCTGCCACGCAATATGCCTGAGGCTGTTTCCTACCCAAAGTCTTTCTGTTGCAGGGAGGCCAAATGAGTTACGGTTCTCAATAAACTCAGTTTGCTGCTAATCCCGAAAATGCTTGAAAGAAGTTATTTCGCTTGGCCTTTCAGTCAACGTCTGTAATTTCTATTTCCCTTTAAAAGACCCACTGCTGGTTCTGCAGGCATTTTATTCTTTAGTATTAAAGTCCTTTCTCTAGTATTAGAATTACTGAATACGCAAAGTAAGGAAATAGAACAAGCCAGTTGCTGGCTGGATTAAGGAAAGATTAGAATAGAGAATAGGAAAGAGAGAATACTTAGCCCCTAGCTAGAGGTCACCAAGTTTTCTCTTTTGCTGGGTCCACCCTGGCAGAGAAAAGTAGATAGCAGGGGAGAGGTGTAATTTGATAAATCCCCTGGGATTTGCCAGATCTCCTGTAAAAGAGCAGATTGTCACTGAGCTTTGTGACAGTTCGCATGGACATTGAGAGGAAAGTTGACCCTGGTTGCTTGAAATCCTACGAGCTCTAATTACAGCATGCTGCGTGGGTGGGTGTCTACTGATGGTAAATATATCACCCTTTCTATGCTGGGTTTTACACCGCTGTGAGCAGTTGCAAAGGCTTAGGAGGGCTGTGTTTGCTGAGGGCTGTTTCTCCATCCTGCCAAGCTGTGTTGGGGCAGCCACATCTGGGGCTGGGCATGGCTGAGGAGCCTGGCCATCTGGAGGTGCGGCCGGGTGATAGTGCTCATCTCCCCAGCACGCACAGGAGAGGGACAGAGCGATGGGAGCTGTGCACTGCCAGCCTTGGGTCTCCTGCTAGCCAAGGTAAAAGAGAAGCGGGTCAGTAACAGCCCCGGTTAAACCTATTCAAGAGTTTGCAGCCGCAAGCTTTTGCGGAAAGCTGAAGTCTTGGAGATGGGGGTATTGCAGGATGCAAGGAGTCATTCTTTCACACAAAGTTTTAAACCTAGTATATCATTTGCCTGGGATCACCGCTGACATCCGTAAACCATCTGTCTCACTGGCTTTCCACCACTCCAGCTGTGACATGGCTGTCCCCTCTTGGACCACAGACCAGTGGGCCAAGGCTTTTTACCCTTTTAAAATCCACTAAATCACAGAATGTGCTGCTCTTTCAGAGCCTGTTTTGTAGATTTTCTTTGCCAGCACAAGAGCATGAAACACTGGTTTTGGAAAGCACTTGGGACCTTTTGACATCCAAGTTGTAAGGGAAGTTAAACCAAGGCAACTGGTCAGCTGCCTTCCTCAGTGGATACTCTAGTTTCTTCCATGATTTAAAAGATAGTTTGAAAGCAACTAAGCTCAAATAAAGGAAACAAGAGAATAACTGGGGATGTCACAAGGCTGTTGATTTCCCTAGACAAGTTTGTGGTCGTTTTCTAGGCATTTCACGGAATCACAGAATTGTCAGAGTTGGAAGGGACCTCTAGAGATCATCTAGTCCAATTTAAGAGATTTTCCTTTCCCCTAAATCCGTGTTGGTTTTAAAATATACAATGTGGGAAAAATAATATTGGAGTAATAGAAAATCATGCAGTTCTGCCACCACAGCACACTGTCAGGACCACTGGTTTTTTTTATTCAGTAATAAGTTAAAAGTGACATACAGTGAGGAGAAAAATATCACTGGCTGTTTTTTTGAGTAGAGATGAGCTCAGGTTAGTTTCCTCCCATCTCCTCCCTATCCCAAATTTTTCCCAGTTAAGAAAAGCTCAGTTCTATACTCAAAGAAAAGAGCTCCCTGCCCTTCCCCTTGTCCTGGGGCTTTTCCTGTACCCAGAGATGCCGTCACGTCGCGGCGGCTGCTAGTGGCTTCTCAGTTGTGAAACACCACTAATGAGAACGATTTGTGATTATTTCTGGTTGCCCTGGGGATCTGCAGGAGGGTTTGTAATTCTCCCGTGGCACTTTTCCCTAACCCCGTTTAATTTCATTTGCGAGACTGTCCTATGGAACTCGGTGTCACTGGACTAGACTCTTTTTAAAAAGGTCCTCTAGCTCTGGTGGGAAGTTGAGATGTGTGTGTGAATTACCTTCGTTAGGACAGCCTTGTACTCCTCAGCTGATGGGAACCTGGGGTCACATCTGCCATTTGAGACCTGTTTTGGCAAGCCCAGGAAAACTTAGCACCTGCCTTTCCATCCTAGGATTTAAAAGTTGCAGCTAAATAAGCGTTTGTGGAAAAAAAAAATCCTCTTGCCACTAATCTTGGTCCGAGGTTGGCTCTGGCCTGCCACCAGGCAGACACCCATCGCAGGCAGTTTCACAAGCTGCAGTGCTGGAGGGGAAGCTCAAGTGGGGACAATAACCATACACACCTGCATGTGCAGGCAAGTCAGCCTTACCTCTGCCTGCTTTTCTTGTGTGCTGCCAGGAGACCTTATTCCCTTACATCAAAAACAACGTGAAGGAGTATCTGCGCGCTCACTGGGAGGAGGAGGAGTGCCAGCGGGACGTTGGACTTCTGAGGAAACAGGTTAAGTAACGGAGCTAAACTGTTTCTCTCCAGGTTTTCATTGCATGCCTGAGACTTAAGGTCACTCAGACTCCCCCAGTCACCGAACACAAGCCCGTACCTCTCTTTGCCCCCCATGGAGGCTGGTTGCCTTAATGGGGTGATCCACCCCCACCCAAAGCCTGGAGCTGTGCTTGGGGAAGGGCTGGTGCTTGGTAGGCAGCAGCTCAGCTGCTTCCCTCAACTTGCCTTGGTCTTCACAGCCCCCAGGTGGGTGTCGAACCACGGCTTTTCAGGCTCATGCCTGCACTGTGCCCTCCTCTTGCTGAATCCACCGCCCAAGGGTCCAGGGGCCTGTTTGTGGAGGGATGACAAAGTACTCGTACCACACAGGGCCATCCATAATTCGAGACCTGTGGCTGTCTGGAGGCAACAGATGAATTTGCTTCTTTGCCTTAATTTCAGTGATGAAATACTTGAACAAAGATAATTCTCGTTAGAGTATTTACAGTACAGCTACAGTAATGCTGATTGTTGGATTTAGAAAGTACAATCCAAGCAGGTGTTTCTAGACACTACTGAAGTCTCAGTAGTGTCAATCTCACTACTCAATCTCCCATTGAGCAAAGCATTCAAACAGTGTTATAACCCTCAATGTGAAGAGCAGTTCAAGCTGGGTCCTGCACAGAGGTGTGTTGATGAAGCTCTTGGACCCCTTTCCTAAATTGAGATGTTGAGACCAATCCATCTCTTCCATCCATCTCTTCAGGACCAGAGGAGATGGTCTGAAGTTGGGGCAGGGGAGGTTTCGATTAGATCTTAGGAAGAATGACTTTCCTGAGAGGGTGGTCAGGCACTGGAAGGGCCTGCCCAGGGAGGTGGCGGAGTCACCATCCCTGGAGGGATTTCAGAAAGGCGTAGACCTGGCACTTCAGGGCATGCTGTAGTGCCTGAGATTGTTGGGTTGGGTTTTTGGTGTGGGTTTTTGTGTATGGTTGGACTCAGTGATCTCAAAAGTCCCTTCCAACCATGAAGATTCTGTGATTCCCTCACCTCCTTTTATCATGGGTCATTTCCAGGCACAGGAGGACTCCAGCTTGGATGGGGCCGTGCTGATCCCTTTGGAGAGTGGAAGCGGGGAAGAGGAGCTGGAGCGGGTCATCCAGGCAGTGGTAGACAATGTGCACTGGCAGATGTCTCTGGACAGGAAGACCACAGCGCTGAAGCAGCTGCAGGGTCACATGTGGAGGGCAGCCTATGCAACTGGGCACGTCAAAGGAGAGTAAGTAATTGTGTGTCCCTCTCCCTGCTGTAGGTATGGGGTGCATCTTTCCTAGATGTCTGTTAGCTGAACAACTGCATAAGCTATTCCTGGAAACAGCCCCATGTACAAATGCCTTACCACCTTGGTGTAGAAGCCACTGCTGTCATGGAACCAGCTGCAGACACTTCATTTCAAACTTGATCGTGCAGTGAAACACAAATCCATCGAGCTTAATCTTTGGATCTAGGGAACCAAAAGCTCACAGGAACCTCGGGACTGACCGGTTGTCTCAGTGCCCACTGGGAAGATGACAAGTGGGTGAGAGTGTTTCTCCTTAAGGAATAATCGGCAGGTACATGCTGGGGACACCTAGCTCTCTTGACCTAGGGAGGGTCCGTAAAGGAGTTGGCGTCTGAGAAACAGAAGGTGGCAATGCGGGTGTGACACGGGGTGATTCTGCTCCCACAACCAGCAGAACGTTCATCTGGGACAACTATCGTCTGCATTCAAAATTCAGAAAACGTCTCAATATTTCTCTACGGAGATTTCTTGGTAAAGCAAGAGACTGAAGCACAAGTAAGAACTTCTTACAGTTCTCAATCTTGCGTTTTTTATCCCTGAATTGCACTCACATTTTAGAACAAGCCGGGCTGGAAGAGTCAGATCCTTTCAATTGTTTCCTCCTGCCTTGTCTCTTACCTGTGCATTTCCTGCCTTTCCAGTTTGTTGTTGTTTTTTTTTTTGTCTTCAGGCTCCTCTTTATATTTCAGCCACAACAGCAAAATTAGGGACAACTGGAGTTAAGCCTGATCTTCTTAATTAGGTTGAGAGATACTTGGTTAAACTATGCTTTTCAAGTTCCTAAGGAAGTAAAACAAACCATGAATTTCACAAAGTGTTTTTGCCAAAGGAAAAGGAAAAAGAGCTCAGAGAAAAATACAAACATCCACCAGAGAAAGCAACAAAACCCAAAAGCAAGTCAAGAGGGACAGCCATCCTGTTGGTTTTCTTTTAAAAACAGGGCTAATTGTCTTAGAGTGGCCCAAAAACTGTGGGGCTAGCCTTGCTGCTTGGTGGCATCCAAGGAGTGAGATCTCTAAAGTCTCCCCCTCATTCAACTGTATCTGGCACGTCAGCGTCTGAAATCCAGGCACTGAATTCAGCATGTGAACACATGAGTGTGGCTGGGGCTTTCTGCAGGTGCCTTAGAACCTCAAAATATTTACAGCTGATACTAGAGACATTTAATAAACAACTATGAAAAAGAATGAACTTTTTTTTTTTTTTTAAAAATGCATAACATAACAAGGCCCTGAGCAGATGGCCAAGAAACTGGAGATGGAGAAAGAGCCAGCTGATTGCTATGAGTCTGCAAAACTCAGTCCAACACCTTCTTTTGCATCTATTTGGAGTCCTCTTTCTTCAGGTGCTCATGTCCCTGTTTCAGAGAATGCTATGGGGTTGGAAGGGACCTCTGGAGATCATCTAGTCCAACCCCCTGCCAGAGCAGGTCCACCCAGAGCAGGTCACACAGGATAGTATCAGGGCAGTATCTTTGGGCCTTCAGCCAAATGGCCACACAAATCTTTGCAGTACAGGGGGAAGACTGATTTGGACTGGGTTGAAAATTTGATTCCCTGGGAATCCCCCAGCCTCCTCCAGCTCCTCTCTCCATCCTTCTGCCATATCAAACTCAAACCCGCTCCCTGCCCTTCTGAGGCTGTGGCCTTTCCTTATCAACCATCACACGTAATACTGAGGGACTAATTGTCAGCCTCACTTTGTCCCTCTTGAGCATCCTCTAGCCTTCAGTTTCTCTCATTACAGGCGTCATCTTGTAAATGCTCTTTGTATACAAAGAGCTTTTGTATGGTGCTTCACGGAAGAGGTCTCGTGGTATAAATGAGAAGGGAATGAGGGAACCAACAGACATGTCTGTTAGGAGTTACACAGCAGTTGCCTTGGCTTTGGTCACGGAATCACAGAATCATTCGGGTTGGAAAAGACCCTTGGGATCATCGAGTCCAACCATCTACCCCGCTCTACAAAGTTCTCCCCTACACCATCTCCCCCAACACCACCTCTAAAGGACTCTTAAACACATTCAGGGATGGTGACTCAACCCCCTCCCTGGGCAGCCTATTCCAGTCTCTGACCACTCTTGCTGTGAAGAATTGTTTCCTAATGACCACTCTGAACCTACCCTGTTGCAGCTTGAAGCCATTCCCTCTTGTTCTATCGCTAATTGCCTGGGAGAAGAGACCAGCACCAACCTCTCCACAATGTCCTTCCTCCTTCCCTCTCTCACACCTTTGCTCTTGCTTGTCTGTGGGCAGCTACTACCGAGGAGTTAGATAGAGCTCACATTTTGAGACTCATCTGCCCGTTGCTAGATCAATATCTTGCCTTCCCAGCGCTCTGCAAGGCCAGAAGAATAAGGGGAGGGATGCTGCTGCCCAGTGAACGGGAGCTGGTTCACCCTTTGGGGTGCAGTGAAGTCAGGGACACACCTGGCCCACCTGCCCGAGTCGCTGGAGTAGCTCTGTCCTCAGTCCCTTGGGAGACGCTCCTTCTCCAAGTTGTTGTCTGGCTTTAAGCAGTGCCGCTCGTTAGGCTCCTGCAGCTGCAACCTCCTCTTGGAGGAGCCTGGACCTGGGGGGTGGGTTTGCCCCATATGGATGGAAGTTACGGCCATAGCTCTTACCTGGCAACCTCTGTAGCTTGCCCAGCAGGTGGGATTCGGGACGCAGGAGCCTGTCTTCTCTGTCCTTCCCCCTTACTCCTCCTCCGCAGAGAAAAGCGGCAGGATGCCATTTCCCCCCTCTCCAAATTGAAAGCACTGAAGAAACTCCTGCTAAATGTCTGAAACAGCTCATCAGAGCTGCTCTCTGTGTGGCACTAAATTAGCTGCTCAGCTGGCTGGAGCTAAGAATATATCACCGGCTGCTGATACAGACTCCCCTGAGCAGATTGAGAATGAGGCCCCCTTGCAAACTAATGGGACAGCTGCTATTGTGCCTGGCTAAAGGTGTTCCTCCAGGTGCCTCTGGGTTTGCCCTTAACCTGCTGCCCTGTTTTACTCCAGAATCTTCGAAGACGTGGTTCCAGCCATCAGGAAGTGGCGGGAAGCAGGCATGAAGGTCTATATCTACTCCTCGGGCAGCATCGAAGCCCAGAAGCTTCTGTTCGGATACTCTACAGAAGGTGATATCCTAGAGGTAGATAGCCTTATCACTTTCCTTACAGCTTCTCCCCCTGCAGAGCGCTTCCCTCCCAAAACTGCCCTGGCCAGAATGCTTCATGAACAGAGTCTGGGACAGGAAGGTGGGGCGATGGGTTTGACCCACAGGAGCTAAGCTCAGCCAGCTGAGTATGCTATGGAAAGGGGATGTTTGGGGACCTGGAGGGGGATCATTAGGGGCCTGGAGCATCTCCCTTATGAGGAGAGGCTGAGGGACTTGGGTCTTTGTAGTCTGGAGAAGGCTGAGGGGGGATCTGATCGATGCTTGTAAATACTTCAAGGGAGGGTGTCAGGAGGATGGGGCTGGTCTTTTTTCAGTGGTGCCCAGGGACAGGACAAGAGGAAACGGGCACAAACCTGACTAGAAGAAGTTCCACCTAAAGATGGAGGAACTTCTTTGCTGTGAGGGTGGCAGAGCCCTGGCAGAGGCTGCCCAGGGAGGTGGTGGAGTCTCCTTCTCTGGAGACATTCCAAACCCGCCTGGACACGTTCCTGTGGGATCTGCTCTGGGTGGACCAGCTTTGGCAGGGGGTTGGACTAGATGATCTCCAGAGGTCCTTTCCAACCCCATAGCATTCTGTGATTCTATGTGTTGCTCAGCAGTGAGGTTTTCACATGGTGCTCAGCAACTGCCTTTGGTTTTCTCTCTCTTTCAGCTCTTTGATGGCCACTTTGATACCAAAATAGGCCCCAAGGTAGAAAGCGAAAGCTACAGAAGGATTGCGGCCAGTATTGGGTGTGCCACCAACAACATCCTCTTCCTGACAGATGTCCCTCGAGGTAGGTGGCCTTCCAGTCCTGTTGGTTCTCACCTGTGCAAGGGAGACAGGTGCTCTTTAAACACGTGCTGCCCATTTGTCACCAGCACCCCAGAAATGCTGCAGACCACCTTGCTTCGGTGGCGTCCCCCGAGCTGCTGCCAGGCTCCTTCCTTGACACATCCAGCCTCTCACATGGCAGCGGGATATCTGTGAACAGTTTTGCAATGAGGGAAAATAGGTCAAGTAGAAAACCTGCCCTTGCGCCAGCAAGGAAGGAGATGCTGTTAAAGCTGAGTGGAGCGTGCGCTGAAGCAGGCAGCGTGCTCCATTTACAAACAGGGTCAGTGGCTTTCATAGCCTGTGCTTGGGGGAACAGATGATGTCTCCTGTGCTGCTGTGTGGCACACGTGGCGGCTGGTTCTTTGTGCCCCTCGCCGTTTGGTTATGTTCAGCAGCAGGAAAACACCGTTCCTGGTCACCAAGACTTGCCCCCTCGGAAGCCAGACTGAGAAAGCTGAGGTATTTTCATGCCTTTGCTGGAAACATCTTTCTGGCAGAAGTGGCACTGGGTTGTGATCTCAGTCTAAGCCAGCTCAGTCCCCAGGAGTTAGCCCTTGTCTCCTCCCCAGCCCTGGCAGCAGAGTTGGTGGGAGCTTACGGTTACCTCCTTTTCCCTTTATTGTCTTCCTTTGGCCTCTTGCTGCGGTTGGGGAGCAAAGGAAGCTTGTGAGAAGTGACTCTCAGCAGGGTGTGTTGGAGTCGCTAGTGCCACAGCCCAGCTTCTTCGTGACAGGAATCGAGCTGCCAGTATGTGCCCCCTGCACGGTGCCTTGGGCGGCCATCAGCTGGGAGAGGGGAGGAGATGGCGAGGCAGCCAGCTCCCATCCACTCATAGAACCATAGAATCGTCTCGGTTGGAAGGGACCTTAAAGATCATCTAGTCCAACCATCAACCTAACTCTGATAAAAAAACAAAAGAAAACCATACAAAACACACTCCCCCCCCTCATCACTAAACCATGTCTCTAAGCACTATGTCAACCCGTCTTTTGAACACCTCCAGGGATGGTGCCTCAACCCCTTCCCTGGGCAGCCCATTCCAAGGCTTAGTAACCCTTTCAGTGTAAACATTTTTCTTAATCTCCAATCTGAACCTCCCCTGGTGCAACTTGAGGCCATTTCCTCTTGTCCCATCGNCAGCTCCCTCAGCCTCTCCTCACAAGACTTGTGCTCCAGACCCCTCACCAGCTCCGTTGCCCTTCTCTGGACCCGCTCCAGCACCTCAATGTCTTTTTTGTGGGAAGGGGCCCAAAACTGGACACAGCCCTCGAGGTGAGGCCTCACCAGTGCCCAGTACAGGGGGACCATCACCTCCCGAGTCCTACTCACCACGCTGTTCCTGACACAGGCCAGGATGCTGGTGGCCTTCTTGGCCACCTGGGCACACTGCTGGCTCCTGTTCAGCCGGCTGTCCACCAACACCCCCAGGGCCTTTTCTGCCGGGCAGCTCCAGCCACTCTGCCCCCAGCCTCACCTCATGCAGCAGCTCCAGTAACCCACAGCAGGTCTCCCGGGAGCTGGTGCCTGGCCAGAGCCTTGCAACGCCACGTGCAAACGCTGTTCTTTCAGTCTCAACCTTTAAAAGAACGTGGGTGTTTTGGGGCATCTACAGGCCTTAACGAGAGGCTGATAAGTACGTCTCATCTCCCCTCTCCCCACCTCTGTTTCAGAAGCCAATGCGGCTGAGGAAGCGGATACTCATGTGGCTGTGGTGATCAGACCAGGCAACGCAGGACTGACGGACGATGAGAAGTCATATTACAGCCTCATCTCATCTTTCACTGAACTTTTCCTGCCTTCCTCCACTTAGGGAAAGCGGCGCACGCGCAAAGGACTCTGCTTCACCTGAATTGTCTCTGTGTAACTTTAGGTAAATTTTCATAATCAGAAGTTAAAACCAAACCCACATCATGTCTTGGACCCGTGACTAGTGCAGACAGGTACGGATGGAGAGGATGGTGTGGAGTCGCTTGTGCAGTAGGACAGAGGCCTGCAGCAGCTGGAGCTGGGAACAGGGTGAGGAGCAGCAGCCACGAGCCCTGCTGTTCCTCCCCTTTCCCGGCAAACAGCTCAGGGGATGTTTCCTTCAGATTCCCCCATTGAAATCTGGTGCTGAGACACCCCACCATGAGCTCTGGGCTCTGCAAACAAGGTATGTGCGTCCCCCTGTCCCAGAGGGACCTCCAGGGACCACGAGGGGATCTGAGCTTCTTCCTGCAGGTGGGGTTGCTGCCCAAGTCAAAACTTTCAAAGCTGGGGGGGGGGTTAGGGTGCCCAACGGAAAATACCACACGTGGGCTATACCACAGTAGGTTTGGGGGCTGCCACAGGAAAAACCAGCCCTTGCTGCAGGCAAGCTCTTTAGACCAGGAATAACTTAAATCTTTGCCATATCCACAGCAGGTCTAGGCACAAAACTTGCAATGTGGAAGCTGCTTAGAGCTACACAGCCAGCCTACCAGAATGAAGTAAAAGTGTATATATAAATATAGCTTTAAAAATTAAATTATAGACCCACCTCACTGCTGCATCGTAGTGCTGGGCTATGGGACCCAACCGGCTGAAGACGAGTCAGCTTGACCACTTTTCTGAAGTATCTACCTTAGCACTGACCCACGGAGCTCCTTCTCGGTGGCCAACGTCACCCAGTCTCATGTTGGTAGCAGTGGTCGGCTGCGAGCAAACCTTGCCAAGCCACCTGCTCCTGAGGGACACATCGTGCTGCATTTAATGAGAATTAAACCCCTGACCTTTTCACTCACCCCACCTAAATCGTGCCAATTTATATCAGGTGGTCACGGAGCTTTTCCTAATGTAGTAAATAAAACCACAATGTTGTTTTCATTACGTTCACTCCATCCCAATAGTTAGCTTTCCTGTCTATCACCAGTGATCCCAGCACCTTTTTGGGGTTTTTTTAAGCTTATGAACACTTTGTTTTCCTGCTTTCACCCTCCCTGGTCCTTTCTTTAAGGCAGACAACCCTGTCCTGCCGAGGAAGCTGTATCACCTCCCTTTCAGCAGGTGGTCGGGGGGGTGCAGGGGCTGAGTTACACCCAGCAGCAGCGGAGGCAGAGGCAGCCTGACGCCCCGGTTCCCTGGTGCTGGCACTTTGTGCACGGGTGTCACTTGCTGCTTAGTCATTTCCACACGGCCGTGCTTGAGCGTGCCCTCACGGACCTCTGAATTAGAACACTAACGCACGTGTTGCAAAAATGAGCTCTGATCCACACCTACAGCTGTCCCCTTGGAGAGGGACAAGCTGTAGAGACCAAGCAAGAGATGGGCATTTTGGGAGGAAATCCCTCCACGCCAGCATTGCCCTTCTAAAACCCGTGGTAACAGGTAGGGCTGGGAGGTGGCTACTCTGGATGCCTTTCTGGGCTGTGTAATGACTGCGATCCTCCTCCTAGAAAGAGCCTGCTCATTAGCGGTGTTACAGTACGCGTATCTGCATGGTTGAATAGTCCCTGGCTTCCTTAAGCGTTAATTTTAATCACGGCGCTGTAAATACTCACTTTTTGTTTTGCCTTTGTCATCAGAAAGCTCTGCATGGGGTAGGAGACAAAAATAAAACTCACTTTCTCCATAAAAGCACTTTATTCAGTGATCATTTTTCAGTGTAGATCAGTTGTCATTTAGCTGTACTGAAATGTGCTGTTAGAAATACTCTAGAAATGTACAGAGTTATCACCAAACACCTGAATTTCAGTTTGGATTGCATATAGAAAAAGGAAAGAAAAAAATAAAAATGACGAACATCATATTTTCTTTTTTTTTTTTTTTTGCCTTTCATAAAATTGCAAATTACAAAATGATAAACTGAAAGTATTAGTTGACTTTTTAAAAAAAAAAAAAAAAGTCACAGTGGACTATTTACAGTAAAATACCCTCGAAACGAATCGCTATTTTGTGCTCCATACGCGTTGAGTGCGTGTGCCTGTGTAAGAAGATCCCCACCTGCATCTTCTCCAGGCTGTCCCCTCCTGCCCTCACCCAGGAGGAGCTCCCCAGATGTGCCGCCGTGCCCTTGGACCACGTCCCTCCAGGGAAGCTTCCCGCACAGCTACAAGGAAGAGGCCTTCAGCAGCCCAACAACAACCCTCCGTTGGCTGGAGATGCTCTGGAATTGTAACAGCTGCCTGAGAAGGAATTTTGGCTCACAGAAGATAAAGGGCCGGCTTTAAAGCTTTCTACTCAGACTAGTTTTGACAGGAGTTTTCCCGGCTGTTTCTCCTTCCAGGAGAGGCCTCTGGCCTTTGCAGAAGACTGAACGCCCTCGTGCCTCTTCCCTCTCTCAGAAACGCCACGCCGCAGTATGAATTCCCCTTCGAATGTCTTGCCACTGTTTTAATTTCTGCTTATTTTCCTGCAGCTCAGACAAGACGCAAGCCTAAGCTGAGCCTGACCGGTGAAGGAAAACAGGAGCCACGTTCATGAGAAGCCACTGCCACCGCTCCCTTGCCCAGCCAACACAGCAGCCTTCCCCAAGTCAGGTTTTCAAACAGGAGCTTTGAGCTCCTGCTTTTTCTTTGAAAACAGACCTTTTGTTTGAATCCCCTGCCTTGAGGGAGGACGAAGCCCTTTCTGGTTTTGCTCTTCCCTTCCTGCACCTCCAGCCCTCAGGCCACATCAACCAAGCTCCAGGGCAGAACCGCCTCCCTGCGCCTTGGGAGCCCCCTTAAACCCGTGGCAAACTCCACTCAGGACAACTGGCCACGCTGAGGGGTCCGGAGCCCAGGGCTGGTGTAGCGCCAGCCCCTCTGAAGTTTGACTTCTCTGAGTGTACGAGGAGCAAAACCAAACCCTATGCCCAGAATCGCCTGCGAGGGTTCAGTTCTCATCGCAGGTGAGCCCAGCGTCTCTGACACAATGTTTTCCCCCCCCCAAAAAAAAAAAGCTTTTGAAATATTACACACGCTACGTGATGGAAGCACGACACACTTACAAAGAGCAGCCTTTTCTGGGTCATCTTCAGAGCACGCAGGCATTGCCGTCTTAGTTCAGCAGCTTGCTTCCACCAGCCCCCGCCGCCGAGTCTGAAATACTCCCCTCTGCGCCACCTCTCCTGGCTCTGGGGACGGTCCGCCCAGCTACAGAGCGGCGTCGGGCCAAGTCTCCTTTCCTGAGCACAGCGTGGTTTCTCCCAAACCTGGCTTTCGCCTTGGCCGCTCTCCAGCCTGGAAGAAACGCCCGCTCCTTCGCCACAAAAGCCAAGTCGGTTGAGGTCTTCCACCGCGCACAATTCCAGCTGCGGGAGAAGCAGCCGCTCATCTCTCACCCAACCGAGTTACAACTGGTTGGCAGCAAAGAAAACAATGCAAGAAACACATGGAAGATGTAGCCTGGTGACTCGGGAACCAGCAACTCCTGAAGACTCTTGGTGCCCAGAGAAAAGACTTTCCTTCATGTCATCCTCTGAGGAACAGGCTGAGGAGCGCCCGTCGCGGAGGGGCATCACGAGGACCGGCTGTTGAATGTTTTGGCCAGCGGGAGTGGGACAGAGCCAATTAGAAAGAGTCACTGGTAGCACAGACAGCTTGTGCTCTCTCCTGCTGCTGCCGAGAAGAATCCACTCCTCTTCCAGCAGACATCTGTTTTTGTTTGGCTCTTGATGAGACAGCCACCCTCAGAGCCCTTTGGCAATACAATCATGATTGCACATGAATACAAACTCATCAAAAAAGTGTAAATGAGGTCACGTTTAACCCATGAGACCACACCTGCCCCCCTCCCCCCTGCCAGAGGACAGGCTACACCTGATCTGTCTGGTACTCGGAGGCCTCCGATAAGCTTTCGGAAAAGCTCAGAAAGTTTTCCTGGTACTCGGAGCAAACGATCTCAAATCTGTAGTGCCTGAACTCCACGGCAAAGGTGCCGAAGTAGCACAGGAAGCACATCACCAGGCCCCACTGGATCCTGGAAGCGTGTATGTGGATGCCCTGCGCCATGAGGATGAAATCTGGAAGAGGAAAGTCAAGGAGAACTCGTGGGAGCAGAGACACCGACCACCAGGAGAGAAAGCCACCAGGGGAGACAATAAAATCTTGACAAAGTCGGCCGGCCAGCAGTCAGCCCAGCCATCATCAGGAGAGCGCGAGTGTGGAGCCAGGGATGGAGGGGATGCCGGGTGTCCAACCATGCCCACGGAGCACAGCAGCTCTCCTATCCAGGCCAGGCTGCTGATCACAATTCAGGCTGACACACATTTACAGCAGGAAAGACTTAGGTGCAGAGAAGTCACTGACTTGCTTGACCATCCAATTAGCCAGTGACAGAGCCAGCGAGCTGGGGATCTGGCTGTGGGCCCCCACCTGCCAGGATCCTCCTGATGATCTTTAAGGTCCCTTCCACCTCTAGCCATTCTGTGATTCTACAAAAGCAATTCTCAGCTTCCCTAAAGCAGAGGACACCTTCCTGAGCTGGCGGCCTGCCTGAGCCCAACGCACATCTCCTCCAAGCCTCCTGGCTCTCCTGTCTCTCAGAATTAACTCTGCACGACAAGAATGCAGGAACCACACATCTTACATCTTGCACAGGTAAAACAAGCAAACAAGCAGCCTCTCCCACGCTTTAACCGCGCAAAGCAGGTAATCAGAGACTTCTCGTCTTGAGCTTGGTGTAAACAACCAAAGCTTCATTTCAGCAAACAGCACACTGTGTCTGGCTGAGGGATCTGCTGGAGCGTGTCCAGAGGAGAGGCACCAAGCTGGTGAGGGGTCTGGAGAACAAGTCCTACGAGGAGAGGCTGAGGGAACTGGGCATGTTGAGTTTGGAGAAGAGGAGGCTGAGGGGAGACCTCCTTGCCCTCTCCAGCTCCCTGAAAGGAGGGTGTAGAGAGGTGGGGGTTGGCCTCTTCTCCCAAGGGAATAATGACAGGAGCAGAGGAAATGGTCTGAAGTTGGGGCAGGGGAGGTTTCGATTAGATCTTGGGAAGAAGGACTTTCCTGAGAGGGTGGTCAGGCCCTGGAAGGGCCTGTCCAGGGAGGTGGTGGAGTCACCAAGATCTTCTCATCTTCAGAAACCTCATTTCTTTCCTTGTTCCTTTGTTCTCCTGAGAATTTTTATCTCGATATTTTGTATAATCTTAAATGCTACCTTGTAGGTAAGCAGGGAGGCCATTAAATCACACAGATACTATTCAATATTGTAACCACTTTGGATATCACTAAGAAGTTTTAGAAACATTTCTGGAGGAAGTGAGCCCATCTGTGAAGCTGTGTGTCCTGGGAAAATGTAGCAAGTAGCAAAATGAGCCATCATAGGACCATGCCACGAAGAAAAGCCGAGTAGCATTCCTAAATGCTTTGAGATCCTAGGACAGATGTGAGAAGAGCCAACGTTCCCTGCTGCAGAGACTGTCAGGCACAGAATCCCATGGGGTTGGAAGGGACCTCTGGAGATCATCCAGTCCAACCCCCTGCCAAAGCAGGGCCACCCAGAGCAGGTCCCACAGGAACGTGTCCAGGTGGGTTTTGAATGTCTCCAGAGAAGGAGACTCCACCACCTCCCTGGGCAGCCTCTGCCAGGGCTCTGCCACCCTCACAGCAAAGAAGTTCCTCCTCATCTTTAGGTGGAACTTCTTATAGTAAAGTTTGTGCCCATTTCCTCTTGTCCTGTCCCTGGGCACCACTGACAAAAGACCGGCCCCATCCTCCTGACACCCACCCTTGAAGTATTTATAAGCCTTGATCAGATCCCCCCTCAGCCTTCTCTTCTCCAGACTCAAAAGACCCAAGTCCCTCAGCCTCTCCTCGCAAGAGAGATGCTCCAGGCCCCTCATGGTCACATATGATACCTGCCTTCCCAGGGAGCAGGACAAAAGGATACAGAGCACCACGCAGAGGGTAATGCTGGCCGACAGAGCCACTCGTGGAATCCCAACTTTCCGTCCCTCATTCTTCAGGTTGATCTTGAGGGTGAGGGCAGACTGGATCCAGCACGCCAAAGTCCCGAAGCCAAACGTCAGCGACGTGCCCACATTGTGGATCTCCTCGTCGTTGGAAAGCTAGCAACAAACAAAAGGGTGATTGTTTGGACACAACAGGAATTAGCTACCTCAGACTGCTGCCGGGGTGCAGCAGAGGAGAGCGGGAATCACTGGGGTGTGAGACAGAGATGCTGTATCATTTCTTCTGGCAGAGGTGTAAGGTGTACCTAACCAAGATGAGTTGACAGCTGTCACAGTCAAGTAGACCTCCTGCCCAAAACTCAAACCCAGTGGAAAATGCAGTTGCTCGGGGACTGCCTCTACAGCTTCCTGACAAGACTCACCAAGGCAGAGCTCAGAAATAAATCCATCCCTGGCTCAATGTGACGGGCAGGGCGGGCAAGGACAACCCGCTGGGGTCTTGTGCCACGGAGCAGTGCTGCATTGGGCAGAGGGCATCCAGAGCCCTCACACCTCAGTTGAGCTAGCACAAGCCAAAACACATGGTCCTGGTTTGGAAAGCTTCTCCCACAAAAAAGCTTGACTCCTTGTTCCCTCTCCTGCCCATCCTCGACCACTGGGGTCTGAGGCACTATGAACCTCTCCGGAGTGCCAGTGCTCCTCTGTTCCTTGTGCTCCTGTGTCTCACGGGACTCAGTGACCGTGCAACACTGCAAGGCAAAAGGACAGCCAGGTTCAACGAGCAAGAACCTGCAAAGAGATCCCTTGAGCCTGCAAACTCATTCAGAAAGCCCAGGACCTGTACTTTTCCATAAATACGCTTTAATGCCACATTCAGTTTAGCAGCCAGACAGGGAAAAGCGCCAACCAAGGTCTCATCACCACGTGCTTTCCCGGTTTGGCAAAAGATCGAGCAAGGATACAGGTAACTAACAAGGAGTGGATAATTACTTCAGAATTCAAAGTATCCACTTTTAAATAACAATCATTTGCTCTGAGGAGCTAAAAAAAGAAGAAGGGGTTGAAACTGCTTCCTAGTGCTGCCCCGTATCAGAAATACTCTTCTCACACTTAGACAAGGCCATTACCAAAGCTTCATAGTTCTTAGCTGGGAAGCTCTCATGAAAAAACAAGACCAAGGTTTCGGCTCGTGTTGTGGAATTAGGAAGACCAGGTCCAAAACAATTAAATTATCTCACACCTCATTAAAAAAAACAAAGCAAAACAAAACACACAACCAAAAGAACCAAAAAACCAGACAACCGTGAAGGACACAAAGTTCCTGCAATTGCTCCACAACCGAAACAGTTACTCACCCTTCACCAAACAAGTACTTTTCCTGTATTGGCAGGAAAAGCAGCTCCTGCCTGCAAAGCCCCGAAAGAAGCCAGCCTGCACTGACCCGTCTCAGTTCCTGCCGTTATTGGGGGTCCTTACTCGCACCCCAGTGAGAGGCAGAGCTTCAAAGACAGCAAAGGGATGGGGACACCCCAGTGCTACTGACTCTAGTGCCTCGATTTTCACTGCAGACCTAACAGACACACTCATGACCCCAGCGGGCACCCAACCCCACAGAGCAACGTTGTGGCACTGACAGCTTGCTCGTTTGTTTGTATAACCCTGCAGAACGTATCCAGAATCGGAGGGACCTCACCCAGGTACCTGTCACATCAGAAGTCATAGCACTCCTCTGCTGTGTCCCTCTCCTGGCCAGTCTGAGGACAAGCAAGAGGTAGATTTAAATAACACAAGTTTTAAACGAAGGACACTCAACTCTCTGCTAAATCTGAACGGGCAGCTGTCCATCTGTTCACACAGATGCGTATGGAAACTTCCAGCTCAATCCTTCTACTCAGGACCTTCTGTGCCAACTCAAGGATTCAATAGGTTCCCCGCTCTGCCTCTTGGCAGTTCAAGCGTAAGCGCGCAGGTGCAAATCCTGCTGGGAATACCTGAAAATGACCCCGGCCCTTCATCTCAGCGTGCCGCTGGAGCCATGCACACGGTAGAGAGAGGTGGCAGAGACAAGGAGGCTGTACCTGCTGGGACAGGGGCACAGCCAGACACATTATCTTCTGGGCTCCCACCACAGGTAGTTCAAAGACCTAAGCAGATCTGCCAGAAAAGCAGGAACCTGGCAACACGGACGCAGCGGTCCAAGCCCGGAGTGCAGTACCTGAAAGTTGCCGAGTAGGGTCATCCCAAAAGAGGCCAAGCATAATGCCACCAGGCCGCTGACGTTCAGCCAAGGGTTCAGCACCTTCGGCTTCAGCTGAATGAAGCGCAGGACAGCCAAGACAAGCGCTGAGAAGGAAGCAGAATGCACAGTGCGTCATTAGTAGAACATGCTCTTATCTCCTACTTTATAAGTGAGAACCAACGTAATGATAGGTAAAAGGCTTTTAAAAATTTGTCCCGCTAGTTTCACCAAGATCACAGGACATTGAGACAAGGTTGAATGCAGGACATTGAGATTGACCCCTAAAATTTCTAACTGCAACGGAGTAGCAAAGGCAGATAATAAAATGTCTTCCATAGGAAGAGGAGGCTGAGGGGAGACCTCATCACTCTCTACAACTACTTGAAAGGCCATTGTAGAGAGGTTGGTGCTGGTCTCTTCTCCCAGGTAATTAGCCCTAGAACAAGAGGGAATGGCTTCAAGCTGCAACAGGGTGGGTTCAGAGTGGCCATTGGGAAACAATTCTTCACAGCAAGAGTGGTCAGAGACTGGAAGAGGCTGCCCAGGGAGGGGGTTGAGTCACCATCCCTGGATGTGTTTAAGAATCCTTTAGATGTGGTGTTGGGGGATGTGGTGTAGGGGAGAACTTTGTAGAGCGGGGTTGATGGTTGGACTCGATGATCCCAAGGGTCTTTTCCAACCCGAATGATTCTATGATCCTATGTTTGAGCAGTCACCTGGCTGGGGGCTTATGGGTCCCTCACCCTCTTTCCACCCAGAGGCCACAGCTCACTGCAGGTCAAGCTAGCTTAGTGCTTCTGGATGGCCCCCTCCCGCTCAGTCATGGACAACACTAAGCACAGGAAGCATTTATCTCCTATTCCCTTATGCCGAGCTCTCACACTTTCTTTTCTCATGATGTTTAGGAGCTGGGTTGCAAATTTTTTGGGGGAAAGAAGACACCTTCCTATCTGCCTGTGAAGCTCCAAGCACATAGACACACCATGCAGTCACACTGCTGGGCTTGCACCAAGTCCCACTCCACTCTGGGCACTGGGCTCTCTTGGAGGAGGTACGTTAAACCCCACCTGTATTAGAAAATCTATGAACAGCACATACATATTTCTGCAGATTTTACCATAATGCCCACTGCCTCTTCTCCTCTGCAACAAGTTGATGGTGCCATGAACATAAGCCAAAATATTGCACTAATTTTCCTCAAAGAGTGGAAGAGCAGTCCGTCCAAGCTTACAACTAGCCCAAGCGCTACGGTATGATATACGATATATATCATGTATGGTAAATGATATATTATATAACATAATATGGCATGACCCCAGGAGATACTAACATTGGATATTCTTGCCCTTCTTAGGGAATGCTATATGGACATGCTGCATGCACATCTGCTAATGCTTGCCTGCCATAGCAAATTAAATCTATATTTTCCATAAAACCCCTGGTATAATACCAAAAATATGGTTTAGAATAATAAGGTCACTCTCAGTGAAAAATACCCACTTTTATCCAAACTGTAAAAGATGTTAGAATTTACTCTCTCACAATTTGCTCTAGGGAATTAATCCATTCTAAATCCTTGAAAACAAGAGAACTTTGATTCCCCCCAAAAGAGAGAATTTCTGGGTTTTTATCCCCAGGAAATTGTTTGGGACAGCCACCCTGTCACCACTTGAGCTCACACGCAGGAATTTTTATCATTTTTATTTCTACAGGACAGGACCCGGAAATCATGTGATCTTTTCCTAAAGAAGAGAGTCTCCTTCTCTGGAGACATTCAAACCCGCCTGGACATGTTCCTGTGGGACCTGCTCTGGGTGGCCCTGCTTTGGCAGGGGGTTGGACTAGATGGTCTCCAGAGGTCCCTTCCAACCCCATATCATCCTGTGATTCTGTAAAGCACTGATGGGAATGACAAAAGGGAATTAAAAGATCACCCTCCGGCACTATGTGCAAAACATATTTCAATATTCAGTAATGCCTATGTTTCTGGCAGGTTTCTGTAGTTCTCTTCTCCCGTAGCAAAGGCTTGGACACAACTAGAGGTGGCCAGAGGTACAAGTTAAAAGCAGCTCTCGGAAGCACCCAATACAGTGGAAGAAAGCTTGGCTTTATCCACAGGGAGAGGGAGAGGAGAGAAAACAATTTCATTTGGAAGAGACCTACAACAACCACCTAGTCCAAATGCCTGACCAATTCAGGGCTGACCAAATGTTAAAGTATATTATTAAGTGCACTTTCCAAATGCCTCTTAAAAACTGGCAGGCTCGGGGCATCGACCACCT
>VXAK01006226.1:0-10801 GCA_013399435.1 Arenaria interpres | reverse complement strand
TTTTTTTTTTTTTTAAGAAATGTGTTAAATATGGAACTTGATTTAAGGACTATTTCAATTTTGACAACAATAATGTTATATTGGCATAGTAGTAATAGATGGTAGATTTTATTGCCTTGGATATGACCTTGTAATCCTTAAACAAGATGAGTTTTGAATAATTAAGACTCAATAGAATTTTCCCCACCCTCTCATGAATTGCCAATTTCTTGACATTAAGAATCACTAAGACAAGCACTGAGGATACAAGTAAATTTAAAGATAACTTTTGCTTAAATGTGCATTTCAGACTTGCCTATGAGAAAATTATGAACTTTTATTGAATTTCACCACATTATACTGGGCTAAATATCATCTTTGAAAAGAAATTTTCAACAGAGAACATAAAAAAAGGTAAAATAAATTTTAAATCCATTTAAAAATTAAATATGTCTGCATAAGTGAGAGTTGTCACAAAGTATGTAAAGTTCAAGAAACATTTTTAAGCTCTTTCATTGAAAGTGCATGTGTCAACAAACTTCAGAACAGCAATTCACTGTCTACTTGCATTTCAGCAGTAAAAGAGACTATTTAGTCAAAAATTTAGATTTTTGCTATATCAATACTTCTTGTAGTCCAAAGGAAAACATGTCAAAAGTTAATAAACACAAATAATAGCATTTCTTCTTTTCAAGATATCGGTATATGTCACCTTCTACAAGTTGAAATAAAATAATAATTAAAAACAATAAAAGAAAGAATCATCCTTATGATACTTAAATTACTGGATCATTGTTACTAGAATCATTATTCTAGTGAAGTTTTAGTTATCAATCATCGATATTATATTTCCTGAAAGAAAAAGGTGTGGCACACACATGCTCTGAAAATTACTACAGCACTATGGCTCACAGAAAAATCAGGAAACAAATTATTCAGCAAAGGTATAATGAACCATGAAGACAGTTGCATAAGTAGAACACAAAAGCTATCATTTACAAGTGAAATGTTTATGTCAAACTGCAACAAAAACAGATGATGTATAATGAGTGAAATTGTGTGCGGTTACACTGTTATATACTGTCAGAATGTGGGAATTAGCTGTATAAACTAACATTATTATGGTAACACTTAAAATAGTAATATATATCAAAATGGTGTGTTATCTGGAGAATTTAGAACTGAACAAAGCAATTAAATATCTGAATAATATCATGCCTATTCATAAATAATAGGCTGCTATGACAGCATAAGCTCAAAGACAAAGTTGACAAAAAGCCCACAGATGAATAAAAGCAGCAATTCCTAATATCAAATACAGAATTACTCTTTCACTATGAGTAATAACTGTTCTTAGCAGAAATTAGTAAAAACCATACAATACAATTTGCAAAAGATTTTGTTTTCAGCTCGTCACAACTAAAAAAAATAGTAATGAAATGAAGTCATAGGTATATGAAGACAGTTTTTACCCTGAAACCACATTCACTGGGTGTTCTAAGCCACGCAAAATTTACCATTTCTACTTTACTATTATTTATTTCATGTAGAAAATTTCCATACTGAGAAAATGGATTTAGAACAGAAGCTCAATCTTTTGTAGCTTATGAGTAACCTAATTAGGACACAGTTAGAATTACAGAGAATGTGTATAATTAAAACTGTTCTTGTTAATGTATAAATAGTTTCCTGTCTGGTCTTTAACATGTTCTAACATTGCTCAAGATTGTGTCACACTTATAAATCGTGACAATCATCTCTTTACAACTGACCTTTTGAGTAAATTCTGATACAAAAGAGTATTTATTCATCTCGTTCTACCACCTTCCTGGTTCTACATACTCATGAGATACTTCCTGGGCCCACCCTTAGCAACAAATTCTACTTTGCTCTTTCTTTCCTCTGGTTTAGGTTAATGAAGAGTTCATCATTTAGCTATGTCCCTTATTGCACTTTCTTTTCTTTTCTTTCCAGTGGACTAGTAGAGAAAATATGGCTATCTATTAATTTTTCATTATACAAGTATTCATACATGAAAATGTAAAAAAAGTTCTTTAGTACTGGTAACACTGTATTGGGTACACTCCCCTGTGCCCAACAGGAAATAACAAGTAGTAAACATAGCAAGAAACAAACGATATAAAGAACTGCTAAGAAGCTAATGACAGACTGATCCAAAGAGTGGTGATGTTGAAAATAATCCCATTATTAGTATTAACTTTTCTTGTATTCTAATGCTTGAGATGGAAGACATCAACATGCAAAAATGCCAGATATTTTTATGCTGGAAGGTTGCTGTTTCCAGAGCTAAAGGTTTCTTTCTATTAAGAACCAAAAGAAAACATGCCTCAGAGTTTTAGTTCTGATCAGATAAAAACAACATGGCTAGTGGAGCTACACAGACCAGTAATGTGTCAAGTTGACTTTTTTATTATTTGTTGGTGACTTGGTGAAGATGCAAACTATTTTCTAAGTCATTCCACTGTAAAGAATGAATGGCATTAGCACCAGAAGGAAGTGGGAAGTTTCTGTGAGTCTGTCTTTAGGGTTTTAAAAAAATGTAAGCATAACATGCATAAACTGTGATTTGTTATGATTTGTTCTATAAACTTATAAAGGTAATTGGAAGTGGGTTTTGGATCAGAAGACTAAACAGAGGTCAGACAGCTATAATTGCTTTAAGCTAGGTTTGGCCTGCAACCTATCCAGCTATATAAATGGAAACCTAATTTACTGGTAAAACCTTCTGCAAGCCTCGGAGAGTTCTAGTTGCTATCCAAACCTAGGGACTATTCTTTTATTATTATTATTATTCAAATTGCATACTATATTTTCCTGACTTCTGGTTACTACATTTTGAGATGAAAATGCTGTTTATGGTTTCTGTTTGGTAAATGAATGTGCTCCATATTGCTGCAGCAAGGGTAGGTAGACTAATTAAGGTGCAGGCATACTTTGCTAAATGGTCAGGAGAGGTATACTAACTACCTCATTAGGCAAATAACTTTAAAAATAATCTGTTTACAACAGCTTATCAAGAGCCTTTTAGAACTTTGCTTGCTACATTATTTTAAAAACTATAGATTATGTTTATACAGCAATATAAAGATCCATTTATGTTAATCTAGTGCAAAAGGAAATAATTCTGATGTTAAACATGCATATAGTCTATATAGTTTATCAATTATTTAAAGAGGAACTGAAAAAGAATGTTTAGCTTCACAGCTCCATAGGGGTTGTGTCAGCCTAAGGACATATTTCTTCCTGTGAAACACCTTATTTATGAAGTGAAAAAAACCAAAACCATTTAAAATTACTGCTGCTACTGTTACAAAATGAGGCAAACATTTAAATAGAATGCACACACTGTTAAAATACAAGATTGTGAGTAGCCTGTGTTTTTCTGCCTGGCAAAGAACAAAACAAGTGGTAAAAATATATTAATTCCCTCTAACAAGTACATCATAGAAAAGTAAGTAGAATTGGATGACACTGCTCACTGCTGAGAACCAAAACATCTATGTAGTCATTGCTCACTTGTATAATATTTAATAATTATAAAGCTAGTGTCCTTCAAGATTTGCTTCATATTTGTATTTGCATTTCCATGACTCCTTTTACAATAATAAACTCCAAGAGTTTCTTTGCAGACATCTGGAGTATCTCAAGAAAACTCACGAGGAGAAAAATCTTTGCAACACATCAGAATACTTCATGGGAGTGACTAATAACATTAGTACAGTTATTAGAAAAGAGAACATTAGAAAAGAGAATGTGACACAGTAAAACAGGTGTCTGAATGTCAGTTTCTTTTGTCGCTTTGGCAGTACCTTACTTCATGAATGGTCCTAATTAAAAAAATATTCACAATTCTGTGGACATTTCCCAATAAAATCAACCTTACTAAAAGTTTGGAGGACCAAACTTTTCATCTATTCTCCCTTCTAGTGAGAGTTTAGATCATTCAAACATTTTGCTTCTATAATGTTTTAATTACCTCCCCCTTCTTCCATGAATGGGAACGCTCAGTTTATCTTTTCCATAATGGATGTATGAGAAAAGGAATATTTTCTTCTTTCTGAATAGAACAGTAAAGCAATACAATGGATGCTAGGAGTTCTAAATCTCCACAGCAGCCGCAGGTTGGTATTCCAGTGAAAAAATATTAGGCAAATATATATACAGAAATGTCCAGTAAAAGTAATATTTTCCCCATACAATAATAAGGCTATTATTTTCCCCAGGCACATCTGCACCTGGAAAGGGGAAGCAGCAGCCAGAATGAATGAGAAGGCAAACAGGAAAAGGAAAACAACAAGTATTTTCATTTACACCCTTTATACAGCAATGCCTGAGTCCATTGCTCATCAAGGAAAAAAAAAAAAAGCATTTTGCATCAACTGGCTTCCCCAAAGTAATACGGGATAGATTTGCAGTAATAATTATGCCACAAATTAAGAAGCCTCAGCACTCCAAAATGATGTGAGAGCACCTCAAGAAGCATGGATTTTAATTTTATCTCAAAACCTGAGAAACATTCTTCTTAGTTTTTAAAACTTTTGTGGATTGGAAAGTAAGATCTAAGATGACAGAAGGGAAAATGGTAAAGAAGGCTTATTTGACTACAACATTCACAAATATAAAAAATCCCCAGTTGCTCAGTTGAAGACATCTATATGAGGCCTGTTTTTGCTGATCCTTCTCTTCCATGGCAAATTTGGCTGCAGAAATTTGTGCTGACTTTTCTCTTCCTGGCTGTATATCCACCCTACGTTCCCAGCCTCTTAGTCATGCTAAAACAATCATTTGGGGGACAAAACAACTGTTAATGAGATTAGTGAACTCAGTTGGGTTAGAAAAATCTGCAAAAATAAAAGCTGCACTGTAGAATAGGGAGTGAATTGTCTGTGTCCAATTTTGTCATGGCAGGTGATACCAGAGTACCCACCCACCCATGATATGGGACATACAGTATTCAGGCTGAAGAAGATAAAGCGCATAGAACTTGGGAGTGCTGGTGGATGAGAAGCTCAACGTGAGCCGGTACAGTGCGCTCGCAGCCCAGAAAGCCAAACGCGTTCTGGGCTGCATCAAAAGAAATGCAGGTCCAGGGAGGTGACTCTGGCCCTCTGCTCTGGTGAGACCCTACCTGGAGTACTGTGTTGAGCTCTGGAGTCCTCAGCACAGGAAGTGCATTGACCTGTTGGAACTAGTCCAGCAGAGGGCCACAAAGATGATCAAAGGGCTGGAGCACTTTTGCTATGAAGACAGGCTGAAAGAGTTGAGGTTGTTCAGCCTGGAGAAAAGGGGGTTCCGGGGAGACCTTATAGCAGCCTTCCAGTACCTAAATGGGTCCTACAGGAGAGATGGGGAAGGACTCTTTACTAGGGAGTGGCGTGCTAGAGCAGAGGGTAATGGTTTTAAACTGAAAGAGGGGAGATTAACATTAGATCTTAGGAAGAAATTCTTTACTGTAAGGGTGGTGCGGTACTGCAACAGGTTGCCCAGAGAAGCTGTGGCTACCCTATCCCTGGAGGTGTTCAAGGCCAGGCTGGATGGGGCTTTAAGCAACTTGGTGTAGTGAAAGGTGTCCCTGCCCATGGCAGGGGGGTTGGAACTCGATGATCTTTAAGGTCCTTTCTAACCCAAACCATCCTATGATTCTATGATCTGCTGCACTTAAGTAATACTTCTACTGGGCGAATCCTACCAGATAGCCTGGATGAGAGCCCTACCTCCTGCTAAACAGCATTGGCATGAATTTTACATGTGGCTCAATGGACAGCAAAGAGAACAGTCTCTGGAAGGGGGAGCAGAACCTCAGCCCTGCTCTGTCTCTGGACATCCTTTGGCCAGGGGTGAGACAGATGGCATCAGGCCTCCAGGCTGAGTAGCACGGAGAGATCCTGTCTCGCATGTCAGGGTGACTCTTCCTACCTGTAGGCTACTATGCTAAAGTACCCTCTTGCCATTTCCTATTAGAAACGGGAGAGATAGGTACTTAATTCAAGGAGATTGAATTACCCTCTGGAGATGTCTGCATTCTTTATATAGTTAATGGGATAGAAGTAAGTGACTAAGTTAGAAGGACTGGTTCACTTTCTTCAAGTCTTAAAGACGTTTTCTTCTACCCATTGACTACGTAGGGAGTTTGGGTGGAGAGGATCTTGCCTTTTCAGGGACAAACACCTAACATTTCTATATCACTTAATTTAGCTAAATTAGATTCAATTCCTACACTTTTACAAAAAGGTAGTTACAAAAAAGAGAAATTGAGTTCCTTGGCAATCAGATACCAGAGAAGAAGGACTCCTACAACTCCTTTGACAATGGGAAACCGGCTGAATTACGTGAGAAGCCACAGCATGTTAACATGCCATAGGAGGTTTTTCATCCTTTTTATTACCTTACAAAATTACCTGAGGAAATAAACACAATGACAACAATATTTTCTGCTAGGCAGGCAACAGATTCTTCCCTAGAGAAAACTGCCATAAGTTTGCAAGATCATTCACCAATAGATTTATAAACTTTTTTGGAATCTGGGCATACACAGTTTTACTCTGCTTCTTTTATTAAGACTTCTTGTCTGTACCAACAGGAAACCTACGAAACACGCAAATAAATCACCTGTACACAGATTAGTTGCACATATTCAAATCTACCTCTGAACAATTTGATCTAAAGAGAAAAAATCACTTTATCCTGTTACCTAAATGGTCAGTGTATTGGTGACACGATGGACTACAAAAATACTTTTTACTGATTTTCTATGTGGTTTCAATGCATCACCCTGGTAGTAGAATATCTATCAGTAATTTGAAATGGAAATAAAGTTTTTCTTATGATATTCAAAAAGTAGCTTCATGAATAAAACTGGAATTTATCATGTTAAAGAGCCAAATTGTGTATCTACATTGACCTTACATCATCTTTCTGCTAATATAGCTAAAAGCAAGTGTAAGGACTAACATGAATCAAGTTCTTCCTCAGTTGCATTTTATGTTGTACTTTATGATACTGAACCATTAAGTAGTCACAGGTGAGATGAACAGGCATTTTTTAACTACCTGGTTGCCTTCTTTCCAGAAGTGTTTTATGATTTCCTTGCTCTCTGTATCTAAAAATTAGTGACTAGGTTTCCTATCACAGGAGATCTCATATCAAAATAGAATTCAGGAACCCAGTATTACACTTTGGTCATAAAGTGCTCTCTTGACAGATCACCCAGGCATAACTGACAATTGTCTCGTAATGTAACAAAATTGGGGACTAAAGAATTGATTACCTGCATCAAATATAAAAATGTATAGTCATTGTAATATCAATCAAATATAAGTGATTAATACTTTCTGAGACCTTATTCCATATACCAAACGTTTACAGCTTTGATTTCAGAAAGAAATGAAGCAACAAAAAATTTTTTTATACATTTTTAATAGATTTAATATACGCTCCTTCTTAACATTTAGAGTCTACTAAATCTTATTCCCTGTGTACATATTTGTATGTATATCTACATATATACATACACACGTAACATTAAAGCAGTTTACTTTTTTTTTTCACTTAGTCTTAATTATAGGGTTTCATTCTATGGTCTCACTGTTCTTTCCCCAGGTTGAAATAAACCTGATGAAATTCTGGATTCTATAAAGAACATTGCAACTTTGGGACCTCTGTTTCACTTATTAGCAAAGTTCAGTTATTTTTATTGAAGAATCAAGACTAATCCAGAAAAGCAAAAAGCTTAGGGCACCAAAAAATCTATTTTTATCCATTCTTTCCCAGCAAGTTCCTAAATGAATTCAAGAAAACTAATTAAACTAAATATTTTCATTCATTAACAGTAACTTTTAGAGGATTCCTAACCTGAAACACTTATCAGAAAGCATGGAAAATCAGGAGATTGCAAAGAACCCAAAGGAAGCTGTGCTTTGTGTTTTTAAGTTAGGGTTATTTAAAACCAAAGTTGTTCTCAGGTGATTCCATAAATGCAGCAAATAAAATTCTCCTCTGTTTCACTGTACTACACTTCATGATTGGTTCAATTAGGAAAGTACCTTTTTTTCAGCCTGTAAAATTGTTAAATTTTTTTTTTAAATAATTTAAAAAAAAATTTTAAAAAAGAAAAGAAAAATCAGAAACATCTCATATAGTCATTATAAACAGTTCAAAAAGGTGAAAATCTCTAAAGGAAATTAATAATTCTTCAGTGCAGTGAGTCACAGACTACCATGTATTGGGGTATGACAATGAAATAAGGTGCTTCACTCTCAGATTTTCATGCTTGACTTCATGACCTCAATGATAGTCTTTGAAATGTTTTGTATGTAATTACCTCATTTTCTGAAATAAACAAAATAGTGAAGAAAAAACCCCAAAACAAAGAACCCTGCAATCATGTTGATGCCCACACAGGTGATCAGCATGACTATAATTTCAGACTTCTCAGATATTCGCCACAGATGTCTGCTACTTAACTATGCGAAGCATTTTTAAGAGATAAGAAACTTGTCAGAGAGTTTCATAATACCTTTTGTTAGCAGAGAAATGGCAAATTCAAAGGATTCGGGGCTCATTTCCTCTGCACCACATTCTGTCTAGTGCTCATTTGTTTTTTCACCTGTTTCCCCATTAGCTGGGCTTGTTTGCCCCATCCTCTTGAAACTGTGCCGGAATGACTGAAATTCCTGTCTTCTCCCCCAGCCGTCTGCCTCCTCCTCTGAGTCCATTCTCTTCCTCAGACAAATATAAGCTGTGCAGTACCTGAACACGCTGGATGTCTACAGCACTTTATGAAGCAAGACAACAAAATGGAGAAAGTGCTTTAAACACATTAGCCTACTAATAATGTATTCCCTGAGGTGTTTTACGGCTTTTTGAGTGCATTTCAANGGTCAAATAGGAAAGTTTATAGGGCCTTTTTTCTTCTTCTTTTTTTTTTTTTTTTTTTTTTTTTTAATGGGTTGTGGAAGAAATGCAAAACTTTCAATGTAACTACCTTTTAGAAATATATTTTAAAAGTGATTAAGAGGAAAGACCTGTGAAAACAAGCTAACCTCGCTTTAAAATACAAACAATTATATTTATATTTGTGGTGTTTTTTTAAGACAGCAAAGAGGAGGCATACCAAAAAAAAATAAAAGGTTATTACTGCCTAGCCTCCCAATTCCCAGCTGCTGTTTCAACAGCCACTTTCAACAAACTCTCACTTAAAATAAACCAATTGTGGAATATTGAACAGTTTATTGCACAACAAAAACTAGGTTAAAGTAACTGGAAGTCTCCAACTGCTACTGAAAGGGCAGCTTGGCATTTTGGCAGGAAAGGTCAACTTAATGAGTACTTTCTTTTTCCATGTGCTACTTCTCTGCAAAAGCCAAGTCGCTTACCCACACTCCCAGTCAGACTGCTCCTAATTCTGTTATTCTTGTCATCGTTTCTTTACCACTTTAAATCAATGAAGATCTTTTTTTTTCTTAATTACAGGTTCCCTGCTACCTTTCACCAGGGTGGGATGTTGAGAGCAAGTATGACATCCCTCCAAAGTGTCTCGTAACTAAATAGATTATAGTCTTTATTACATTGTGTCAGCTTAAGCCTTCAATAATAATGGAATGAAGAGAAAGAGTCTCACAGCCTAATATAAATCCTACATATATTAAAGAAGTATTGAATATTCTGATGTTTTGCTTTGATTTAAATACTAGTGCAAGGCTACAATTTAATTTGACTCCATATAAAACTGGATGAATCAGACAAAGTGCAGGGATTCTTCTCCGTGTGACAGCATCATATAAAAAAATACAAAAAATATTATCTCTGCAACAACATGGCTTCCTTTTTTAAGGCTTACATTTAACAGCCAAATTGTAGTTCTTCTGTTTGAAGAATATTTATAAGGAAGGGCTTTTGATTTTACTGTCTCTGAATTTTAGAGCAATTTAGTGGCAATTTATAGCAATACAGATGGTAATATTTTTATTAGATACTATTGACCATTGCAAGACTTGCGATACTATGAACAGCAAAGATATTATTAAAAATAGCATTAATAAATTTCATATTTGGGAGAAGTTTGGTACAGAAAGGGAATTTTATTTCATTTGAAAAGCTATCATGACTAATTGAAGTTTACAATGTATATTCCAAATCAAGACTGCAAGACTGCATGTCTTAATGATGAGTGCTGTCACCATAACCAGAATACGTCATAACAAATGCTCCAACTACGAAGACAGAAGTTTCTTGCTGCAACTTTCCCAGATAAAGTGATTATTGTGGAAGAAATATTCTGGAAGAAATATTTCTTGAAGAAATATTCTTTTCTTCCACTGTCTTCCTGACCTGCCTCATGCTAGACATTGTCCTTTAAACTCAGGTATGTTACAAAAGTGCGGATGAAACACACTGGCAAGACTTAAATATTCTTTGCAGCTAAATCAGTACACACAAGAGGATACAAAATATCCCACAATTCTTCAGTCCACAAGGTAAAGGCAACAAGTTAGTAAAATAAGACATGCAGCAAATTGCCCACAATGTAAATAAATATGAGACAAGACCATCCGTATAGCTTGATAACAGTGTCATAGAAACAGATGTGTTTTATATGTCAGGCTGGTAACATCCCACATTAAAAGAGGCAGGAAAAAATAGGACAGATTTGATTTATGTAGTTCTTATTCTGCACTGACTACATTTATTCACTTAAATATATGTGCCTTAGGAGAACCATATATGGGAAAAAAAAAATGGCAGCAGTATGTTACAAGCTCAGTTCTGAGTCTTAAATCTTCCTACAGAGAGCTAAATATCA
>VXAK01006223.1:0-66032 GCA_013399435.1 Arenaria interpres | reverse complement strand
AGGAGAAGCCGCTGCCCCAGCATTCACATGCCCTTCACGGTGTCCCACACACACTCGCTCCGGGTGCTCTTCTTCCTTCTTCAGGCTCAACCTTCAGTTTGCCACAGCAGAGTCTCAGGCATCAGATGTTGCCCAGAGAAGTTGTGGATGCCCCTTCCTTGGAAATATTCAAGGCCAGGCTGGATGGGGCTCTGATCAACCTGGTCTGGTGGGAGGTGTCCCTGCCCAGGGCAGGGGGATTGGAACTTGATGGCCTTTAAGGTCCCTTCCAACCCAAACCATTCTATGATTCTATAAGTTTTAATTAGAATAAATTACTTGGGATTATAATATGGTGTCATTTGTCCTGTTCACTTTGCTTTGCTGAAGTCCTGGTTTGGGGTGGAGCAGAGCCAACACCTCCCACTAGGCCAGGTTGCTCAAAGGCCCCTTCTAAACACAGAAATATTTGGATGTGACAAACAATGTGTACTTTTAAAATTCTCATTCCCATTTTTTGTTCTTGGGTAATTAAACAGCTGTATTTTTTAATATGTTAAATTAATTTCTTAAAAAACCTGACTTTTTAAGATATCCAACACCTCCCACAAGATATATCTTTTAAGATATGTAGCGGTATACTTCTGAGCTAATGGTTTTGTGGTTTTTTTTTTAATTTGAAAAATAAATTTTCCATCCCAACTACAGAAAGCTCTTAACACACTGGAACTTTCATTTTAGACTTCAAATGGTAAAAATAGATTGGACTGAATAATTTAGAGACTCTTTTGATTCTGACAGCACTACTTATTTCCCACTGAAACCCAGGGGGAAAAATGACAAAACATTCTCCAGCCTTTTGTTGTGGTGACGTATCAGCAGCTACTCTTTGTTTATCACTTTCCGTGCATCTTTTTGTGCATGGAAGTGATGCAGGTGCTTTGCAAAGTGGACAGCCATTATGTAGATTGGAACCTCCACGTTTTAACACACAATCTCTTCGACTGTGACGGAAAGAAAAGATACGGAGACATCCGTGCTTTCAACTGCAAACCTGGGAGTTATATATACATTGAGCTTAATTTAAAAAGCAGAATTAGGGGCAACAGTGTTACTGTTCTAAAAAAGAAAGTGGCTCTGCTTTTTGTGGGAGGGCCAGTCCTATCCGCAATTCCGGGCTTACTGAGAGGCATCAAACAATCCTGAGACCTTCTGCCATTAAACAGCTGCCTCGAGGGATGTTTTTCACCTGATTATTTTGCACTTAAACATCCAAGAGCTGCATAAATTTCATTTTAGATGCACACACCCCCTCCCCTTTTTTTTTCTTATTTGTCGCTAGTAGTAGTTAAAAGGAATGTGCCTTAAACTTGTAAACTTACTGTATGCAACTTTCAGAATACCAATCAAGGTACACCTTTTTACAGTTTTTAGGTTTGCCCTTTAAAATAAATTGAAGCATCCCGATATTTTCAAGGTAGAAAAAAGAGCATCTTTAAGGAAGTTTTTATTCATCTGAAAGCAACAAAATCCAGGCATAATGAAGTGCAGATTCACCAAGATGTGTGAACATGTTCTACTGAAGAACACTTTTCAAAAATAATTTATAGAACTTGTATTGACTTTACGCACTGAATATTCCCAGTGGTTACATGATCTAACTTTATTTTTTCCTAAATGAGCAATGTATGTGTGTGCACACGCATTCATACACGTGTACAAATTAATGTTATAGCCAATAAATAAAATATAAGATGCAACTCCCATTTTGAATTCCAAATGTGGGATGATTAGCACTGTATGTAATCTCAAGTGAACCAAGGGTAAAATCAAGCTTTGATTTGAAATAAGCAGTTTGTAGATCATAAAGGAGGCTGGTTCTACTACTTGCAGATAAATTCTTTTGATCTCTGTTTCTGAAGATGCCTTTTGATCTCTAGAACAGTCAAAGGATATATTCTTGGCTAAAGGTCATACAAAATAATTAGCTGCTTTTATTAATAATTAAACATAAAAGCAGTGCAGGTGTTTAATCACATTGGAGGTCGTGAATTGTCAGTATTTAAACAATCCATATGCTGAATAATTACAGATGACTCAATGGTCAACTCAGAACAAACACCAAAAACACAGGCTTCATTTGGAGTTCGTTCACTTCACTACAATCTGTCAGAATTCATCAGACATCTTTATATTTTATATTTTAACACAGCTCAATTTACCTGAGAGCTGAAAGCGTCTGGAAACACGTATGAAATGTGTTATCTCAATTTTGTAGTTTCCAGTTTTGCTCAGCTGATGCGGGGCAGGGAATAGAGCCACTGGAGAAGAATCGCTGAAAATCATGAGCAGGAATGTCAGTGTCTTCTCATTTGAGCTTTCATTCTCCTGTGTTGCAGTGATACGTTTAATGAAAAATAAAAAAAATTGGCCTCGTGATTCTTCATTCCTCAGCATTACTCAGCTCTTTTCAAATAGATTTTAGTGTGTTTGTGATGGCTCTATTTTGTATGTAATTCTGATGACAGAAATACGGTTCAAGTAGTCCCTCTGATCGTAATCTGCAATTCTAAACACATCATCTGATTTAGGATGTTCAGGGACTTATGCAATGACTTCTTTGTTACTGTTCAGAAATGGAGCACTACCATGAAGAAAACAAATAAAGATAACACTTCAGCATCTGATGCAATGAAAACCTCCATCTACAAACTCAAAATAGAAAGTTAGACGTAATACGAGGGAAACAGGGAAGAAAACCCAAAACTTGCTACCGTTAAGAGGCAACATACCATCAGTTATGACAGTATGCTCTGTTATGAATAAATACTTTTCAGTGCTTTACTTAAATGTTATCCCTTATGTAACTCTGTAAAATTAGATGTACACACGAGATAATGAGAACAGATCCCATTCTTTTCCATACAGTATATGCTAAAGAAAGAGGAAGCCTTTTCCTCAAATAATTTCACCATCTGGAAATTGGTACTAAAAGATTCCCACACCGCCAGGGAAAAAAAATGGTAAAAGTGTGTTAGCAAGTAATCAGAATATGGTCATACTTTAGTGCAGAGATGTTTAAAAATGAATGTGGCAATACAGCAGATGATTTTCTACATTTGCATTGATCTAAGACTAACAAAACACTTTTGTGAGATCTTTCATTTTCCATTTTCCCAGTATAGGACAACAGACATCTGGGAAGAAAGAAAAATTAAAGTAAGGACAAATAAAAAGAGTTTTCATTTAATTTAGTACTTTTTATTTTAGTGCCACAAGGTTTTCTTCATGAAATTTATTAAAAAGCATAGAGAGGAAGAGGTAATTGCTATCAAAGAGCTATCCTAGGATATACAAAATTCAGATTACACTTCTATACACAGGGTTTAGTATCAAAGAGCATCAGAGCAGTCCTCCTTAACTGCCTCATCATACAGAAAATTGAGTGCATTAAAATATCCACATTATTCTGATTTAATCCTGAGACATTTTGATTAGTATTCCTCCGTGCAAATTTCGGGTGTCAGCTGAAGCATGGCTTACAGTACGCATTTCTTTCTATTGACTCAAACAGGTCCAGCATAAGTTTTCATGAAATGAGTTTCACCTCCTGGAACATCCTCACTTTTTCACACTTCACACACAAAAAATGCCAGATGCCAGCCCTCTTAAGACACAGTGGCTGTGCTAGAGCTCTGAGCACTCCACCTCTCTAACCAGTAGTTTATCGTTCAAAGCTTGAAGGATAGAGTAAATTCCTTTTTTTTTTTGGGGGGGGGCGGAGGGGGAAGAATTTGCACCCTGTTTCCCACAGAAGCGTCACACTCAGCAGTCACAGTGGTTTTCCGGAAGAGGTTCGTCCGAGTTCCTTTTGCTAAAAATGCTCCCCTTTGGAGAGAATTAAATACTCTTTAGGCTACAGGGAGCTTTAATATAGTGAAAAAGCAATTACCTGGAGGGGATGTGAAGGCTCCAGTTTCAATCCCTGCTCCAGGTAATGTGTATTTTTCTGCAGCAAGAACTGGAACTTGCCCTACTTTCGGGTAGGAAACTAAATTACCTTTATGTGATGGGTCATATATGGTACCATATAACATGCTGTCCGTGCCGAGGATTTGTTCCTTTGATGGAAGAGCTGCAATAGCAATGTTGGTTGTGAAGTGGGACATAGAACTGAGTAGACAACCTCCAGAAGTCACTTCAGCCCAAGCCAAGCCAAACCAAAATCAAAGCAGAGGGCTCTGCCCCTACCTTCTCCCCAGCCACCTGAAGATAGCCTAGAATCTGGTTGAATGGGGCTGCAAGGTGAGAGAGGTGGGGTTGGGCACCAACTCAGAAGTGGGTGGAGGACGTGTGTGCCACGTTGCAGGTGAGCCCTCTGGCCACCGAGTTCTGGGCAGAAACTGGTTGAAGCAGGTACTATCTGTATTTTGTTAAACATGTCACTATTCAAGACCTAAAATCAGGAGAAGTTTTGGAGACTGTGACCTGTATGTGGACATACATGCTCTGATCTACACTGGAGGTCATTGCATGCCGTCTGGCGGTCTTACACGTGGGTAAGAATTTTGACTCCCTCAGGAAGCTCCTCGCTCAGCACCTGCCTTTCTTTGTCAATCCCATTCTTTCCATGAATTGTATCAGGATCCTTGGTACCAGTGCTGAGAAGTCTCTTACTAAAAAATATCCATAGTCTTTGCACTGTGTAGCAGCACAGAAGTTGTTTTCTGGACATAACAGCATATCTGGGCTATATTGTGTAACTTAGAATCATAGACTTGCCCAGGTTGGAAGGGACCTTTCAGATCATCAAGTCCAACCATCAACCCAACACTGACAAAAACCAGCACTAAACCATATCTCTAAGCCCTATGTTTACCTGTCCTTTAAAGAGCTCCAGGGATGGCGACTCCACCACTTCCCTGGGCAGCCCATTCCAATGCTTAATAACCCTTTCTGTGAAAAATTTTCCTAATATGCATCCTAAACCTCCCCTGGTGCAACTTGAGGCTGTTTCCTCTTGTCCCATCACCTGTGACTTGGGAGAAGAGACCGTCCCCCCCTGGCTACACCCTCCTTTCAGGGAGTTGGAGAGAGCAGGAAGGTCTCCCCTTAACGTAGACATTTCTTTCTGTGGAAGCTTCTATCGTTTGCACACAGGGGCACCCATAACTAGTGATTAACAGACCTATTATTATACCTAATCAGTCTGGTTTAGTCTTTAAAATTAGGGTAACTTCTCCCCTCAGAAGGACTGTACTGCTCTCATAGGTGAGGAGAGGGAGGGCCGTCTGCTCAGCTATGGAAATTGCCACCATTTCATTCACTTAAAAGGAAGTTTTGTCAGTTATCTCCAATTGCAAATGTGTCCCGCTGAGTTTAACAAGCTTAAATTCATTCATTTTTCCTGGTGTGAAATGTAGGCTTCAGGATAAATTATTAAAAATGTAGATTCTTGGAGTCCAGACTTCCTTGTATCTAGCAAATATAGGACAAAAAAATTGAAGAAAGAAGAAACAGTCCTCAAAAAAACTTAAATATTTTAGGCTAGTAAAACTAATTTCTAGTGTAATATGTAATATAAATAGAATAGATTTTATAGAAATTTGTACACCCATAAATATATAGATACGTGTTTAGACAGGTGGTTAGATATATAGACAGACAGACACATGGATAGATACAAGTGACAAAGTGGAACAGGTTGTGGTAAAGAGGCACAGAGAGTAATTTTTGCTATCTGACTAATGTGCTTCAACTCTAGCAACTGGCCTCCAAAGATAAAACACTTTGTCCCCTCCGCTTGCAACTTTCCTTCCCTCAGAAAAATCCCATCCCATGTCCTAGTTCGGGGGTTACCGAGGGTTGAACATAATTTTAAGAGATCAAGGGAGCTGCAATCAATAGCGTATCTGCTTTGAAACTCTTTCCTTCTGCTTCCTGGGGCTCCTGGAGCCCATCAGGGAAGGGCAGTGGACCTGACAGAAATCCTTTCTTCTTGCAGCTGAGCTGTTGCTGCAGAGAAGAAGAGCATCTTCTTACAGCAGGAGAAGGTCACATTCCCATGGTTCCCACACCTGAAATGCAATGGTGGTGATACACGAACGAAGATGCCTTTTAAAACTTGCCTGGCACAACTCAAGTGACCTGATTTCAAATTTAAATAAAATCTGTTCAAGTGATGTTCTGATGCAGCGGTCCAGAAATCTGAAGGTCCATGTCTGGGTCTCTGGCTGTGGATTGGAACCACAAAGGCTGGGTTGTGCATATTTTAAGGGGAGAAAATTGCACCTCGCGTAAGTCTCCACAGATATCCACTCCATAGGAGGATTTAAGAGGTAATGACCCGACTGCCAAAATGTGTGTACTGTCTTTAATCACGTTTCTGCTGGATGAGGAAAAAGCACCAGAGGAAAATACCGAAAAAAAGAAAAAAAAGGTTAACAAGATTGCCAGCTGTGTTTCTCAAGTAGTTATTATGGAAAAAAAAATGATCAGGAGGAATGAAGGTGAACTTAAATTTTATGATATATGTAATTTTGAAACCAGGCCGGGTTGTCATGACTTATGACATCACTAAAACCCCCACTGAAGGGGAGGACACTTCATTTAAATCCATGAAAACTACCGTATAAATGTAGAACCAATTCACAGTTTTTAATCTCAACAGTAACACTTGGTTGCTCTTTACTAGAAGCTTGATTGATCATGTAACTAGAGGTCTCAAGGATTTGAGGAACAATGAAAGAAAAAGCAGCAAGTTAGCATAGTGAAATTCTTACGGAGATTATTTGGATAATTCATATCTGAAAAGAAAGAAATCTGAGTTCTGTGAACTACATATGGTACTTGATATATGTGCTAGATATGCAATTTCCTTAAAGTCCATAAGAAAGTTAAACTGGAGTTTAATCAGAAGTTTTGCTCTGCCCTGATTTGTGACAACCTAAGATGAAATTAGACCAAGAAATGTATTTATGGAGATAATCCTCTTGTATTCCCATGCAGTTTGCTTTTGGAAGGGAGTTATTTTCCAATAGCTTTTATAATTTTCATTCCCTCTTCAAGTCAACTATTTCATTTCTTTATGCTGTATCGCCCCGCTCTACACACAGATGTGTGCATAACTTCATTGAGAGTCATGCCCATCCGCCCGGATTTCTCTCAAGGGAAAACGTGGCCTTTAATAAATATGCAATGTGGCAGAGTTGTGATTGAGGCAGGCAGTTTTAAGATGCATAACTCGATTATTTCAAAAACAGATTTCTTCAAACATGCCAAAGGCAGATATATGGCAAGCTAAAAGTTATGTGAATTGGAGTGTAAAAGGGCAAACTAAACATTTTTCAAATTATGCAGAAGTCTGTCTGCTCATATTCCAAAACTCAGAATCATCCAGACTGGGTTTTTACCACACTTTCTTAATAATTCATCTTTGGGTAGTGAACAACATTAGCACAACAGATCATGTTCTTAGACCTCTAAATGTCATAACAGAAATACCTTCTCAACCATAATTACAGCCATTGCAAGTGAGATGCTATAAAAAGTAAACAAAATATGTTTTCCTCTTTGTTTCCTCATTTGAAATGTTTATTTAGGTAGCCCTTAGAACACTGTTCATTGCTATTAAATGTCTTCAAGGAATAATACTTTAAATGCTCCAAACTGCTCAGAGTTTTGAAGTCCTGTCAAAGTTCAAAAAACCCTATGTTGCCACTGTTTTTTCTCATGCACTATGAATCCCTCTCTTCCTCAGAGGTAATTGCTTGTACACTTGTTTTCAGGGCTGCAAATTGTTCTGCCAGTATTCATGAAGCCCAACTTGTTATCACAATTTTTATTTTATTTGTGGAAAACAGATCAGATAGTCTATCTGAGCACTCTGGGAGTTTGGTTGGGTTAAAAGTCAATACCAAGCCAAAGAGATGATCCCGGTGTCCCCTGGATCATTCTTTCGGCTGTCAGTCAATACCATTCCACCTGTGTCTCCACATCTGGTGTGTCCAGAAGCAAGTCACACCAAGGATGGGACACGCATCAGTTGAAAACATAAGAAATGCTGCAGTGGGTGAGATCAAGGGTTCATTAACCCAGTTTTGTCTCTCCCACAGCAGCAGGTGGGACAGGTCGTTAGAATATTTTTTTTGAGACTGAGCATCCTCCTCTTTTCCTCAGCATCTTTTCATGGTAATAAAGTGCCATTGCTTAAACTTTATTGAGCAGACACAGGGAATCAACCCCAGAGTAAGAAATTAAACTTTCATCTCCACCATCTTTACTAGCGCCCTGTCTAATAAAGTCAGTTATCCTATTTGACCCGTGTGGTTAACAAAGATATTAATTAGCAAGTCACTTAGACGGAAGCCTTGCCACCCCCATTTAAGCTGTTTTAGCTGCTTTCATAGATGTTCTTTCATTTACCTTCTTCAGTGCATATTTATTTGTTTCCCAGATCACCCATTTTCGTATTTGTTATGTTCAAAGCAAAAATGCAAATTACACAGACAGTGTTTACTCTTCCAGGTAATGGTTTTTAACCAGAGCTGTTTCAAGTGTTCCTGATCATATTCAGGATGGCTTCAGCTAATCTTCCACAGGAAATAGGCCACCTGTTTGCCATTAGACACTCCATTAGCAGATGAAATAGGTCAATAGAAAAAGATAACAGCACTGTTTAAGTTTAGATAGTAAGTGAAGAAAGTGTCCTCAGTAAAGAATAAGGGAGGAATTTAGCTCAGCTGATAGAGAACTGGAAGCAACAAAGAATGTGGAGGCATCAAGGGGAAGCTGAGCTCCACTAATTTGCCTTCCTCTCTCAAAAGTGGCTGCCTTCCATTTATATTTACAGTTATATAAAAGCTCATTAGCTGTAGTCTAAATTTTACAGGGCCTTGCTGAACTCTTTTCCTGGAGGGCTTCTTTCAGTGGGTTGAAATTTCACAGTTGTTTTTTTTTCTCCTTCTTTGGTGATATTACAGCTATGAGCCAGACTGTGGGCATATACAACATCACTATTCACACTTTCCAAAGACACCGATGCAACAAAGATGTTCATTCGCTTTTCAAAACCTGAGTGCTTAGGTAAATTGATTATAAATCGAGTAGGTTTTAACATGTGTCCAAACTGCTGTTCCACAATCCTAAATTCTTTGCATGTTTATAGGACAGAGTATTTACAGTTTTCTAAGAGAACTCCCAAATAAAGATACCACCCCATTTGTAACTGAAAAAAAATGCTATAAGCACTGTGTCAAATGTCATCCCATACCGATTTTCTGTGCTTAGATTATAGTTTCATGAGTTATATGCAGCGAGCTTCCACCACAGGGCTAAGAGGGAAATATCCAAGTAGCTCACAGAAACTGAGCAAAATCCTGTCAAATATTGGAAACCCAAAAAGGATCCTTCAGATGTCCCTGGAGGAATTCAAAGATGATGTAAATGTCCTTGAAAATAAAACTTTATAATTGAAAATCTGACAAGCCCTTCACTATCAAATCATAAATGTGACTTAAATCAGAGTTTTACAAGGGCTTAGACGGGGAGTTCTCAAAGCAGATCCTTGAAAGGAAATATTGAGTTATTAATATCAGAAAAATGTGAACAGTGGATTGCTGGGTGACTAAAACAGTTCAAGTTAAAAAGAAAAAAAAATAATTAAGTTGGATTTGTATTTTCAATTTAAAACAATGAAATTAAAAGATCTTGAAACAGTTTTGAGCCTTCACAAAACTCACAGAGAAGACTGGGGCACTGGAAATTTTTTCCATCTTCTCCATTATTTTTCCCCATATAATAAAAACTAATGGGTAGTGTCAATTTTTAATTTCTAGCATCACTTCTTAGAAGCTAAAGTGTCTTGCATGGTGATTAGATGCTGCTTTTTGGTAAGAGTACATTGAAAAATCCCCTAAAAATGTCAAAGAGAGAAAAAAAAGAAAGCAGTATTCTGCCTGGTAGCCAACTCTCCAACACCCCAATTGTAAATACCACAAAACCTATGAAAGCTATAGAGTTGTTTCAAAAGTTATAGAGGTAAATACACCTTTGATTCTGAAAGATGTTAAAAACATTTGTTAGCAGCTCATTCTAAAGTGTATTTTAAAATCCTTTTAAACAGGTCATCTTCTTCTGATGTCTAACATGAAAAAAGCCCCCAAGCCAAAGCCTCATAATGAAACATCTCTTTGTTTAAATAGTCACTAATAACAATAATAACTGAAACTAACACCACTACTCAGAAACCGAGTAGCAGGAACTGTAGAAACTCTCTGCATAGGAACTGGAAAGAAGAACCAAGAATTATGACAATTAATTTTATTACTAGTCTTGAGGCAAGTCTCTACGCAGTATGTTTAATCCCAAAAGGAAACTACTTGGGTATGATTGAACTGATTAAAAAAAATTAATATAAATTTTTAAGATGAAAGCAAAGGTCCTTTCTTTCTGCAAATAAAAATGTTGCTGCAAAGACATATACCTAAATAACCAACGAGGTGAAAAACAATTGTATCTGCTTTTTTGATACCTTTTTCTAAGAGGGTGATCTTCAATCACTTCAATCGTGGGTCAATGAATAAATAGGAAGTAATTTCACTCTTAATAAGTACCTCCCATCTTTACTGATTTGCCCCAGTCTGCTGCCAGTCTCACTGGGACTGAAATGTAATCCTGAAGGAGTAAAAGAGACACAGAATGGTTTTGGGATTGCCGTGACCCAGCTGCTAGCCATCTTCATTAAACTCCCCTTAAAAAAATTCCTTGCAAAATCTTCATCAGATCAGCTGGGAATCTTTTGAGGAAGTGACAGAGAAGGGAGGATGCAGAAATCTGAAAAGTAATGTGAAGATGGGGGTGGTTTTACTGATATTTTGGAAACAACTCAACCTTCTAATTTGGATTCCTATTTGCACAGTTTAGTTTGTTGATCTTCCTTTGACGTCCTTTAAGGTAAGAGATTAAATAGGAAAACAAGGACACAGAGCAGAGTTATGGGAGTGCTTAATCTGACAATTCTGCTGTCGAGTAGGTCAACTCTCCCAGGCAGAAACCCTGCTTCTGCAATCCTCCTTCCTCCGATGTGGGCATCCCCCCTGCCTCCAAAGAGCTCAGCCAGAGCCACAGGATGCTTTGGATAGAGGACAATCAGTTTCATACCTTTGCATGCTGCAAGAGAGCGTTAATGTGCACTGAAACAACCTTTCTTGGTGGATTGGATAAATTTTACTAGTGAAATAAACTGAATTTTAGACATACAAATACTGCACCTCTGTTTAATAGGTGGAGATAAGAGCCTCACAGCTAAACACAGCAGGCCAAGTTCTGGGATTCCTGAAGTGCAAAATCTTCTGCCAGGTTTAGTTAGAGTTTTGTATAAACTCTAAAACACGAACTGGAGAAAGACTTCAAGATTTGATTCATCGTACCCATCAGTATCCCACACCCTTTCCTTTTGCACTGCTCTCCCTATGAATGAAAACTTGCAAGTTCAAGTTTTCTGGTGATTACCTTCCTGAGGACAAACGAACAAACAGAAGAACCATCAACGAGCCATGCAGAGGTTTTCAGGAAATCATTTCTGAGCTTGAAATTCTGCCTGGGAGGAGTTTTCCTTTTCTCCCTGAGCTGATTGCTTCCTCCTTTGGTATCTCCTCCTCTGCCCTGCAAATCAAACATCCAGTCGTGTCTTGCTGGAGAGAGTTGATGGATGAAACTGTTTCATACTGGAAATGGTCTCTACGCTGCTAGTCAAGCTCTTTTTTTGTCCCAAATGGATTCTGCATATGGCTGATTTTCCCCGTACAGAATAAGAAGTAAACAGAGACTGATAGATATTGGCTTTCCATCATCTGAACTGTCAGCTGCTGTACATTAAGAAGTTATCTATGCCTTTAATTGTGAGGAGGAGAGGGATTTAGAGCTTGGAGGAGCGTAATTGTTTCACTGTAAATCTACAGATAAGTCCCTCTTCCTTACTGCCCACACACAGCTCCACTGACTTTAAAACATTAAATTCTGCCTTTCCTTTCAAACGGTGGTGCCTAAAGCAAGATCTATTATCCTGAAGCCTTCTTTGTAGCTTAGGCTCTAATGAGATGCCGATATTGCAAACCAATAACCCAAATGAGGAAATATTAAAATGAAGCATAAGGCTGCCTTTATTACTGCCATATTTCTTTACTGCATTAATTTCGAAAGATGTTTCTATGTTCTGTCTAATCCCAGTCTTTGTGAGAAAAGTTTTGATAATTGACAAGTTTCTTTCTCATGCGACATGTTCCTGGAAACGAGGTGTAACATGGGGGAGGGCGAGGCAGGGGAGGATTATTATCTTTTAATGTGCCAGAGACTGCAACATTTTCCTTGCAATTTACTTAATCAGATTAAACAGGTTTGTTTTGATGCCTAAATCTCCAAGTTTGGTGAACTGCTTATTCATTCTTAGGGATAGGTTTGAATTCAAGTGAGCAAATAGCTTAAGAAAGTCGGGTAAATGCTCCTGTGATTAAATAAACACCTGCAGTTCCCCTGGGATTGTCTTTGTTTCTTTTGTGCTCCAGCAATCTTGCCTTGTTGGTGTGGAAAGGATACGAGAATATGTGCCTATTTAGCAAAAAGTACTGTGTAAACAAGCTAATGAACAGTCGCAGTTGCTCGTATTCCCCAGCCTGCCTGAGAAGTGATTTTGCTTATTGATATTATTAATAAAAGAGGAATGCACACCAGAAAAATGCTTCTGTTTATCCATCCTCTGTTCCCTGACTGCAATTTACAGTACAATAACATTTCTCACGGATGTAATATAAGGCGTTTACTCATTTAGGGCAAGCCTAATTGCATTCTTTGAATCAGTGGGTGATGCAAGGGAATCACAGTATAAAAGAGACCAACTCTGCTTGCACCAGCGCCGGGCAGGACATGCTGTTCCTGTCCTACCTCTCTAAACAAGCAGGACAAGTCACATTGCACTGGTCACGTCCTCAGAGATTTCATGTGACAAGAGTGACCAGGTCATAGAATCACAGACTTGCCCAGATTGGAAGGGATGGACCTTTCAGTTCATCGAGTCCAACTTGACACTGACAAAAACCCATCACTAAACCATGTCTCTAAGCACTATGTCTGTCCTTCTTTTAAATCCCTCCAGGGATGGTGACTCCGCCACTGCCCTGGGCAGCCTCTTCCAAGGCTTAATAACCCTTTCAGTGTAAAAATTTTTCCTAATATCCATCCTGAACCTCCCCCGGTGCAACTTGAGGTTGTTTCCTCTTGTCCCATCCCCTGTTCCTTGGGAGAAGAGACCGACCCCCCCCGGCTACACCCTCCTTTCAGGGAGTTGGAGAGAGCGAGAAGGTCTCCCCTCAGCCTCCTTTTCTCCAGGCTGAACACCCCCAGCTCCCTCAGCCGCTCCTCACAAGACTTGTGCTCCAGACCCCTCACCAGCTCCATCGCCCTTCTCTGGACACGCTCCAGCCCCTGAGGTCAGAGGACACAGGGATGTGGATGGAACTTGGAAGTGCAGCTCATTTCCAGGTGAGCTTCCTGTTTGCAAGGACCCCATAAGCCTGGGTATCACCAACAAAAGCTGATAGTTTCTGAGTGCACTAATGCCTTCTGCATACCCTTTGTCACACAAAGCAGCTGATTGTCCCAGTGTCCAGGATATCTGGCATTTTTATAGAGAGATGCACGACTGTAGATAGTTTATTTTTGCCTTGACTTCCATTTTTTATTCCTGCTGTCCTCCTTCTTTCCATTCATTTCATGAAAACAAATCTCTTAACACATACAAAGAGGCATACTGAAATATAAAATGTCAGATAAATTATAGGAATAAAACATTTTGACATTGTGCAACTTCTTTTGAAACGAGAGGGTGCGGTAATAGCATTTGGCTTGGTATTTCCTCTAACAAAGAGGCAATCTACTTTCACAGGACAGGATAATGTTAAAGGAATATTTAATAATTTGTGGGATTTGTTATGCTTGACACCTGTCTTTCCATTATAATTGAGTTAATAGAATACTCCTTTATGTTACATGTGCATTTCAATAACCATTTAGTGCTAAAATTTTCAGGAAGAGCTTCAAACAGCTCAGAGCAGCATTTTGTACGCTGAGCAATAATGAATAGAAAATACAATTCTTTTTTCCCTTCCTATTTTTCTATGGTGATGAAGTGGAGTGGTCACTGTTACAAAACCAGCAATAATGACAAAGGTAGGATGTGATCCCAGTGTTCTTTATGAATGATGCAATCATAGAACTCAATGAATGTACAAACCCAAGTAGAAAAATGAGAAGACTTTGACAATAGCACCTGAGATTGACTTGACTCCATGTTTACTGGCCTCCAAATCCAAGCAATTTTTGTGTCTTTAAGCAAGTATCCATAATGAGGCTATATTTTACAGAGAACAGTATTCGTATTATTCTGTGGGTACTTGGCTACAGGGAACAGAAATATATCTACATAGTGAGAAAACAGGCAAATGGAGGTTCAATAAAACATTAAGAGATATCACTAACGACAACCACAAAATAAGGTGGTGGGAGAAGAAGGGAACTGACCACTGGCATTGCCCAACCCAGAACAGTAGAATATTAATCTCGAAACACTGACTTGTGGACTAGACAATAAATTGCATAAATTACTTAAAGGCCTTTAACCTTAAAGGATTTAATGATTTATGTCATTTGCAATACGCAGCATGTCACATCCTATTGAAATACTCAATATATTATGTGTAACCATCTATCCAGGCTGTTGTTGCTAAATTCTCCTGGCTCCTGGATGGTATGTGGGAGAATAAAATTCCCCCTCCTCATATAATTTAAGGAAACAAAATGAAGATTTAAAGTTACATGGAAACCATTTGTTATTTCGATGTTGCTTGCTATTTCGATGTTGAAATTTCTCCTCTAAGAATCTATCTAGAGCCAAGAATTTTCCCAATCAGACACCAGGGCTGTTGCTGACAAACAAAAAAGCAGACAATTTCTGATAGTTATTAACTTTATTCACTTGGCTTATTATTAAACTATCTTAATAGCTTTTCAGTTTTATTGAGTGCTGCTGAGTTAGTTAATTGAGAAAAAAAAACCAAACATTTAGAATTGAGAAAAAAGCCTTTTAGAAGAAATCTATTCTTCTGGGAATTTGAGGAGTTTCAGGCATTTCAGTTGCTTCTTTGCTGATGCTTAGCTTGTTTGTATCAATCAGTAATGTTACTGTGCTTTGATTCTTGTCTCAAAATGTTTAAAAGCAGATGAAAGAAAATCTGCAGATTCTTTGATATTTTCCTCACAAGCAAATGAAATCTGAGCTGATGAAGTGGGCTGTTTACTGAAGTGGTGCATAACTATGGAACTTCATGCCTCCAAGACTTTGGCTTAAATCATTGTCACCTACAACAATTAAAAAATTAGTTGATGATAGGAGAGCTACCAGTTAGAATCATAGAATGGTTTGAGTTGGAAGGGACCATAAAGGTTATACAGTTGTCCCACCTGCCCTGGGCAGGGACATCTCCCACCAGACCAGGTTGCTCCAAGCCCCATCCAGCCTGGCCTTGAACCCCTCCAGAGATGGGGGATTATGGAGTTATGTTGGTGGTTGCAGTAAGAGGAACATTTTTAAAAAAGATATCCTCACCTTTTCAGTTCAGTATGGGCATTTATATGTTCTTGTGTCAAACAGACCCTCTTTTTAATTTTGGGTGTATATATTAGGGGTTTGACTGATGTTGTGCAAGCGTGGATATGCACATCCACACTCAGAAAACACATTTTGCATCTTCTTGGATGGATGCAGTATAAGAAAGGAATTTTGTATCAACTAACAGTAACTTTCTGCAATAAAAATACAAAACCTTTGCTCTGATACATGGGACTCTGCTAAGAGTTTGCTGAGCCAGAGCTGGAAATTGCATTTTGCAGGATCAAGCAAATCCCAGTGAGATTTTTCCAACAAAGATTCGATTCTTATACCAATGGATAATATATACTATAAAATCTTTGTCAGCTGAATGTCTTTACATGTTCTTGTGACATGAATCAACATAGTCATGTTGTCTCAGAAGATGGTACTGATTAGCAACTGGAAAAGGCAAAGGATATGGAAGTGTTTGACCTCGAGAGCTATTTTTCCTCATTTCAGTAAGTGTGGGGGGAAAAAAAAAAAGGAAAAATATGATGGTTACTGAAACTTGAAAAAACTTGAAATGATTTGTGAGCACGATGGGATATAAACATCCTGAAAGGTAACTAGAAATTAAGGCAGTTAAGATTTGTGTTAGGACCCAAGAAATTCCTTGTTAATTTTCTTTATGATCTGTTGCTGTCTTCTATATCCTCCTGAGCTCACAGCTGTAAAATACCTCGAAGTTCCTCAAAATATATATTTTTCATATCTTTTGCAATCCCATATATTCTTTCCGGCTTGGATTGAGATCTACAAGAAGGCAGAAAGAAGGATTCTTTGAAAATATCCTCTTTTTCTGTGTCTTCCTGCCTCTGCATCTGCCACAGTCACTGGCTGGGCCAGCCTGGGCCCAGCAGAAAGTGTATTTGTAAAAAGTAAATGCTAGTGCTAGAAAGCAAGCAAGTAACTAACTTTTTTCTCAAAAAAAAAAAAGCTTAAAAGTCGTTCATCGTACTGGAAGGGCTTCACAATAACATCCCAGTACCATCTGTGTCATTTCATGGAATGTATTTAAGCAAACTGCAAATTATTTATTATTTGCAAGTGAAAGATTTGACTTTGGCTTTCTCTTCAGATACGTCTTTAACAGAAAGAATCAGAGTAGTGACATGAGAAAAGAAAGTCTGAGAAAGTTTAATTTGGCACTAAACAAGAACTTCATATTGAACACCGACAGATTTAGCTCATGGTTTTTTGTCCCGCTGATTACCTTTATCTTCTTCTGTGCACATTATGAATGAGACGGATTTACTCAGAGGTTCACTTATTTATTAGGAGGCACTTTGTGTAATAAGAGCACTGTTCTTCTATGCTATGGGGCTTTTAAGTGGATCAATACTCAATGAAATTACTTATATTACTTTGAATTTGCTGATTTATGAATAATAATGGTTTCAGTTTCCCCTGTGTATTTATAGACATAAATATACTTCCAGCGATCATGTCTGAGAAATGCAAATAATCTGTGTCTACTTACCGTGGTTCCACTTTTAATTTTGCTCAGATAATGATAGCAGGGTTTTATTTATTCTATTAATTTTAAAAAAGCAGTATTTATAGTCCTTTTGAGTTAGCTCAGTCTGGGCTTGGACTATTGGCAAACCAGTGTACAATGGTTTAGAAAGTTATTATTTCATTAGCTTCTAACAACAATATTTCTTCATTGCTGAGAACACTTTTTGTTTGCATTGCTCTTGCATCTAATCTGCAGAAGAAATTTGAAGTGTGAGGACCAGCTGCTGGGATGACTGTGCACAGATATTTCCTCATGTGGAGCAACTCGCCCCCCGAGAAAGGTTCTGTTAACGCTGAAATGGTTTTGGTGCACATTAAGGTCAAGCTCCGTCTCTGTGAACTCTGGAGACCTGGCAGTGCCACATGCAGTTAGCGTGAGCCAACTGATGTCCCCGTAGGTGGAGGACGGACACCTTCGGAGAGCAGTGAGGTCCAACCCGGAGCTTTGGCTCTGAGCACAGCTGGTCCTGTCTCCTTCCATTAGTTGGAAAGGGAACAGGCCAGTATCTACATCTCTAACCTTTAGAAAGCTGGGGTTGGATGAGATGAATTGCAACCTCAGCAACCTCAGGTGTTACTGCAGCCCTTGCCCCACTGGCGTATGAGTAAGTGATGATCAAGGGTGGGTGTCAGGAGGATGGGGCCAGTCTTTTCTCAGTGGTGCCCAGGGACAGGACAAGAGGCAATGGGCACAAACTTGAACATAAGAAGTTCCATCTAAACATGAGAAGGAACTTCTTTCCTGCGAGGGTGGCAGACCCCTGGAAGAGGCTGCCCAGAGAGGTGGTGGAGTCTCCATCTCCGGACACGTTCCTGTGGGACCTGCTCTGGGTGACCCTGCTCTGGCAGGGGGTTGGACTGGATGATCTCCAGAGGTCCCTTCCAACCCCATATCATTCTGTGTGATTCTGTGAAATGCCCTGCTATAATATTTTCCCAGTGCCTCTCACTCCCAGAGCATACATTAGAACCAAAGTTCATTTTCTCACACTGAAAAATCCTGACACATGCAGTATAAAGTACTGCTCGCTAGGATTTCACTAAATTACTAAGAATTCACTGCCAGAGCTGAAGTTATTATTCAAGAATTGTGCTCTCATGAAAGGGCTTTTTTTCTCATCTTTAAATCTTCTTTTATTGCTGTGGTTTTCATTCAGTTTGTTATAAGGAAATTACTTGAGTTGTCTCAATAAAAGTTTAAGCAGTCTTTATGCTGTAACTAAAAGGATGCATAGGAACAAATAATTTCAAAGACATACATCAAGTGTATGCAAACTCTACAGAATCATCTCTTTTGAAGCAATTTTGGAAAAAACACTTAAAACCATACAGTGAGACATAAGTCTTATAAAAGGAACAGGTAAAATGAATTTAAAATTTGCAGAACGAACTGCTTAATTTATGCTTGTTTGGGAACATTTACTACTAAGAGATGTTAAAACAGAATGAGAAGCATTTACAAACAGCTTGCTGGCTCTCCTCTTACCACTTCCAGCATTTCTGCAATGGAGACAAATTTCTTAAAAATTATTATTGGTTTGTAATGAGTCGTTTTGGGCTAAATTCAGGCATGAGATAACTGATACTTTTAAGTTGTTAAAATCACAAGTCTGTATAACTCTCGTGAGGGTTCTGATCCTGGGTTGAATTAAAAAATTATAATCCCCATTTCACTTCAGTAAAAAATTGAGATGTGACAATCAGCAAAGCTCCTCATGGTTGTGTACGGCACCTGGTTCCTAATACTAAAAATGGTTGTGATAAAATATAAACCATGTTCAAGAAAAAGAATGGCATGTAGGAAATCCTACAGCTCCTTACCCTGTCTTCAAGACGGACAGTTTTTCTGGAGTCAGGACAGGGAACCATAAATGGTGACGCAGTGAAAGGGAAGATCTCAGCCCTCAGTAGAGGGGAAAAGTAGCTGCTCTGTGCTCTCCATCGTAGCATGGAGAGCAGGATGGACATCTCCATGTGGGGTCACCTACCTTACCAAGGCCTCCTGGAGAAATCTTGGCCATCGTTAGAGCTAGGGATGTAGTTCCCAAAGCAGAAGTTTTTCCGCATGGTCTCAGGAAATCAAACTGTGCACCAGGCAGAAAATAGAAGGAACCAGAAGTGTCAGGGGTGCACAGGCCAGTGGAATAGCAAAGGAACAGATACCTGTGCCGGGGAGCACCTTCCTTCCTTTTGTGCCCACTCTGCAGGCAAGGAGGGAGCCATTCAGCTAAAAGCTTTTGAATTCTGGACCAGGTTCTGCCTGGGAATAGATGGGCAGGCACAGCACCTACAGAGAGCACAGAGTCCAGGCTCTCTGTCCAGGCCCACTGTAGCCTCTGTCTTCAAAGAGTCCTCAGAGGCCACATCAAACCAATTCTTGATCTACACGTAGCTCCCGAGTGATGGATATGTCAGCTGCAGCCTCAATAAATCTCTCCAGCTGTAGTAGATATGTAGACCTTGCTTGAACGCTCGCAAAAAAGAGAATGCCCTCCATCCCTGTCGTGTCTCTGTGGCCTTCGACATCCTATGACACACAGCTGTCATGTCCCCGTCCCTGCACCCTGCAGGTGACAATTCAGACAGCTCGGTCTTTGTGAGGAAGGCGAGCTTCATTCTCAGGTATGGGTATCTTCCTCACAAAAAAAAAAAAAGGATATGGAGCCAGGATTTTAATCTCTTTGTATTTAAAAATTCGGACAGGCGAGGGTGATCTGTTAGGTGCCACCAGGAGGTGAACAAATTAAAATGTAAAACCCCTGACCGTGTCAGAATTTCTAGTCTAATTTTTGCCCTGAGCCAACGTGTGAGCAATAATTATACTCTCTGGTGAGCTGCTCTATGGACACGAGTAATTATAATCCGTGATACGCAAAAATGTGTATCTCTCATTATAATGAAGCACAGAAGTAAACAAAAATAAAAGGATAAAAGGGCTAGAACTAAATGTTCAGAATGTCATTTGTATGCTCGGCTTTACACAGTCAGCTCAAGTTTTACATAACGAGGGAACCTGGTCTTATAAGTGGAGTTTGTGTGAAGAATAGTCATTAGAGATATTTGCCCAATACCTGAAAAGAAAATGGTTATTCAGTTCAAATATTTCATTGGGTAGTAAGTAAAGTGAGACATCTGCAGAGACATACAGCTTCTAAAGTTAAAATGAAATTCTGTGCTCACATTTCTGTGGTAACTAGCTCAGTAACATTAAATAATTCAGTATTCCAGCCCTATTTCATTAGAATCCTAAAATGCTTACCAAAAAGTAAGTATGAAATTATAAAATTCACGTGACTAATGTAGTTAGTTACTGTAGGCTCCTCTTAGAGTCAGTACAGATCTAGGGAGCAGCTCGGTTCATCCTAGAGCAGATGTCTTAAATGTACTGTAGATATGTGTATTTAATCAAAAGACTCTGCCCTATCACATAAAAAATTTAGACTTAGAAATCCAATCTCCACATTTTCAGATTTCATTATAATAAATCTGATACCAAGCTTTCTAGGTATCCACAAAATGTATAAAGCTTAGCAAGCAAAAAGCCGCAGTGGAAACCTGTGCTGGAAACCCAGGTGTGAAGGTAGATTTGGAGTTTAGTCAGTTCAGTTAAGTCTGATTTTTCTGGTTTTGTAGGGAAATCAACCACTTGGCTACATAAATTCACATCATTTCCAGCATTTCCACGTTTTCTTGCCTGAAAGAATGTGGCACTGAAACATGTACATGGTGGAAATCCTGGTTCCGCTGAAGTCAAAGGGAATGTTTCCTTGATTTCAGAAATGCTGGGATTTCACCCCAGGGATGAAAACGGTTGTGCCAGGTCACCACAGATCTGAACCGGAAATGAAGATAATACCCCAAAGCCTTCAAAAACCAAAGAAACAACCTACCTCCTTGTCTAGCAGGTTCTTAATTTCACATTCTGTCGAGGCATCTTTAGGAAGAAATTCTTTGCTGTGAGGGTGGTGAGAGCCTGGCCCAGGTTGCCCAGAGAAGCTGTGGCTGCCCCATCCCTGGAGGGGTTCAAGGCCAGGCTGGATGGGGCTTGGAGCAACCTGGTCTGGTGGGAGGTGTCCCTGCCCAGGGCAGGGGGTTGGAACTTAAAGGTCTCTTCCAACCCAAACCATTCCATGATTCTTTGATTCTATCTGCTGGCAACTCTGTGGCAGGGAACAGGGTGTCTTGTGCTGGAGACGTGAACAAAGACCCTTTAGCTGGGGTTCAGCAATAACTCACGCCTGGCAGCAAATATTCCTGTCACTTCTGAGTGGCACTGCCCTGCTCCACGGAAACACTTTAAATGATGTGGGAGATATTTTACATGGAGAAGCAAAGCACTCTGCACGTGACTCACAAAGACCTCATTATTATTATTTTATCCCTTATTCAAATTACTCATCAGATCAAGATTGTATTAATACTCGTAATTAATTTGGCCTTACATAATGCTCTTAATCCACATATCTCACAACACTTCACGAGTGTTATCTAATTAAGCTAGTCACAATATCTCTGCCATGTAGCCAAGGAATACGTGTGGCTCGTTTCATCTGCCGCCAAGAAGCAGCCACCTCTGGGGTCAGGTGAGGTGGCTCCTCAATAATGCATAGCGGCTGCGCACCACGTTTTGGGAGAGGAAGCAGGAAATAGCATCCCTGATTGGAACTGCAGGAGGACTGAGGAAAAAAAAAATGTAATTATCTCTAATTTCAGATTTAAAGGCGATAAGTCGTCTTTTTCTCTGAAGGTTGTCAAAGGCTCTTTAATGTCCAATTCTTTTATTAGCGCATGGTAGAGATGTCTCATAAAATATCAGAGGTCCTCTGGTACCCTCTGGTCAGAGACCATGATTCCATCACCTGTTTTACTTTCAAATTCTGTATCTACACATGTCATTTACTTGCCCAAAGTAAATAGGCAGTGTGATTCTCTGATCAAAACCCATAAGCAACTGCCAGTATTTAACATTTCTCCCCTTGAGGCTTACTTCAAGTAGTAGTGTTATCCCCGCTCTACAGAAAGAACCTGAAGCACTGGGAAAAGAAATGATCTTCCTCTACATACTGAGAAAGCCAGTGATTAAAAGGTCATCAAATCTTATTTTCCAGCCTATATTAGTTTGCTAAGCTGTCTCTCATCCTGCTTTCTTCCTGTTAAAATATCCCTAACATTCAGACTGTATGACAAACTTGTTCTGTATTTCTGATATCCTTCAGCTTGAACACAGAGTCTAAAATAGTCTGCCTCATGGGAGAGTTTTCACATACCCATTCTCATGTGTTTCTCTACAAAAACAAGATTTAAACAAGCAAACAAAAAAGCTACTAACCCCACTGATGCAGAAGCTCCCCAAGTGTCTTTGGGACAATTACTCCCCAAAGCAGGAGCTCCCCATTTGTACCTTGAGCCCAGGCCTGTCTCTGTGGGAAAATGCAACAGGAACTGGTCACCCAGGTTGTTTAGGGCTTCACAGGCTGCAGGACATGGGGCTCCGGGTGTCTACCACTACCCCTCTGCTCTGGTGAGACCCTACCTGGAGCACTGTGTCCACCTTTGGGGTCCTCAGCACAGGAAGGACATAGAGCTGTTGGAGTGGGGCCAGAGGACGCCTGAAGATGCTGCGAGGGTTGGAGACCCTCTGTTGTGAGGACAGGCTGAGAGAGCTGGGGGTGTTCAGTCTGGAGAAAGCTCCAGGGAGACCTTAGAACCCCTTCCAGTCCCTAAAGGGGCTCCAGGAGAGATGGGGAGGGACTCTTGATCAGGGAGTGGAGCGATAGGATGAGGGGAAAAGGTTTTGAACTGAAAGAGGGGAGACTTAGATTGGATATTAGGAAGAAATTCTTTATGGTGAGGGTGTGAGACGTTGGAGCGGGCTGTCCAGGGAAGCTGTGGCTGCCGCATCCCTGGGGGGGATCAAAGCCAGGTTAGATGGGGCTTTGAGCAACCTGGTCTGGTGGGAGGTGTCCCTGCCCAGGGCAGGGGATTGGAACTGGATGATCTTTAAGGTCCCTTCCAACCCAAACCATTCTATGATTCTCTGACAAATGACTTCCCATGCACTTCCCTCTTCTCGAGAAGGGGCAGGCGGAGAAATCCGATGGGCAGTGTCATCACTGAAAACAGCTATAAACTTTCCACAGGATTTTTTGCAGCCGGATCAGGCCGTGGTGATCTTCTGTAGCCTCCACTGTGGCACCGAAAGCAGCAAATATCACTAAGGAATTATTTGCATAAGATAAGAACCCGATCTTAATTTAGATGCTGAGAGACAAAGGATCCGCTGTGTCTCCAGGTAGAGTGTTGGAATGGAAAATTACATTCTCCAGTGAACAGCAGAGACTTTACTGAATCTCTGGCCTCTCACTCTCAATTATAAGAAAATGTGTCCCTTGTAGGTTTTTACAAATACATTTGTTGGGACTGGGGAGGAGCCTGAGAAGCCCAGATATTTTCGCCAGGGCCTGGAAAAGCCAAGAGGGCTGGAGAATTCACCTTTCCCCACCCTGCGCATAGTGTAGCCATTTTTCAATCCTTAGCTTTCGTGTGATCTTTTTTTTTCTTTTCAGTTCCTCTGTCACAGAATGTGTGTTCTTGTGAAGCAAGAAAATGGAGAAAAACGATAAAGAACGTGCTAATGATTCTTGATGAGAAAGCACAGCCGCTACAGTAGCACCAGGAAGACCCAGGTCTTAGAACACATAGAAAATTATATAAAAACCACCTATAGACCCAGTATTTTTACTACCTAGTAATTACATGATCCCCAGTAACTTGCACCAGCCTCCGCTTTATGAAAACTGAGAACAGGTGTGCGTTATTATTGTCCAGGGAGCAGACAGACGACATGACCATTCCCGAGATGAATAAATCTTTGCAAGATGACCCTTTAAGTAGAGCTCCTATGAGGATGAAAATTCCAGTTCTTGGATGATTTCCTTTCTCCCCAAATTTTGGTGCTTTCAGATACTTTATAAAAGAAACATTCTAGGAAAAAAAATAATCCACCAAAGTTCATTTTTCCAGTTTTGTGATTATTGAATAATTACAATTTTGAAACAAAGTAATTCCTGAAGGGAAAAAATATGAAGAAATATTTCAGTCTGCAAAAGCATTGTAACAAAAATTTCTGACATGCTCAATCTGTCTCTATGTTATTTGGGTTAAAATTAACGCAGTTTCACATTTCAGCAGTGGAGCACTTGTCAAAGTTTTAATAGCTTTTGTCGTGTTCTTTAAGCAACTTCACTCACTTTAAAGGAAAAAAATAAAATTCTTTCTCTCGGGGAGGATTCTTTCAAAAGGAAATTAAATTCTCTTTCCAATTACACCCCAAAGTATCCACATCTCCTTCAGAGTAGATAATAAATTCCAGGTGACTGTATTAATTGTGTTCATTATGGTGTGCATCACAAGCAGCTGCAGCTTCACAGTGGCAGTGGCTGCACTTACATTTTCACTGTAGAAAAATGCATGCCCTTTCTCCTGAAGAGAGAGGAAGAACGTCTCCAAGGTCATCTAATAATAGCTGAAAAAGGCTGAGTTCATCCCATGGCAGGGAACCATACACTGGGGGAAGGGGGAGCGGGGTGAAGATAACTTCAGGGGGCTAAGAGTTAAAGAAGTCAAGGCTGAGCTGTTAGTGATGAGGGACGTGGGCTCTGAGCTGGTTCATCTCACTCCATATTAGCTACCTAATTGCACACCTAAGCTAGGGAAAATAATCGTAAATTGGAAATTCCTGTTCTCTGCTGACACTAAAGGAAGCCAAAGCCAATTCAATCCTTGACAACTAACTCTGTCTAAATCTTGGTGCGAAGATCCTACCCTAAGTGCCCGCAGTAGTCTTCAAATACTATTTTTAAACTGCTTATGGATTTCGACCACCGTTCCTCAAACCAATAGGAAGCCACCCAGTCTGGGCAAGCACCAGGAATTACATGCCTGAGGGCGGTGCTACAGCTCTGGCACTAGCAGTGTGCAGGGACAGGGTATTATAAACTCATATTTCACGTTTAATTCTTATAGGTGGAAAAGTGTAGGCAACCAGCTTTGCTGTTACAAATTCCTCCAACTCTCCTAATGATTTTGGCACATCACGGCTGGCGGAATAGCAGAAATACCTAAATTAGAAGCTAATTTGTGCATCTCTGCATTGCGCGTCGCTGACATATTCTGGGTTGCCATCAGTGGGACCACACAGATGTTACAAGGAGAGAGTAAAGCCGGTTCTCGTGACTTCCCAGCATATGTTTTGCTGCACAGCTCAAATCTGCTTGGCTTTACTAGCCAAATTCAAATTGTGTGAAATGTCTGCCATTTCTCTCCAGTTGTAGCCATTTACTCCATGGCAAAACTGGATCCCCGGTAGAAAGAGGAAAAAAAAAAAACCCAGGTAATGGGGGAATTTAAACAAGAGAAAAACAATGGAGATTCTCCTAGAAAAATGTTTAAGAGAGTTATTTAACTTGAAACAATAAAGGGCATCTCAAGTGCTAAACAGTTCAACATCCTACCCAACAAACCACACTTAACAGACTATACAAATTCAGACCATTATAAATAAATTCAGCCCTATAGAGTGTTAATCAAATATAGAATCAAGACAGACGGAACCCCAAGTACCAAAGAAAACATCTCATTTCTCAGTCGCACTCAGTCAACCAAGAGAACAGATGGCCCTTAATAGCATGCCCTGAAACATCTAATTACATGAGAAACTTCGTATAGTTTTTCTGGACTTTTAATTGGTCCCCCAACTGTGAGTGAAGAGAGCCAAATGTTTTAATAGATTAAATAATAAATATCAAGATAGACTGTGTTACGGCTTGTAGAAGACCTTGCTGGATTATTGTGAATGTGGATTTAAAAAACACGGAGGTGCAGGGAGACGTTCAGCCCTGCAAGTCCAGACTATATTGGAAGTCTTCCTCGTAAGAAGCCAGGTACCTTCGCATCCCACGAGATAGAAGCAACAAGGTGTGTCTGGTAACAGATTTAGGGTCAGTGAGAATTTAGCCCACATAAATTACATGAGAGGAGTAATAGCAATGGCCGGAAACTATAGCAACCGATAAAATCCTAAGAGGAAAGGGGAATGGATATAACATGCCAGCACGCCAAGCTGAGATGTCACAATATAACTAAAAAATAAAGAATACATTGCAAAAACCTAATCTGCTAAAATAACAAAATGTTTTGTTTTTATTATTGAAGGAGTTCTGGTATATTTAATGACTGAGATGTAGTTAAGTACCTCAACAGCTGCAAAACAACATATAATCAAGTTCACAAACTCTTGTTAACAAACAAGACACAGAAAATAAGCATTAAGTGAGGTAAGAAAAAATCAGCAACAGCAAATGTGTTTTTCCGGGTGCACTGAGTTCAGAAACTTACCTACAGCTACAGAATCTATATCTCTATTGCCCAAACCTTGTATAACGTTTCCCTTTAGTAATAAAGGCCGTACAAAAGCATTGGAGTTCTGTGATTTTGGTCAATCAAATCATTTAATCCAGGTTGTGATCATGCTGTTTAATCCCATTAAATTTTGTTCTGCAATTAGAAAAGCTGTTCCAAAAGGTTGTTGCTCTGGTGCTTAGAAACGTTATTTTCTCTTCAGGATAAATTTATTAATGGCCAATTTATACCAGTTTGTGTTTGTGCCAGCCACGGCTGTTAGTTCAAATAGCTTTTCTCTGGTACGCTTACAGGCGATATTATAGACACGCAATGTTTTGTGAGGCCAAGTTCCCCTCAGAAGACAGAATCATAGAATGATCTTGGTTGGAAGGGACCTTAAAGATCACCTCGTTCCAACCCCCCTGCCCTGGGCAGGGACACCTCCCACCAGACCAGGTTGCTCCAAGCCCCCTCCAACCTGGCCTTGAACCCCTCCAGGGATGGGGCAGCCACAGCTTCTCTGGGCAACCTGTTCCAGTGCCTCACCATCCCCAGAGTAAAGAATTTCTTCCTGAGTTTTCATCTAAATCTTCCGTCTTTCAGTTTAAAACCATTACCCCTCATCCTATAGCTACTGGCCCTGGTAAGAAGCTTCTGTCTTTCTTACAAGCCCCCTTTGAGTCCAGAAAGGGTGCTCTAAGTAGAGTACTTGGACTTTACCTCCTGTAGATGTGTTGCATCCATACAGTCAGCTCTTCCCAAGGAAGGAGGTGGCTTTGGGAAACTACCTTCTTCCCCCCACCACAAGGCCCCGAGGTCTGGAGCCAGTTGAGAGACAGGTATTCTGTTTCTCACAACTGGTACTGGCCCTGGATTGCAGAAAATGTCATGTTCCTCAAAGCTTAACAGGTTTCAGCTTGCCAAAAAGCACTATTTTCAGAAGACTGTGACTGGCTTACTGGGGAGCTTCAGGAGTTCCAGTACCAAAAGCAGGTAAATTTTTTAAAGAGTACAAGGAAAATATCTTGTTTACGTCAAGGAACAGAAAAGGAGTTAAATGTTCATAGGCTTAGAAGTCCGTATTAGTAGTAATGCTATCAAAGCTCATTCCCTGCCCTTTCACGTAGGTCCCAGTTGCTACCTGTATATGGATTATAACTCTGCATAAGGCCTGGCTTTTGAGTGCTCTCACGCCCATCTCAGACACCTGGAGCATGAAGTAGCTAAAACACATTTGATGAGGTTGTCACAGCCACAAGGATGCTCATCCTCTTACTATTTATGTTACAGCACCAAATCCATGTATTTTCCATTGTGCTCCTGAGGAATAGCCTTTCTCGGGTATTCTAAGTAGTGCCAAAACTTTTTATTGGCAGCTCTCAGAAGGTCTGGGAGCTCAAGAACTTTTTCTAAGATCATAGGTCCTGATGTACAGAGATTTATGCCCAGGAATTAGCCTTTCTGTGCCCCCAGATGTAACCTGTCACTGGCATTGTGGTGGAGTAACCTGTGGACTCAGTCCCGTTGGGTAATGATTTCCAGAGCCTGGAAAAGTTCCCTTGTACTTTGAAAAGTCTACAAAGAAGTACAACAAAGACAGCCTCAATTAAAAGTGTAAAGAGCCAAAAAGTAACTTCTCTACTCTTTTAGGTATCACGACAACCGCACTGCCAGAGGGAAAGCTGTACTGTTGGAAGTCTTCCAGGGTGGAGAAATAGGATAAAAAATAGCATAAGTAGCATTAGAGAACCACAAAGCCCCATATCTCTCACAGGGTGCTTGCTCTGCAAGATGTCCAAAGGAAAGAAGATGGCTAAAGTGATGAGAAAAGGGGGAAGGTAGAGGAAGGCTGAGCTTGGAGGAAAGAAAACAAGTGTCAGCAATCCCAGGAGCTTAAAAAAACAGATATATTGTTCCAATTTGTCCTGTTCTTATGCTGAAGGGAGAGTCAGACCAACAGAATTCAAATAAGGAAATTTTGAAGCAGCTGGAAAGGGGCAAGAGAAAGCAAATTATAGATAAGAAAAGAAGAAAGTTATTTGGAAATACTATTTTGCATGATAATGGAGAAGCCAAATAACATCCTGGATGAAATCACCTTACACAAATAGGGAAGGTGAAACACAACAGCCCTATAATTGAATACAGCCCTAACTAAGATGACTCCTTCTGATAAGTGTTCAGCACACAGCATTGCAAGTTCATAAAGAAAACAAGAGAAAGCTCTTCCCAGAGACACCTACACGTGTGATTGCTGTTCAACCAGTCAAGCAGATGAATAAATTGAGTTAAGTATATTAAAATTCTTAGCACTAGATTAGGAAAACAAAATCAGAAAAAAACATTTTTGGCAAGAGAACAGATTTATTCCTATGGAATAAGAAATACGAAGGAGCCTTCTTTGTAAAACTATGAAAACAGTTCTTAACCAGCAATGCATAGTGTAGTTCTGCAGGTAGTTGTTCTGCATTTAAATTAGATGTATGGAGAAGTTAGGAGTTGCTATCAAAACAGGATAAGCCATCTGGGTAGAGTGACAGTTTGTTTGCTATTTCTTACCTAGTTGTGTGTTTGCTTTTCTGGTTTTTAAGTTTTCATTCCATATCTCCACAATTCTCAGTATAAAAATAGGCAGATTGAGACAGAGGAATTGTTTACTGGGTGCTTACTAAAGGATGGCTGTTAAACAAACTGATGAGGGTTTCAGGAACCATAACACAACCCATCTAGATCAAGGCACAAGGTCACATTGTCCAATTAAACCTTGTTTCCTGTGGTTTTCGATGGTTACCTCTGGGCTTTCGAATTAGACCTGACAGGGAATCCAGTTATTGCAAGCCTGTCACAATTACAGGTAGATATTACTTTAATTGAAGTACCTGTCCACTGAAAGGCACTTTATGCATTAGAATAGTTTCCAGACCTTCACATTCTGAAAGATACCATTTCTTCTTTATAGAAAGATTGAAAATATATAATTTCAGTCTGAGATCTTGGTAACACAAGTTCTGAGAAAATATTTTTATATGCAATAAATTGGAATCTAGCATAACAATATTGTGAAAGGAGAAGATTACATAAAAAATCTAAAGTCAAATTGTCAACAAGTTGAAAAAAAGAGTTATAGCAAAAGATTTTTTTAATTATTTGTCTGCATTTCCCCAGGTTTAAGCCAAATTTTTGTGGGCAGCATAGTATTCACGAATAATATTGTAATTCTATAGTGATTATAGAGTTCTAGACACTTAGAATGGAAAATGTCACAAATTCCATGACTACTTGGCATAATGTCAGTGTAAAAATGCATTATTTAATAGCTTCAGAATATTCAGTTGTGGCCACAGAATAGTTATGAAATCCTCTCCTTTGGTCTTTGGATGGAAATACACAGATATATGTCTCTGTGTGTACATACACGCACGCCCCCCAATAATTGTGTGTGTGAACGAGGAAATGGGATGTTCTTTGGGATGTTCACACCTTATAATCAGAAGTAAACAGTAACACAGGAGTCCTGTAGAAGAAAAGGTGGTTTAATAGTCACAAAAATGCCAACTTAAAAATATGTTTGGACATGACAGAATTTCACTGTAATTATGGAAATGAACATTATTGTAGAAGAAAACAGAGTCCTAAGGAGAAACACATACTATCGTACAATTTCAATATTCAATTTAAAAAAAATAGAAAAGGCAGAAAGAAAATAAACAGAAAAAGATTTAATCTAAGAATTTCTTATATATTCTTAATTGTAAATTCAAATTTTCCTTTTTTAAAAAAAAGAAAAAGAATGGATAACAAACATATTCCCTTGTACTTAGGCTAGGAAGCTGTTAACATCTCAGATACATCTCTCTTAAGTATTTGACCCTGGTTAAAGCTGGAGAAATATGAATTATAAATCATCTCAGCTGCCTGGCCAAAATGAGCATGACCTTTAGCTCGCTTTGAATCGATTCATACTAAAGCATTAGGATCTCAACCGGCATAGAAATAAACATGTACAAAAAGCGATCACCCGAGATTATTTGTGCCTTTCCCACGGTACCAAGGAGCCTTTTTGGATGCCCTGCCCAGTGGCGTTTGCGGTAAGTGGAAGGGATGGTACAAAGCCAGGGGGAGAGAAAGGAAATGCTGTGAAGGAGGAGATAAGGAGAGAGCACCAACAGGGCAACAGGGAGTCAGAATTCAAAACCAGCACAGTTTTTCCAGGAATTTAAGTAGGTCTCTAGCTGCAGAAATAGCTACAAAATAGTAGTGCAGTATTGGTAGGTAAGGTCTCCATTAGATACCTAAGAGCAGAGGCCCATGTTCATAACTTAGAACTTTACAAAGACTATTACAGTGAAACAGGAGAAAAAAAAAAACAAGCACATTTCTCTAAGTCAAAAACACATTCATAGGATGTTTGGAGATTTTTCCCAAGTTTCTGGATGGCCTAAGACTAAGTCCAAATGGGGAAAACAGCCCATGGGAGAAGACATAAATCTGTCCCAATTTATGCTCCATAAAAGTGCCCCTAAAAGTGCCCCATAGTGCCAGGATAAAAAAATATAGTGACTATTAAATAACTTGAGGGTTTTCTTCCTTCACAACACAACAAAAACTTCTTGATTAAATTAAGCCCAGTATTTTTATAAATTATGTACCGAGTTGATTAGGAATTTTTCAAAATTAAAAACCAACTAGATGACAACCTCCAAACCCAAAGGAAGAAGTCGAAATATTTCAGCTTGCCACTGGGAAATGAAATATTTAGTTTGGGACTGGGTTACCCAGCACTGAGGTAGTAAAGTTTCATAAACTGAGTTAAAATAGAGCGGAAGCACAAAGAACAGCTCATCAGGAGTCAGCAGCACCGTAGCTCAAAATCCAGAGTAAATTGGAGGAAGATGAAACTAAAGGCTTTGGGTAAGCTCTCAGTGAACCCAGTACCTGGGAATGTCTAGAAGTGGTGTTTAGCTTATAATCACAGAACAAAATAAAATAATAGGATGCTGTGAAATATTATTTCTGTGTAAAAAAGAAGTGTCAATATTTCTTTTGTCTGACAAAGCACAAATTTTGAAAACCTGGCGTTTTCACGGGATGTAATCATTAATTCAGCCAATACTGATAAATTCAAACACTGCATACCCATAAGCAAAGAATGCATGAGCAATGGTGAGAGAGGAGAGCCAGGTAAAGCTCTGAGATGCATGTCTTGACCCTTGCCTTGGGGTGGGTACCAGAAGGCCAAAAAGCTCTTTCAACTCAAAGCCAGATTTTATTAAATATAAACCAAAATAATTAACCTTTAAAAGAGAGAAAACTTAGAGTGACCAAATAAGGCAGAGCAGAAATAAAATTTAATATAAACTGATCTCCTTTCTCCATCACACAGATTCCCATCAAGAAAGTTCTTGATGGGAAGTTCTTGCTTTTTGACTTGGTTACTATGACCACAGTAGGTTTTGATTTGCATCCAGGTCCCTCTGAGCCCTAAAAAGTTTCTATCTGCCACTGTGGGGGTTCAGTTACGGGTGAGTCAAGTCCCTGTGAAACAGGAGCCTATCTCCATGGGCTGCAGCTCCTGCTTTCTTGCTGTGACTGTCACCCACAGGTAGATTTTACTCCCCTGGGGCTGATGACCATCTCCCAGCCCTCTGGAGGCCAACGCTCCCTGACAGCTTTCTGGCTTAGTGAGCAGAAAAGTATCGTTTATTTGACGACGTGAGAGGAATTTTGGTCCCTCTTTGTGAGTCCAATATTAATTAGCTTTTTCTTTGTATGAGGGTTTTTTTCTCTCTCAAAGAAACTCTTCTGATAAAGTCTTTCGGAAGTCTTTGGAAGTCTTAAATAAAGTCATCTTTTAAAGGCTTTATTTAAGCCATGTTCAAAGTATTTAACAGCTTTCACATCAGCATGATAAATTTTGACTTTTTAGTGGGTACCATTTTTATAGCAGCAAATTAAAGAAAATATTTGAGAGCTGTCACCTCCGATAATTTCAGGCTTATTCAAAATAGCACAAAAAATATTGCCTGAACCAAGAAAAATAAGGTAGATGTATAGGGATGATCCTACTGGCAATGTGGGGGTGATGAGCGCAATGGTGAATACCAATATTCTGCTAATGGAAGAAGGCACTGAACAAAAGACTCAAAAAACAAAGAGGTCTCCATGAATTATTCACCACATGCTATGTCCAGGAAGATGTATTGAATCAATGTGATCTATGTCCAGTTCAGGCTACTTAATACAAGTAGTTATTTACAATAAAAGCTGTGATTTTTGATGAAGAAATTGGTTACACCTATCAAAAATGTTTTCTTACTCTTGTAGATTACTTCAGCAATTATCTGTGACTCTTGTTCACGACACAGACTAGAGCCATCCTTAGTGAGACGTTGTACATGCAATATATTTAAATTTACAACAAAAAAAAAAGAAAGAAGATTTTTTCTATTGCATTATTCACATAAGTAAATTTAAACATTTGAGTGGAAAACACAGCCCCAGATTGGGAACGTATTTGTGCAGCCACAAAAATCACTTGCAAAATCAAGTGTTCATTCACACAGATTTCCATTTTAAAGGAACATGATGGCATTTCTATATAGAAACCAGCTCACTTATATGAGATTTGCGTGTCTAAAAGCAGGAATGTGATGGACACAGAACTCAGGATTCATGAATTCTGCCCAATGAACGGGCAAACCTTTTTTTGTTTTCTGAGAATATCTCTGGAGCATCTGGAGGACCGTGAGAGCCTGGCCCAGGTTGCCCAGAGAAGCTGTGGCTGCCCCATCCCTGGAGGGGTTCAAGGCCAGGCTGGATGGGGCTTGGAGCAACCTGGTCTGGTGGGAGGTGTCCCTGCCCAGGGCAAGGGGTTGGAACTGGATGATCTTTAAGGTCCCTTCCAACCCAACCCCCTCTATGATTCTATGATTCTATCTATCTCAGAGGATACAGCATTAGTTTGATAAGGTACCAGAATTACTTTTAAATAGATTATGAAAAAGAACATTAGAGTATGAAAACAACCATGTATTATAGCAATTTGGTAATTTTACTCTGGAGTCATTCAAAAAGAAAACATTGTGTAGCAAGTCCAAGTAATTAAAAGGTATATAAAATGGACATATGGTGCTAGAACCTCAAGATAAATATAGATAAGAGATCCAGGAAGAAAATATTGAAAAAAATAATTGAAAAAGAGCTATCTGTACAGCCATCTGGTTAAAAGCGATAGTCATGGACTACATCCAGCACTGGCTTGAGCAAACAGCTAACCCATACTCGAGGGAGAAAACAAGGCCAGCACTTTGAGTAAAATGGCACACGGGGATAGATTAGAGAAGCTTCCGCTTTTGTTACACCGAATCATGTCAAGACATCCATGATGACAATAACATCTAATAAACAAGTAGCTGTCTTAACTTACTAAAAGTCACAGCCTTTACTGGATTTTCTTCTAGTGGCGTTCCATCATGAAAATTGGTTTTTCTTCAGTAACGGTACTCTGTTAGAACAAAAAATGAAAGTTGATTCAAGTTATCTTTCTATACATACAAAGAAAATCTACACACTCAAGTGGAAAGGATTTAATTAATAAAAGAGGGAAGTGAAGCCACAGATTAAAAAAAAAAACAAATCTATGTAATCAGTTAAAACCTCAAAATCCTTAAATTGCTAGAGAAATTTAATTCCGTCCTTGATTCCCTGGTTTAATAATTTTAAAGCCAGAAAGTTTCCTTTAGACTTCCTGGCATTAGCATATCACCCCAGGCTTTATGTGGGACCCTGATGTTTCTGTGCGTGTTGTCAAAAACCAAAATACACCCACATTCTCGGCTGCTTCTGAGCCTGGCCTTGCCATCTTCAGCTGATGCTTGTCCAGGCCCTTATGGCACGTCTACCCAATGCAGTGTGTTGCCATAGAAAGATCACCAGGCCCTTCTGAACACCAGATGTATCTTGTAATAAGATGCCCTGGCAACTCAGAATGGGGGGAAAAATGGTGATTGGGCAGAAACACAGCAGAGCCCTATAGACATGAACATATATGGGATGACATATTTTGACCAGCTGAATGAAGAATGCGGACAATAGTTACACCTCATAAAAATGACATGGGATTTTAGAAGGAGACTGAAGAAAAAGTATGATCTGATGTTTTAATGTGCTGCTTAACAATTTGATTTTTATTTAATCAGACAACTCATTCTATTGGTCTTTATGACTGTTCAAAGTGACGGCTTATAATCATTAATGCAATTTTGGTTAAATGAATAAGTATGTCAAAGTACTTTAGTGCCAAATCAACACTAAAGCATGAAGTCATTGTTTTATAGGGTGTTTTATGTTTGCCAGTGTGCTGATAAATCAAGAAAAATGAGAGGCCCGTGTAACGATTGAGGAGTCCTGAAGAAAATCTCACCTAAATGTCAGTAGTATTTTTTCTGCCAAACAAGGTGGCTGTAACTGAAAACATCGGCAGTCCTGAGATCTCCCATATGCATGTCTTGTTCCAAAAGATCAACACAACACCATGTGGCTTCTCCTTCTAATGACCGCACAAATGACTTGCAGAGGGGGACCTTATTCTCCGAATGCAGTAAGTTTCCACAATGTCCACATTTTTTGCTATTAAGAAAGAAATCAGAAGCATTACGTTTTCAAAAGCATTTATTCTTATTCAAATACAATGTTTCTTACTGATAAATAGATTCTTTATTAGAAAAATGCTAATCTCTTGGATTTGTACTTTGTGAATCGGTTATCGAGATAATTATAACCATAATAACATGTCCTCTAAAGCCTCACAGGGCTCAGTGAGGGTGAGTATGCTAGAAGGAACATGATGTCTTCTTACCTATTTAGCAGTCTTTCAAAATGCCAGGAAAATATCTTACAGGAGAAGGAAAACTAATTGACATTATTTATTTAGATTTTTAAACTGCCCTTGGCAAAATTCCTCACATCAAAAAGATAAAGAAATTCAGCAGGATCCAGGTGAGAGACAATTTGTTGCTATGGACTAGAAATTGGCTAAAAGCCAGAAAAAAAAGGTGACTGCTGAGGCAGAGCAAATATATTCATAAGGTTTGTGCACTTATATATGTGTAGCCGTGTTCTGGGGAGGGTGATAAACAGCAAGACTGCAAAATTATATGGGTCAAGCAAACCCAGGCAAAACTAGAAGGAGTAAGATGGGGAAACAGGCAATGTAGTGAGGTGGCCATATGAAATTCAGTGCTATGGTAAGTCTGGATGCAGTCCTAAATCACTAATCACGGCTCTCCAAGGATCACTGCTCAACAGAGATGAAAATCAGAAAGCAAATGTTAGGCTACAAAAGGCTGGTGCAAAGAATAAAAAGGAAAAGATCATAAGCCCCTTTATAAATCTAGATACATCTGCTGTGCTAGGAGTACTGTCCTCAGGTTGGCCTGTCTCAGAATATAGTCTTTCTAAGGGTGCAGGTGGGAGTAATAATAACCATTAGAGAGAAACTGAAAAGTCTGGGCTAAAAAAGATGAGAACTGGAACCCTGTGCTTAATGGAGTCCTCCTAACCTGCCTTGTCTTACCAAATGAAAAGTAGTGGTTAGGAAGATAAAAGGAATTTAATCTTAGAAATGAGTGTGCTTCTCTCTCCTTCACACCTCTGATGACACAGATTTTGGAGGAGGAGGAGGAGGTGCATGTTTTTTAAACAAGGAAAACAACGTGAGGATCTATAAATATTAAATCCAGGCTTGTCAGGAAAATGGAATTGTTTTATATAGAAGGTGGGATTTTTCCTTCCAAAGTCCACTGGATCGTTGTCCCTAGAGCAGTAAGCACCACGCAGAAGCAGCATCCAGTGTAAAATGCAATGAGTCTTTAGGACCTTAGACCTTTAGGACTTGCTTATGAAGTAGCCACCTATTTGGAAAATTCCCTGAAGGCGAAGAGGGTGAAGAAACCAAACTTGGACAGTGAAGAAGTATCGTGGCAGGGACCCAGCTGCACTCTGCCACTTTTACACACAGCTGATCTTGTATATTTTGGCTTTATCTTGTGTCTCCCATCAACTTCCTAATACTGACGTACAGACTGCTTCCTGCTCCTGCGTCATGTCTCTGCCAGCATCCCATAGGTAAAACCTGCTGCTAACTTCCAGTCCACTCCAGTTTTGCTTATCCTCACACTTGCCCATTAAAAGAACCCACAACAAACCAACCCTCAGTGTTTATTTCACTCAGCCCCTTCTTGCTTGTTCCCTCCTCAGAGAGCACAAAGGTCAGGATGAGGTGAGGTCTTTTTATACAGATGGTGATATTCCTGGTGTGAGGGGGAAATCAATGAAATGCAAGAGATCTTGGAGAAGGCAGGTGAGATTAGGTTTCCTGCCCTGGATGTCATGAGATAAAGACATAGCAAAGGCTGAAAATCTCTTTGGTTGCTGTGATATGATGTCTTGACAGCTAACTTCACCATTTAGGAGGAACAAATCCAGGCTCTGGTCCTTATTTCGTGACCGAAGCATGATATCATTCTTCAGTGGAAAATGAAGCTTCCCCTATGATCAAACTCAGCTGCATTTGTGAAGAGCTTTGGGATCATTCTAGACTAAAGCTGCCTACCCAAATCTTGTTCATTTTACACTCATTTTATAGTGCGAGGAAAGTTAAATGAAACACATTCCTTTTCCCAGACAAAATTTCCCAGCCTTCCCCCTCCCTCTTTCTACTATTTGTGCTTGAGCTCTCAGATAGTTAACAGACTCCCCTTTTCCAGAAGAACAGTTCTCCTCCCCAGCCTGAGTCCTCAGATTCAGATTACAAAATCAACTGGGAAAAGGATGGTGTAAATGACATGGAAAATACAGTCAGTGGATTAATGCCAGGACTGGCTAGAAAACTACTGACATCTTTATGCTACATCCCTTCTGTGCTTCATTTTCCACTGCTTCATTCTGCTGCTAACCTTTGTCCTGTGCTGCTCAGAAAGTGCCCATATTATCTGAGTAAGGCTACGAGCCTTAATAATTTAGTTTATTGGCTTGAGCTGGCACAAAATGTGGCAGAACTGATGGCAGAAATAAGACCAAAATAGATTTGATGGAGTTAATGGAGCACTTGTGGGCAGAAGTTGGCTTAACGCAATAAAGATTTTTTTTTTTTCCTAGCTTGACAATGAAATGCAGGACTGTATCTACAGGGGATGGAGTAAAAAAGGACTGGTAAATCAGTGTAATGCAATATCTAAAACCACAGCTACATGGGGAAGAGCTCAGAGAGAGCCAGAGCCTCCCCCTCTGCCTGGGGAGGGTGATGAAATGAGCCAAGGCAAGTGTGCCCATAAGTAGCCATTTGCTGCAAGCCACTAAAAACATGCTCTTTTGGTCCCACTGGAGCATGGGACAGAACAACACTGAGCTATCCATCCCCTGTCCCTTGGATTGACTATGTGGTACGTGCAGCATCTGCCTTCCCATGAGTTACAGACTCAAGGGGGCCTGGGAACCAGGGTGATCCTTGGGCTTCTGTAGCTCCCAGGTAGCATGGGTGATCTCAGGCATCCTATGGCCTCATGCAAATGTGGAGAAGGCCCCCAGATCTGTCTGATTTTGATTGAGGTCAGGGCAGGAGCAACACATGACTCTGTTCCCTTTGGGAGCAACATTTTTGAGACAGAGAAGGCTGACTTCATTTCTGAGGGAAGTGCCAGGTTGTTTTGTGGGAACTCCTAAACATAAACATAATACAGTTTGATGTCCAGGTTTCAAGTTCATCCAAATAGCACCAAAACTTTTCCTTTCCTACATAATTTTATCAGTGAACCTGTCCCACATGCAGATTATCCCACAGAGAGATTTCCATCTTACCTTCTTCCCCTGGGATGCAGAAGCAAGAAATATTATTTCAGCACAGGAAGGATCTGTTGGGNAATAGCACCAAAACTTTTCCTTTCCTACATAATTTTATCAGTGAACCTGTCCCACATGCAGATTATCCCACAGAGAGATTTCCATCTTACCTTCTTCCCCTGGGATGCAGAAGCAAGAAATATTATTTCAGAACAGGAAGGATCTGTTGGAGTGAGTTCAGAGGAGGCCATGAAGGTGCTGGGAAAGCTGGAGCCCCTCTGCTGTGAGGACAGGCTGAGAGAGTTGGGGGGGTTCAGCCTGGAGAAGAGAAGGCTCTGGGAAGACCTTAGAGCCCCTTCCAGTCCCTAAAGGGGCTCCAGGAGAGATGGGGAGGGACTCTTGATGAGTCCCATCCCTGGAGATGTTCAAGGCCAGGCTGGATGGGGCTTGGAGCAACCTGGGCTGGTGGGAGGTGTCCCTGCCCAGGGCAGGGGGTGGGACTGGATGAACTTCAAGGTGCTTTCCAGCCTGAACCATTCTATGACTCTATTTCCAGCTTTAAGGAGTTGCAACACATTTCCCTACTTTCAGCTGTGACTTCCTAAGCTGCTGCTCCAGGATGGCCAGTAGCCAGCATCCAATTTCTGGGTGATTCTGTGCAGCTTTGGAGCGACACCAGAGAGACTCGGGGATGTTTTTCAGGGAACGGTGAAATCCTCCTGCATGTGAACAGTGAGCCAGAAGAAAGGTGGGCTTTAAAGGAAGGAGCTCTGCAGATCTACCTCTTCAAAAATCATGCTATCAGCATCTTTTATTCATCATAAGTTTCAAAGTAAAAAGGAAAGAGAATCATCTGGCCCTCAGACTAAGAATCTTGAAGAAATTCACCTTGGTAAAATATCCCATCCATGCTGTTGCACAGCACATCAGCAGGCTGGCTGGAAGATCTGGCCAGGGTGGCTCGACAGTTTGAAACCCAGAACATCATGTGCCCTCTGTTTTTTGCTCCTCTTGAGGGCCCTCGCCTTATTTTCCTTGCTAAGCAACAGTTAATGCAGATTTGACTGAACACCATGGAAACTATTTTCCTGAGTTTGTTGTACAACATGCTATCTCTAATTTCTGGTAAGCAAAATTACTTTGAGCAACAACAACAAAAAAACTAAATCAAATTTGAGAGGGTAATTAAAAGAGTCAGAATACTCAAGAGAAAACCTTCCTTTTAATTTTTTTTTTGGTGGAGATAGAAAGTAGGGAGACTATTCTTCTATCTATTTTAATTATGAAATAATGTTAGAAATGAGACCATAAAGGATACTGATGGAAAAAAAAACTCCAAACAACAAAAGCAGATTTAAAAATTAAAGACTTTTTGATACTTGAAAGAAGTAATAGTTTAAGTGCTTCACTTTCATAATGAAGATAGATCATTCATATTTACCTATACAAACTGAGAAAATATTTTCCATCAAATGGCACAATTTCATACTGAACAAAACATGAGAAGTGTGTGAAGGATCAAGATCTGTTTTGTGAGGAAAGGGTGAGCGTGAAGAGGTTATCTTCTCAAGGAGAATGCAGGTCACCATCTACACAGAAGAAAGAGAGGTAGGACTGGGGTGGTAGAAAAAAGCTAGTGGCCGTGATTCTCCTATTTTATTCCTTTCCACAAGAGCGTGTATTTATATCCCACATCTGACGTTCAAAGTATGCCTAGCAGATGTGGCAAACTACTGCTGATGTAAACATCTTCCAGGAAAGTGAAGGACCACCGAAGATGGGCATGAGCATTTATTGAACAGGAGGATAGATCAGAAAAACAAACCCATCACTCTCCACACACCCCACCCCACCCCAACAAAATAAGGGGAATGGTAAGACCTGTGCCTGGGACAGAAAACGGGTTTTTTGGCTATTTGAGTAAGTCGCACTAGTGGGTATGCTCCCCAATTTGCCTGTCCCTCTGTTCCTTGTGAAAAGTGTCCAGAGGGTTACAAAAGACCATTTACCCAACAAAGTCCAAGCACAAGGACCTGCTTCAGCGCAGGTCACACCTTCAAGGTGACAGGCCCAGTTCCTATGTCCAAAACCCAGGAAAATTAATTCTACTTTGTCAGAAACCCAAGGTCCGGTGTAATTCATCATCAATTACTGTTTATACCAGAGCTTTAAGGAAACTTCGCAATAAACAAGATATGATGTAGAATGAGTTCCTGGTCCCTGACAGTGAAAGAAAAGATCTGGGGAAAGTTAGAAGACTTCAGAGGAAGAGGCTGAACCTCTGACAAACCACGTGCAAAGTCACTTATATAGCTCTCCCCAGTTTGGCTGGAGAAGTGTTTTTTGGCAGAGAGGTAGGACATGTTCAGAGAAATAAAAGTGGTCTTAAGAATACAGCAATGAGATCTGTATATGCTAACTAACAATTTTGAGCATATTTGGATGCCAAAATTGTTGATTGCTGCCTAAATCAGGGTATTCTGAGCATCCAAAATGCCCATGGCAAACAATGCTCATTGTGAGTATTCAATGCCTGTGCAAATTAGGATACTTTTTCAGCAACTGAATATGTAAATATAGATTTAAGTAAACACGCTTAGAAAAGCTCACCAGTCTACATTTATGTAGAACCTAATTCTGCCACTATTAGTTATGAGAGGTAGTAGCTGGATACATGAGTGATTTTCTTAAATGAATTTTGCTTTCAGTATGAGTTATACAATTAGGATCAGGTCCAAAGATATTACAAAAGAACTATCAACAAATATTTATTAAAGCAGAAGAGCATACAGAGGAGCATCCCAAACTTGTTGTGTATTTGTAAACTGACATACAAGGCAAATGAAAATAAATCTAATCCAAGCCCAAAGGCAAAACTGGCTTTCTTATTCATACAACAAAAGCAATGACTAACAACAGCTACTCTGGCCTTGCATTTCTAGAACATGTATTTCTGAAAGCTTGGCATCACTGAATTGCTCACAGAACATTGAAAAACAGAACTTGCCAAGCAACAGTTTGCTGGAGTGGGTTTGGGTTGGGTTGTTTTTTTCTCTATTACTGATAAAATAAACCTACATCAATGACCCTGGTATCTGGTAATCCTAGATGTGTTACCAGGCAACCATTATGTGCAACAGCACCCAGCTTACCCCCCTCTAAAAATAACCTAAATCTCCCAAATCCTTCCACTCCATGCAGTAATGAAAGCGGCATCTTTGCACTGCTAAATGCTTACTTGGGTATTTTCCTTAAAAATTTTGGAGTGACAAAATGGTGCTTATCCTTTCCTGAACATGCTGCTCTTCAGTTCACAGTTTTAACTAATGTGATTAGTTAAAAGGGTCTGGCTGCACATAGTTATATTTTCATTCAACTATGTACTTCAAATGAGGCTATATTTGGAAACCGAAGTCAATTATTTAGAAATTAGTAACAGTGTCAACAAATGTAGCATGAGTCAAAAATGTATGAGATCTATATGACTATACCAAAAGAATTATCACCAGCCAAATATATTTTTGTATCTTCAACGATACACGACTCTGAAACAGTAAATTAGAACCATAGAATCACAGAATGGTTCGGATTGGAAGGGACATTAAAGATCATTGAGTTCCAACCCCCTGCCCTGGGCAGGGACACCTCCCACCAGACCAGGTTGCTCCAAGCCCCATCGAACCTGGCCTTGAACCCCTCCAGGGATGGGGCAGCCACAGCTTCTCTGGGCAACCTGGGCCAGGCTCTCACCACCCTCACAGCAAAGATGTTCTTTTTGGTATCTAATCTAAATCTCTCCTCTTTCAGTTTAAAACCATTCACCCTTGTCCTGTGGCTCCCCTCCCTGATAAAGGGCTCCTCACACAGACACAGACATGAGCAAAACAAGCTGGATTCAGCTTAGGGGGGTAAAAGGATGCTCTGAGAAGCAGAGCTCTGCTGTGACTCTGGGACACCCAGAAAGATCACAGCCGGCTAGAAGGGAAAAAATAGCTTTGGCTGGAACAACCTGGCACCTGGAAAAACATTGCATCTGCTGTACAGCCCGGGAAGTGGAAAAAAATGAACAATGTGAAAAAATGTGCTTCTGTAGAATAAAAGAAATAATAAAAAAACGTATTTAAAATGAGTAATTTTTCAACACCAGGAACTATATTTCCTAAGATGTGATTTGTAGTCACTGAGTTCAGTGACATCTCCTGGTTCTGTTTAAATGACTAAATGACCCCATGAAGGACTTTCTTGCTCCAATTTTCTGTGAATCTGTGATAATATTAGTGGTGACTCGCAAGGCCAGTTCTAAACATTTTGAAATTGGTTAGACTTTCTATCAGCTTAAAATGTGTTCAGTCAAGCCCTTTTGTCCTGAATTTTGAGATAAGTCATCATTGAAATTATAGAATCATGAGACAACAGCAGGGAGATATGTTCCTGATGGGTTTTATTCATGGCAATACCTTCCTAAAATTTTGAATTAATGTATGCCAATTGTTATTAATACAATCTCTTCAAAACCAGAATTATTTAATTGCTTAACAGGAACACATTTGTAAGATCTAATTGAGACAATGGTAGAACTGTTCCCAATGACATTTAAATCTACGATAAAACTCAGAAACTTAATTTTAAGTGTATTCATGGCTGAACAGAAGTCATAGAATTATATGAACCAGAGGCATAAAATCTAATATGCAATTATCCATTAAATTTGTGACACAGAGAAAGACAAAGCATTTAAAATACTATCACAGGTTATGTCAGACCACACTAACAGTTATCATACCGCAAATTAAGTAACATCGCTAAGAGAAGAGCTGGGCAATGAAGGCAGCTTTGCCTTAGGTTGAACTACACTTTCTTAGCCTGTTACATGTGTGTTTAAACCCAGAAAGCACAATTTGATGTTGAATACCGAAATATATCCTAGCTACATTCAAGACCAAGCAGTACCCTGCTCAGTAAAGGCAGGACCAGCCAGTTCTAGAAGTCAGCACAAAATAGACTTTCTTGTACCATTGGGTACCACAGTCTGGATTTCCCCCTGAGGGAGGAAGAGTATAGATGATTTCTTTATTGGAAAACTCTGTATTCTTCATCGGCCGATCTGATATACTGCCTCGGAGAACAGTAACTAATTTACACTTTGAAGAAACTGTCTAAAAGTGCATGTGTGTGCTGATACCAACATACAACAAAACATGTGCCATGGATACCTCTTTGCTGATCTAACATCTTACCCAATCATTGGATTGAAGATCATCAGCCGTGTTGCAAGAGTGTACATTCACTGGCTTAGTAAATCCAACCCCTAGTTGTAACAGTTTATGTAATTTGTAATTTTATAATATTATTTGGACAAACTCAAATACTATATTGTATAGTGGACATGAAAAAACTGCAAGGTTTGGCTCACTGAAATGTAATACTAATTAGTCTCTGTCCAAGGCATTAAAAAAGAAATGCATTTGAGAATCTGCATGTTATTTTGAAAAGTCTCATTTCTTCCTGACACTACAGATCTATGGCTGGAATGTTACTTTCAGATATTGAAGGGAAGGAGCAATCTCTTGTCAGGCTTTGCATTACTTTTTCTACTGTGGCATCTTTTACTTTTTTTTCTTGTTGGCTCCTTGGGACTTTTTCTAATGCCAAAACCATTATAAAATGCCTTTCCAGATGGGTGGTAAGCTGGTTTCTTTCTTTCCTTCTCACGTACTATCACCAGTGCTGGTCAAAGTCCATTTTTGGATACATCTCAGCCATTCTGACATGGTTTAGTGATTTATTTTTTTTTTTGTCAGAGGTAGGCTGATGGTTGAACTAGATGATCTCATAGGTCCCTTCCAACCTGGGCGATTCTATGACTCTATGATTCTCTGTTATTACGCATCTATAGCTTCACGTTACATGATCAGCTCTTCTGTTCATGGTAAACACAAAAGAGAAGAATTCACTTCGCTCTCTTGTTTGAATTAACTCTGAATATTGCTTGAGGAACTGCTATGTATATAGATTCTACAGCGACTCAATTTTCCTTTCTTCTGTCTTGCGTTAATGCTGAAACACGGGGTAGATTTTCATCTCTACAAAACTCTCCCAAAAGCATTTGATGCAGCCTGAGTCTCAAGACTTCTGCACATAACACTCTGATAAATAGGTGTTAATAGTTTCCAGTCAACTTTCAGTGCTTACAGCAAATAGTGTAAATTGTAAAAAGCATATAAATGGAATCCTGTAAATCACTGTGAATGCTATGGAAGACCGCAGATAAATTCTAAATAAAAGCTATTATACAGTAAACGCACTGATGTTCCTCACACAGAATCTCTACTTTGTTGCTGTGATACATGTTCAAATGCAAAACTTTCCACATTTATATCTTTATATCTAGGACATGTACATAAACACATTCTTCTCTTGTCTTCCTCCAAATAAAATGTCTCAGTATTTATAACCCTATATAATACATAATGTGTGCTCATTTTGCATTTTTTGGTCACTGTAAATCCAGTAATTTTTATGAAGATTTTTGTTTCTAGTAAAATGCACAACTGGAGCTTATTAAAACAAAGGCATGGTTTCATTGTGCCCGGCTACTCCGCAAGGCCAGGCTGGACGGGGCTTTGGGCAACCTGGTCTGGTGGGATGTGTCCCTGCCCAGGGCAGGGGGGTGGAACTGGATGGTCTTTAAGGTTCCTTCCAACCCAAACCATTCCATGATTCTATTTTATGATTCTATGACAGGGCAGACGCTGAGAAAAGACCCTGCCAGCTCAGAAGCAAAAGCCACATGGAAGGGTCGATACAACGTATATTGACAAGTGTACAAAGATTTGGAGACAGAGCTGCTATCCCTACTAAAGGTTCCTCTTTTGTGGTAGGCTGTATTTTGGAGTGGGCATACTCTGAGAAACTTGTCTCAATTAAGCAGAGGCCCCGTAAAGGATAGGAGAATAAAAGTCTTCGGATCCATCATAAGTTTTGTACTTTCAGCGTGTAAGCCATCAACTCTTCCACCCAGACTGATAGTCTGATTATTCGGACTCTGATAGACACCCTGTATTCTTCAGAAAGGAGAAATACTAAGAGAGAATGAAAAAATGTGCACTTCTGAAACGCCACACAGGCACTGGGTCACATTTTGCCCCAGAGCAATCCCACTGGTTTTGCTAACAGGGAATTTGGTTCCCCAGATCATTCTCCCAGAGTCTCTCTAGATGGGGCAACACTAAACATCTGCATTTTGGAGATGAGGGAATGTCTGGCACCCACGTATAAAGCAGCACCCATGAACGGAAAGCCACATCCTCCTCGCTTCCCAGCCCACGCTCCTTCTGTGAGGGCACACAGACTGATAAAGCTTAATTTATTAATGATATTTGGGAAAAAATAGACATATGATGAACTTAATCTGTAAAAACCACAGTGTGCCATGAGCAGGAGAAGAAGGAAGGAAGCATATAATAAAGAAAGTGAGGGCAAGGAACTGGGCATAAGGAGCGGCCAGGTTCAGTGTTTCAAAAAGATCAGAATGCAAATTGAGAAAGAAGAAAGGATCCAATTAGTGGATCAAAGAATTAAAAGTCTAGCAGTGAATTAAAGAGATGACAAGGAAGTAAGAAATGGCAGCGGTGTTAACCACGTGCACCGATGTGAAGTTGTATGAACCTGAGTGAGTGAAAATGATTCATGAAGTGGAACTGACGGAGAAGTCCTGCAGGGAGTTCCTGGGAGGAACTCAGGGCTGGTAACACTTACAAAAGAACAGCTTTTACTGTTGTTTTAATATCTTTTATGGCACAGGTGCTGGTTACAAATGAATACAGCTGGCTTGTGCGATTAGAAATCGATTAGAAGTGTTTTGTTGATCTCTTCCTTTCTAACCTCAGACGACTTAACCTCAGACTTAAAAATTATTAACTACTGCTGCCTCCTGACTTCCTCCTCCTGGCAAGTTCCAAGTTAGACCAAGTCACACGGTGTGTTTCGCTTCAGCATTGCGGAGTTCAACGAATCATAATCAGAAATGGGGTAAATACCAGAATGCCATAAAAGTGGTGAGGGCAAAAATTTCAGACCAGAGATCTGGCACTGGCTGTAGCTTCTGTTCTGAAACACAGTCGGGTATACAGATGGGACCTATATGTTCTCCACTGTGTTGATACCAGCTCTCAATCTTTTGCAGAGCTGTCATGCCGTTAAAAGCAGGGAGACAAAGTAGTGTATCAAGAGTCCTCAGAAACGCAGACCAAGAAGTTTAGGACAAACACACAGCCATGAAATTGTTTTTCGCTTTCAGACTGGGATAACTAAATTCAGTGTTTGTAAGCAGGCCCAGATTGCCAAGAAAACAATCAATTCAAACCAATGTCTCTCATTTCAAAACATTTCATTAACTGAATGTTGTCTCCACTGAGTTAGAATTTTCCTTATTCCACTGGCCTTGTGAAACTATTTATGACTTTCATTAGTCTAAAATTGAATTAAGCCCTGACATCAAATCATGCTTTGAAGCTCACAGATGGATCACACAGGGGCTCCTTGCTTTGGAATGAAAGCATTGCAGTGAATGGAAGTCACGTCTAACTGTTCATCGTCAACATGATTTGCTGCTTACCAGGAATCTGTGGTGACTTTCCTGAAGATATGCTGGTGTCGTGCTTTTCTTCCTACATGGGCTTGTTTACCTCTAACTGTTCATACACACCTTGGACCTTTTAAGAACAAAAAAAAAACAACACAAAAAACCCTACAACAAAATCAACAAACATACAAACAAACTCTTCCCTTGCCCATTTCTCCTATTTTTCCAATGAAGTTTGAGCTTTCAGCAGATGTGGAGAAGGTGACTCTACAATACACCAGCTATAGGCACTGATACGGAACAAGACAGTTTTAAAAGGAGAAAACTGGGCCCCCCAGGTCCCCAAAGACAGGGAACTACTGGAGAGAGTCCAGCAGAAGCTATGAGGATGATCAAGGGACTGGAGCATCTCTCTGTTGAGGAAAGGCTGAGAAGCCTGGGTCTGTTCAGCCTGGAGAAGAGAAGACTGAGAGGAAACCTCATCAATGCTGAGCGATATCTAAAGGGCAGGTGTCAAGAGGATGGGGTCAGGCTCTTCTCAGTGGTGCCCAGGGACAGGACAAGAGGAAATGGGCACAAACTTGAACATAAGAAGTTTCGTCTGAACATGCAGAAAAACTTCTTTCCTGTGAGGGTGGCAGAGCCCTGGCAGAGGCTGCCCAGAGAGATGGTGGAGTCTCCTTCTCTGGAGACATTCAAAACCCACCTGGACACATTCCTGTGGGATCTGCTCTGGGTGACCCTGCTCTGGCAGGGGGTTGGACTGGATGATCTCCAGAGGTCCCTTCCAACCCCTATACTCTATGATTTGCTTTATGCTGATGGGAATAATTGAAATCCCTCTCACAACCTGCTCAGCTTCCCCATTCCCAGGGAAATGAACGCCCAGACTGCAATAACCCAGGAGTTTCCTTCTCATCTCCCGCAGGGCAATCATCTCTCTGCTGGTATTGAATACATTGGGCATACACTGGCCGGGTCTTTTCAGACTGTGGGACTGGAAGGCAGTATCATGTTTCCAACCTCTTGATACTGTCAAGGTGTAAAGGAGCAAGGCTGCAGAATGCAACTTTGGCTGTTGTTACTTATAAACACATTTGTGCTGTGCCCTTGTAAAGCTGGCTCCAGCACATTGACTTCTTAGATGGAAATAGGAATGTTTCCTTCCCAAAAGACAACCACAAACTTGTGGATTAATAGGGGATTTCTTGTCCTTATTCTTCATCCGAAAAAAAGGATCAAAATTTCCTTTATCAGATAAATGCCTGTTATCGTGTCTGTTTTGTTCGATGCCATAACAAATGTGCAACCCTTCAGGCTTACAATGACAGCTGTGTGTACAACTACCTCTGTTGGTTAAGAGACTGACCTGTGTTCTATTAATATTTATAGATTTAAATTTTTAATACACAACAATTCTGCATTATTGAATAGGTGACTTCCTGCATTTTAATGGTTATGGAGTAGGAGTGGGCTCTTTGTAGTTAACATTGCAATGAATTTTTCATGATCAAATAAAAAGTTGTTACCTCTAACCTCCTCAAACAAAATCCCCTTGGACAACATGTTGGTGCAATGGTGAAGAACTCTCTCGAGATGTATGCTATTATATTTGTGGCAAATGTGCTTAGGGGATTTAGATTTATGGTACATAAGGATTTTCTATAGCTGGAAATGTTTAATAAGTTTCTTTTTAAAGTTGCTGAATTATTCAAACATCAATTTGGTATTACTTATTCAGTTTCTGAGACAACTGGATTCTTATTTGCAAAATTGATCTTCACCTTTTAGAAAGTGCATATTGACAAAATAAAGAGGTTCAAAACATTCACTTGAGTGGGCATCCTGGACTCAGACTGGGATGTAGCTTCCATTCATTTATTTTGAAATCAAGACCTTCGCTAAAGGTTTTAATAATAGGCACATTGTAAAGAACTTGTATTTTGGAGGACAACGTGGGATTTGAAGACCTCTTCGGTGCTACATAAAAATATGAACCATTTGGCATAAGGTGAGGCCAGGTCATTTCTTTGGAAAAAAACTGTGCATTTAGTCAATACAGTCACTGACATTTTTCATCTTCTCAATCAACTGAATATTGTCAAGGTCTGGTTTGTGTGTTTATGTGGGAACAGCACCTTCAGCAGCTGCAGAACACATGAGCAGTGAAGAGTTTCTCTGGACTAGCAAATCTGGTACAGATTCATCTTCAGGTCGGTCAGAATCTTCCCAGTGTCACTCAGGTGGGCTGTTATTGCATTAAGAAGTATTTTGTTCTTCAAATAATGGAGTGAATCCAATGAGTTTTCATTTAGGAAGGAAGGGGTACTCCATGTGAATACAGGAATCACAATTGAGTATCATCTAGTATCATTTTCTCAGATTGGCTTTCAGTGTGAAATTTGTACTGCAAAAGACTGTCAAGTCAAGGGTTTTGGTCTCAAAAATATGAATATTATTTGAATTAGGGTTATTTGGATGACTTTAATGGTGCAATACTCAACTTGAAAAAGCTGTACGAAACCCCAAGCCCGTTTCCAGTATCTGCTGTATTTTACATCTCTTTTTCATTTGTAACTTCTGAGTAGAAATAAATCCAGCTCATCTCATATTACTGTTGGAATATAGTTATGTCCATGAGCCAAGGATTCAGCTGATAGATTTGCCACCATAATTCTTTATTTGCAGGATATCAGGGCTCTATTTACCCAAATGTAAAGAAATGTAATGTAAATGAATGTAAAGAAAGATGTAATGCTTGCAATCTGTGCAGATGCTTTGACAGTGTCTCACACTAATAGAAGGAAATTGGTCACAAGTATGCTTATGAGGTGTGTTTCAATATTCAGAATGGTCAAGATTGGTCAATAATTCATAACCGTATATTCTGAATTTGGAGCATGGTACCATCAGAGAAGATTTCTCCACTTTTAGACACAAAATGAATTTGGAAGCAGAGCAGCCCAAACAGTTTCGTTATCTGTCCTGTGGTGTGTCTGCATCCCAGTGACAGTCAGATGAATGTACTTGCACACAGGGGCTGAAACAGTGAATAAACATTTCATGGCACTCAATGAAAGGGATTATATTATTTTAGATTCCTTCCTGATGCGACCCTCATGTTGACTTCACTGAAAGCAATGTTTGTCAGTAGACAATTGAGAAATTAGCGTTCCTAAAGCAAAATAACAAACACCTCTAGCCCAGTTATGCTTTACTTAAAGCAATTATAATTATTCATAAAATATTTAGGATGTAATGTTTCCGTTTGTGCTCTGATTTCACAGCCCCTGAAATCCACCCTTTTCTGTGAAGCTCAATTTAATTTCATTTTTATCTTCACTTGCAAATAAATATTTTGTTTTCCCTTTGAGCGTGAGTCAATTTAATAACCTAATCAAAGATCAGAGCCTTCTGTATATATGGAGTATAATAAATATAAGCTATATTCCTGAAAAAGTGTACCAAAACAGAGTAACGCTTCAAGACAGGCACTGCAATATTTAATATCTGGGCATGTTTTAGGAAGAAATTCTTTGCTGTGCGGGTGGTGAGAGCCTGGCCCAGGTTGCCCAGAGAAGCTGTGGCTGCCCCATCCCTGGAGGGGTTCAAGGCCAGGTTGGAGGGGGCTTGGAGCCACCTGGTCTGGGTGGGAGGTGTCCCTGCCCAGGGCAGGGACTTGGAACTCCATGATCTTCAAGGTCCCTTCCAACATGAACCATTCTATGATTCTATATAAAATAGCAAGACACCCACTCTCATTAGATAGTGCTGTAAAACACATACCAGGCAATAACATTATTTCCTCTCATCTTCAAAAATGCAAGCTGGCAGGCTCTCCTGGGATGTGATTAACAGCTTGTCAGTTGGGGGTACTTAAAAATGAAATTATTTCTTTAGCTATTAACCTTTGATAACATCAGTAATTCCCACATCTAGGGCACAGCGGGGTCTGGTGATGGAGAAGGAGGAGGAATGTGAACTGACTCTCGCTGCCAGCAGCCACACTGACACACTGATGCTGGGATGGCTTTAGCTTCCATGTCAACAGCTGACCAAAAGTCAAGCTTTCAGGAGCAGGCAGTACCTTGTGGCTCACCCAGTCTATCTACGGGGAGATTTTCAGAAATATTCAAGCACTGGCTCCTCCCCAAAAATCCACTTTTGGCTTTAGGTCCTGGAAATGGCTACGATCTTCTAATGAGCTGCCCCTTAAGGACATTTCTCAGCCTCAGGGAACAGGGCCTCAAAAGCACTGCCTTGCTCTGCCATTCCTCTGCTGTTACCTGAAATAAAAGCTCTTGAAACCAGAAGTAGTTTAGAGAGGAGATACTGCTTTATTTGACATCGGGTGCTCAGTGAAAATCCATAAATCTAGCACACCTTACCAGGGGATATTCACCCATTATTTTTACACAAAAAATTAACATAATTCCACCTACCTAATCCATAACCCCACCTGGGCTGACACACTCATTAGGATGACCCAATAACCCTTTTGCACATGCATATTAGAACTTGCAGTGTCAGCAAAACACTCCTATGCAGGCGTGAGCTCCTTGGTGGTCCTTTGGGTAAGGATACCCTTCCTTACATTATTTTTTTAAGGTACTCAGTCATCTCAGGACAGTAAAAGTTTACTGTAAGTTTGCCAACTTCTTGAGGATGATAAGGATGTTCCTGGAAATAGCCACGGCTGTGTCCTAATTGGTACAGGAGTACATACTTCAACATATGAGAGAACCTTGAAGTGATTAACTACTTATTGTTATCCCATCCTTATCACTATTGGCTCGGTGACCAACTCTCACACAGTAAGATGCTCATTAATTAACTGTTTTCTCACACAGTAAGGATGTCGGGGGAATCCTTTATCAGGGAGTGTAGTGATAGGACAAGGGGTAACGGTTTTAAATTAAAAGAGAAAGAAATTCCTTGCTGTGAGGGTGGTGAGAGCCTGGCCCAGGTTGCCCAGAGAAGCTGTGGCTGCCCCATCCCTGGAGGGGTTCAAGGCCAGGCTGGATGGGGCTTGGAGCAACCTGGTCTGGTGGGAGGTGTCCCTGCCCAGGGCAGGGGGTTGGAACTCGATGATCTTTAAGGTCCCTTCCAACCCGAACCATTCTATGATTCTATGACTCTAAGGTTATTAGGAAGCAAACAACATTTTGCCTTTGCTCCCCGTGTTTTCCTGCTGTCACAGCTCATTCCTATTTCAAGGGTAAGTGTGGGCTATTTTATTTTGTGCCTGCCCAGCCGGGTGGCATTCCCTTCCTGCTCAAATCCTCTGGGCCCGACTCCAATGCAAGGAATGCCTGTTTGCCAATCCACCCAGCGCGGGGAGACAATGATATATGACCTTTCACAATATGGGGCGAGGTATTGATCAAAGCCATCGATCCCGTTTTTGAGTGACTGTCTCACCCAGGAAGACAAAGTGAAATCAAAAATCTGACGGCGTCTGCAAAAGCCTGTGCCTGTGCGGAAAAGGCCTGTGCCTGACTCAAATGCTTTTAAAGTTTTTTTTCCTGACTTTTTGGCCTGAACGAGGTTAAGAGATACCAGAGTATTGTTCACCTGTTTGTTTTGTTTGTTTATTTGTTTAAAAAAAAAAGCCTTCTATGCAAAAAGCTTGTTGGTTTGCTTGGTTTGGTTTTGGATAGACAAGAGACAAGTGGATACCTCATAAGCCTTTACTCCCATGAGCATCCAGTAAGGACAGGGGCATTGCTCCCCCAGATCAGAAATGGTTTGCAGATGAGACAATAGGACCTGTGAATACATTTTCTAAGACCTACACATTAGAAATACAGTCTTCTGTTCTGGAAGAAGCTGTTCTAAATGTGTGACGACCCACAGGAACTAGCTATTATGTTCTTGTGTTATTTTACCGAGACATCATTAGTGGCTTGTTTCCTATCACTAACAGACAACTAGGACCGGCTCCCAAACAGCAAGTGATAAAAACATATCACCTCGTAAGTCAGCTTTTAATACTTTGAGACTCACAACATATGTAACATATGGTACCACCTGAAAACAAGTGCTCCATAAAAATGTTTTCATTCCTTTTCAAGCCGCGCTGTGTATGTGCACTGATGGTATTATAGCTGCTGAGACGAGGTTGTGTAATGATAACCTATTTCTGAAGGAGCACGTAGGCAAATTTCTACTGATGACATACAGAAAGCATGAGTAATGGGTTTAGCATGCATGCATGCGTGCCGAAGTGGGGCAATGAAGATGCTGGCCTCGGCAGCTGGATTCACGTTAAAATGGAAAAATAACTCTGTATTTCATTCTTAGATCTGCAAAGCCAAAGAGATCTCCAGTGTCACCTGGGCAGGGAGATGTTTAAATAGATATTTTCAGACGGAGAACACGGCAGTTAATTAGATTGCTGAGAAATGTAAGTACCAGTTCAGCAAAAAATGTGAATGTTAAGAAAATGTTTTCATACTGAAGCCAAACAAACCAACCAATGCTGATTCAGTGCAAGAAGATTCCTGTGCAGGAGGTGCTCAAACGTGCCATACCCTTCATCTCCCAAAGGATGACTCTGTTTTCCCTCTCATCCTTAGAGCTTAGTGACACTTGCTATACTGCGTATGAGACATGCTGTGCAACATTTCTCCATTAACAAATCAAAAGATACCACGTTTCACTTTGGTGATTTTTTTTTTTCTTTAACATTCAATTTACACATTTAGTATGGTATAAGAAATCCTTCTTTGTTAAGGTCGGCAGCTCCACAGTCAGCCTTCATAAAACACTTTCCTTACCCTCCCTGGATAACGCTGTGCCTCGTTGTTCCCCTTGCCAATAATTCATTACCTGAGGCAAACCCGTCCCACCTTTGTGTCTCATCAGCATTTCCCTTTTAGCCTCATCCTTAGTCTCCCTGCTCATGATTATGCTTGATTAGTTGATAACAACTGACAAATGAAAACATTTTAAAGGCTGAAGCACGTCTCACTGGAGTTCTACTTTCTTCATAATTCTCCACCTTTAGATCAAAACCAAGTGAATCTCCCACTGCAGTCCCATCGTTTCAACATCCACAGGTCTGGAAGGAAGCCATGAACAAGCCTAGACAGGTCTATATATAAATGTTGGGATCTATATTCTCTCCCCTCTCCTCCTATTGCCCCCTAACGCTTGACAAAACAGACACAGCAGAAGAGAACAACAAGTTAATCAAGTTTCCCTGGTTTAGTAAATGCAGAATCAGTTACCAAAGTGTTAAACAGGACTTTGTGACTCTGGTGCCCCTGAAATCCCTGAATTTTAGCCTTGTTGATATAAAAAGAGAAAGATGGCACACTTTAAGCTGAGCTTCCCCGGCCAGGACATCTCCCGGGCTTCTCATCTCTGAGATAAGATGGACTCACCTGGAGCCTGGACTCACCCATCCTACCACCTGTGATGCTTAAGCAGCACCAGCCCATGCAAACTTTATAAAATAAACTGAGCACACCGGCAACCCATCCTCCTCAGGAGCAACTGCAGGCTTCCACTCACCTCTGTCAAAGAAGAAGGAAAGAGGTTCCCTGCGTAGGCATCTCCACGGTAAATGAACTCACCCGGTCACCTTTCACATCACTGCCAGGGAAATACGCTGGCACCAAACACACTGAAATGAAAGCAAAAGCCTTTCCCTTCTGGACCAATCAAGTCTGACAATTTTCTTGTGGTGGATGCCAGAGAGATGCTGAGTATTTTGGCAGAAACGCCGGCTTTTTCTAGGTGAGAATCTGCCTACATAGGATTTATGCAAACATTTCCTCACTTGGTCTGTAACCACCCCTTCGCAGCTCAGCAGTTCGGTGTTATCGCCAATTCTTTACATAGTTCTCAGTTTAAAATACTACCGCCGCCTAAAATAAGAGGAATTTCAGCGACAGTGCTCTCTGTAATGAGAGAGGTGGAAGCCAGTTTGACAATTTAAGCTGATAGCTGAGATACTGCCTCACCAGCATTTTTGGCACCTGGCCTAGGGAGGAAGTAACAAGGGGAAGGGAATGGACAAAGAGAAAGAAGGAATAAAGGAGGGCGAGAGCGATCCCGTCCACTTAATATAATTACATATCTCACCTATAGTGGGAGATTTATAATCAGTGGAAAGAGAGCTGGGCTTTACAAATGCTACAGAAGGGCATTCCCATCCACCAAACACAGCCATCTCAATCGCCTCTCATCCTTGGAGAGTGCAATAAGGGAGTGAAAAATATCACGTACTTTTACTCACTGAGCATATGGTCCACCTGATGCTCTTCTGAGAACAGACACCCACTGGAGCAGAGCACAGTGTTGAGGGATCACAAGACTTGGAGGAGAGAGGAGGAAGAAATTGGGTCCCAGACCAGAGCTGCAAGAAATTCCTGGAGGGGACACTGATTTACACCTACTCAGAACAGGCACTTCAGAGCTGCTATTAATAGTAAGCTAAATTGTTCAAAACAGCCAGCCTGTGGGAGCGGTTGGCAGGTCAGAAATTGTGGGTAATGACAGGACTCTGAGACGAGAATGATGATGTTTTTTAAAAAAAACAACCCCCAAAACCACAACAGATTAGAGATGGGGAGCCCCAGGTTGCAGCCCCAAACTTCCAGCTGAAGCAACACCATCGCCAGGCACACCGGTGGGAGCAGTTGCACAACTGCTATGGCTGCCCAGAGACAGAATATGATAAAAATAATCATATCTAGCATGATAAAAACAATCAAGCCTGCAGGTCAAAAATGTAATGAAGGATAGTACTTGCTGATCCAGAAATGACTACTGTGGCTGGGTGGGTACATGCAGGCAAGGTAAAAGTCAGGTAATAGGAAATAGGTATTTCTGCATTCACACCTGAGCTAAAAACTGTGTGGAAATTGATTTGCCATCCAGGCAGGTATACAAAATACCTAAACAAAAAATTCCTGAGCCACCTGCAAGCACAAGATTGGGCATACCAGAGAAGAACACCAGCATCAGCAAACCACCTCTCAAGGGTGCAGGTACAAACTGCCGAATTGGGCACTGGAGAGAACTGTCTCGAGAAGCCCCAAAACATCATCTCAAACTGAAGCAGAAGCGTATTCTGCTGCAGGGAGGGGTGTGCAAGGGTATCAAGCATCCAGAAGTTTTCTTGTGTGAATGCATCAAGCAACATTTGCCTGAAGTTGAGGGAAACATGTTGCCACAGAACACAAACTGGCCAATATAAAGAACCAAGAACTATTAATAACTACAAAACATGTAACATAGAAACCTAAATAAGAACCACTTATGGATTATACTGTCAAGACCAACATGTTCAGGGCCAACATGGCAAACAGGAACCATTTCCAACTGATACACAGAATGATGGGGAGAGGCAGAGCCCAGTAGCAGTTTCAGATTTATTATCCTCTGTTGATGTAGACTTCTCATTTCCAATATGCAAGAATTAGAGGTGGAACAGAAGGCGCTGGAGGTCCTTTGGCCAAGTGGTAAAGACTGCCAAGCACCAGCTGTGGTCTGGTCTTCCAGGCCTTTGTACAAACACCCGCAGTCAATGCAGCAAGTCATCCTGGTGTTCAGGGCTTCCTCTGTGACCAAGAGGTGATGTGTCCCTTCTGGAATGGGAATGGCCCAACAGAAACTAGCCTGTGGAAAAAAGGCTCATATGTAGTCTCTAAGGAAAAAGGTTTTGCTGGTCAACTACTTTAAATGTCATGTATTCAGACAAAGTATGTGATGACATACAGAGAATATCTGTCAAACCTTCAGTCTTCTCTGGTGATGCCCAGGTTTGCCTCCATGATATCAGACATGCGGGAGGTGTAATTGCTCTTGATGGATAGAGACACAACGGATAGAGTCTTGATTCTTCTGGAATGAATGGCCATGGCAGTCTCTCTTTCTCTGTTCTTTTCCCTCCCATTTCTTGGCGATTAAAACCCCGGGAAATGTCTCTTTACCTAGTGGGTGCTGGTTAGAAAAGGAAGTCTATATGCATGTTACATACCATGCACATCAGTGCCATGATTAAAAAAATACCCTTTTCAAAATGTAAACTCAGTGAAGGCAAGACACGTGCCATCTCAGCGCAGACCTCGGTGCCTCTGAGGGCTGGAGCAAACCACACAGGTTTGCAGTGGCTTCCCCTGCCATCTTTGTCATTACTGACTTTTCTGGTAATTTCTCTCTGACATTTTTTTTAAGAAGAATTAATCTCCCTGAGCACCTTCCCTTGTTTTTACAAAGGGGGATCTTGAGATTCAGTTTGTTCAAGCTGTCTGTGTGTCGTGCAGAAGGCAGCTGATAAGTTTTGTATCATTACTGCAATTTGAATCACTGTAGACTAGTGATTTAATATTTTAATGCAATCCTCTACACACCTACAATCAGCAAATGCACATTTAGAAATAAAAAATTGTTTCAAAGTGCCACCAACTGTTGTTTTTGCAAACTGCAATTCAAAGAAGGTACTTTTGAAATGCTCCTACCGAATGTTGCAACATTTTCTGCTGTGGCACACAAATTACAAGAACAAGCCTGCGTTACCCTTTTCCCGAGCTAGACAAGCAGCACATCCCATGATAATATCTCCCTATGACTGGGTTTCAAAGGCAACACAACACAGTATACCAGGGATGCCTTTTCTGTTGATTGTATATCACTTTTTTTTTTTTTTCAGATTCATGTGTTTTAATGACAGGCTGCTTTCCAAAACTTTCAAGAAACGTCCAAAGTTATCTGAGAGAACCAAGAGATCAAAGTTTGCTTTGCATTTTAGATATGGCTCCTATTTCTGATGTGTGAGTTCCTGAGCATTAAGCACGTGCTGAAAACACCACACACCACCTCCTCTGCCTCCACCTCCTCCGGACCTTAATTTTCACTCTTCTCAAACTTTCCTTTCCTCAGTTCCCTCACCGCTTGCATTTTGATTTCTCCCAAATCAAGCCGGACTCCCCACACGAAGAGACTCTTCTATGACCCGCCAGCAGGAAGCAAAGACACAGGATCATAAATTTCACCAGAAAGGGATAGTGGGGTTGACCTGTTGGTGCCATGAACAAGTGTAAGTAATCACAGAAGTTCATCAGTCTTCATCATGTTAGTAATAGAGCGTGAGACAGTCTTCCAGGAGACTGAACGGTTACAACTCCTGGTGAGCCGATCTCCATAAATAGCAGCTCTAAATCAATTCTGTTTGCTTGCTGTGATCATATGAAATGCATCAACTGTTGAATAAATCAATGTGACCCCAAAGATCGCTTGGCTTAACATCTTATTATTTTGTGGCTATAGGCTGATTAGGCATTTAAATAATTTTCTGTGATAGCATCTGCATTATTTGAATGTGCCAGATTGTGAACACAAACCTTTAGATTTCTCCAGTGCTTTATTTGCCAGCAATAACAATAATTAAAATAATAACAGCCCTCCCTTGCTTTTGTTGATACCATTTAGTTTTTCCCAGAGAGGACAAAGTAGGCATTTTACTGGGTTTGAAATGAAATGTGCTCTGCAAGGTCTGAGTTATTCAGCTATCGACTGGTGGGAGCATTCATTTTGGAGAACAGTAAGTCACTCCAACATTCTCAGTCCAAATTGATCCAACAGAATGAGACCCCCCTTTGAAGTTTGAATTCCTCCACAATTTTTCTTTTCAAAATTGCAGCTCTGACCCCCCTCTCCCCTGCAAATGTAGCGGGTAATCAGTGCCTGATTGATTTCTGAGCGTGTGGATGGAAGAACAGGGAGAGAAACGAGGCAGTGACAGGAGAGGGTGCAAAATTCAAGAACATCGTAGGCACGTGCCAAGGAGTCCTTTCATAAAGGCAATAGAGTGATGACAGTGACAAAAAGGAATGGAAGACACATCTGAAAGGTGAAAGAAGGAGATTGTAGCTCAATGTCGGTGCAACCATTGGGGGAGGGAGGAGTTATCAGCAAAACCAGCACATGGTTAAATGGAGGAGATGAAGGAGAAGGGGGTGCAGATTTGCAGAAGTTCCAAATCACATGGGAAGGAATTTGCTCAGTTTTCCATTCTGAGAGACTGGGATCCCAAGGCAGCACATATTGACTAAACACTAGATGTCTGAGATGTGTGCCAGCTCCCTGTTCTTAAAAATATTGCAGAAGAAACAAATTAATAGCTTCAGAAAAGCACTGAATTATAATGTCCATGATTTTCCTTACAAGAGGAATGCTGATTTTTAAGATTATCTCAAAGATTTCAAATATTTTCTAACTGTTTCAAATGAACAGGAATATCCAGCTCCTCAAAGCTGCCACTGCCTCATTGGTACCCGGTTTTATCACTGAACCTCCTGGTACGAGAAAAACAAAGCACAGTCAGTAATGCCTTTGTTTTCATTCATTCTTTTACAAGTAATCGTTTTATCATTAGATAAGTCTCAAGTGCTGTGCAATATGACTTTCTACTTGTGGCTGCTCTTACAGGAGTAGTTCTGGCTATTTAACATCCATAATTGCCATTGCCACATATAAGTATTACATTCAGTAAAAATAAGGCTGTATTTTGCAAATGGCATTGGAAAAGCAATGGAGAACAAAATGACAATCATGAAACAAAACAAACTCTGGAGAACTTGCAGAGTGAAAAATCAGGCTTCTCACTAGTGAGGTTCTGCAGTTTTGTTTTCCTTTCCAGTTTAGATCTAGGAAAACCTAATTAGGATTCATCAAGCGACTGCTCTGTTGTCGACTTAGGTAACAACAAATAAAGAGTATATCCATTTCCTTAATGAGGAGCAAATCTGAATTTTTTAGAGCTGCAGCCAAAGCCTACTGCCCATACGTAACACTGGTTTATAAAAATAAATATCTTTTCCATTTTCCTTGTCCTCTAATCAATTGCTTCAGCATCCTTTCCCCACAGTGCTTTCAAGATGGATATGTCTCACCATTTCATTAACACACCGTTGAACAGCGGAGCTTCCTTTTGTAACAAATCAGCATTACTGTAGTGTTCAATATGGGTTTGAATCTCATTTACATTAGGATCCTCTCTATCATTCTGGCCAAAGAGGTATTTTTAATAGGGAAAATCTAATGTATGCTGCAAATACTTCATTGCAGAGGCAGCTAGGCTTTTCCTGCAGCAGAGAGACGTGTAGCACCAAATCCTCCACCCTAGAATCATAGAATCATCTAGGGTGGAAGGGACCTTTAAGATCATTTAGTCCAACCATCAACCTAACTCTGATTAAAAAAAAAAACAAAAACAAAAGAAAACCATACAAGAAAACCTCCCAAATTACTAAACTATGTCTCTAAGCACTAATCCTGCCCTGCCACAGGCTGTAAAATGCTTTTAGCAGCGCTCATCAGCGCCGACCAGGCTCTCGGCATGTGTCAGTGGCTGAACGTTGACCCTCCCCAAATTCCTCTTATTAGAGATGGCGAGTCTTTTATTCTGGCTAAGGAGGGACCAGGCATGGTGAACAGGTTCGGGACTGATTTCATGGAGACTCCAGTACCACCAAAACGCATTTTGCACCACACGGTCACATCACTCCCCAGAAAGGTGGTTGTTGGAGAGGGGCCAGACTCAAACACGTTACCACAGGCTAATTTCCATCCTTACCGAAAACTTGAATCTCTGGCTTGCCTGCAATGAGTGAAGCAATTCCCTATTCTCTCCTTCATCACCTCCAATTGTCACAAACCCACTTCTGCTGGAGTGGTCAGGTGACCTTTAAACCCAACCCTAATTTCAAACTACAAACCTCTTCATTTAACATTCCTCATGGCTATTTGAGGAGTGAATAAATACCCTTCTGCTTTTCAGAAAAACGCCTCTGCAATTCAACCTCTTATTATATCCTTAGATTGGTAAAAGCTCTCCTGTCATACAAATACTCTATTAGCATGAAACAAAAGTTAGAAAAGAAGCCACTGGCTGACTGTTCCTCCTAAATGAAAATTATTATGAAGATCATAGGATGCACAGGGTTTGCCTAGTGCAAAAGCAATCTTTATGGAGTTGGGTAGCTAATAGGAACAACAATAATAGTAACAGAACTGTAACACTCTGCTTTCATATATGCTATGGCAAAACTTTGATCAGTGATCTGAACAGATTTGCTTTATTCCATCAAATTTTCATTTTAGCACATCATATATCCCCTCTAATCACACTCAGACCAGTGAAACACTGCTGTTTCCCGTTCTCTGCTGGGCTCTTCCACAGTTCTGGTGATCCCTCACCTCTCTTACTTCATTAGCCCAATCCCTATATTTTTTCTAATTCCTGTGATTTTGCAGCAATTCATTCTGAAAGCCAAACTGCACACTGCCAGAATGGGGTCACCCGTACTTTGTTAACACGTGGTGCTGGTCAGTGGATAGACAAGGCTGGATCCAAATCTCCCAGGGATTTTAATACAAACTCCCCTGGGATTTTAACCCAAAATGGTGATCCTCCCCACCCTGCCACCCATCTACAATACTTAAAGTGGCAAGTCTGTTATCAAGGCTGACAAAATCCTCATTGCCTTTGATAGCTAAAGCTACCTCTCCAAAACTCAGTCATTGCTATTTATTAACCCCTTGTGGCTGTGTCCAGAAATCTGGCTGCATTAATGCAAAGAAACACAGAAATGCTGGCTGGAGAAGGATCCTCTAGAAGTCATACAGAGGAACCGCTATGTTACACTTGTATCTTTTAGAATAAAATGCACAGCTCTAGATTTTATACTAGTCTGGTTTGTGTTTCTCCTAGAAGTAAGACAGCTTAAGAGCTTCACTGTTCTCAAGGTAAACTAAAAGGTTTTCCAAATGTGTTGTAAGAAAGTTCCTGAATGCAATTTCCCCTTACTTACGCTGAGCACCATGATCATGAGCAACAGATTCTTCCCTTCCTTTTGGTGATTGCCTTTCACATATATTTATATATACCACACATACACATATATCCATATCCATATTATATCATGGATATAATTCTATTATATATGTATTGATATATATAATATGTGTATACCATATGTCTGATATCTATCCATATCTTTTAGGTTTCTTACCTGATGTAAGGGAAACAACTTAGGAGAATGGTGTAGGAAGAATTAATGAGCCTGAAAAGTCAAATACCACAAAAGGAAGGAGTGGGGATACTAAGAGCTGAAGACAGCAAGTCTGTTGTACCTGTGGGAAGAAGTTAAGAAAGAAACTTGATCGCAGGGTATTTGATTGCAGGTTATAAAGAACTATATTGTCAGACGCAATTTGGTACCAGGAACCCTTTAATTGAACAGATAAAAGCATGGAAGGACCAACTGTTGAGCACTGAAGGCATCCAAGTTCATGTTAAAAAGAAAATGGAACTTTTTATCAGCGGAAGCACTTTATAGCAGAGTAGATGAAAAAGGAATGTGGGAGAATGAGTTGGGATGGGTCAGCATTCAAATGTGTGACCTGCTAAAGACCTCTTTCTTGTGTCCCTGAGGATTTGTCTGCTTTTCTTCCAGCTATCTCAGGAGGGCTGACAAAATACATTGACTCCTCTATGGCCTGATTCTCACTAGAGTCACAAACTCCTGAGTCAGAGTAGGGTTGGTGAAATTGTGTGGCCCGTGGTCATGGTAGAAACCCCTAAGACTCCTTGGGTCTGCACAAATCTCTTACTTGACCATGGGTTGCAAGAAACCTTAGATGGGTAGATGGATTTCCCCAACTTTTATGTTGTTTCTGTACGTAGGAAGAATTTTTTCACTGAAAGGGTGATCAGACATTGGAATGGGCTGCCCAGGGAAGTGGTTGAGGCACCATCCCTGGAGATGTTCAAAAGACGGGTTGATGTGGTGCTGGGAGATATGGTTTAGTGATGGTGTTGCTTTTTGTTTGTTGTCAAAATTAGGTTGACAGTTGGACAAGATGATCTTTAAGGTCCCTTCCAACCAGGAAGATTCTGTGATTCTGTAGACAGCTCTTATTTCTTAGAACAGGTTGTAGATACACCCAGTCTGCCATTCCGTTATATCATCTCACCACGTTAGCATTATATTGCTTTTCCTAGGCCTCTTTGTTAATTTCTCAACAAGTTACATTTAACGCCTACTTTATTAATATTATCTGCATTGATCTCTGAATATTTTATAATCAAGAGAAGGATCCCTTCCTTGAAGAAATATGTTTACTTAGGTTTTGATTTCTGCTGTATGATTATGACCACATTTAACTTTGGTGGCCTTCACATTTCAGAGGGAAGGAACTTGTATCTCTGGCACATCCTCTACTCTCTCATCTTTGATGGTGGCTAAATAGGGAAGGATGGTATCATCATAACCATTTTCTTTCTCCTGTGCACGAATTATAGTTATGGATAAATGTTAGATGTGTTGGTCAAGGACTCTGTCTTTATCCAAATCTTTTCAAGCATAATTTCACTAGCCCAGTTATGTATGGCCTCCAGGATTAGTCCCTTTTCTTTCTTCACATTGGTTATATCAGTTCCTAACAATCTCATCCCACGTCATGCCAAGTTCAATTTGACTCCAGACTAAAATAATTGTCTGTCAAGATACTGCCATTATCTCAAACTTTTTTGCTTGCAATCCGTGGATGCTCAAATTCTTTAACAAGTTTCAAATATTCAAAAAATGCTATTCAGTATGTAAGTAGTGTAGGTGGAATTTAACTGCAAATGTACATAGTTATATTACTTAAATGATAGCGAGGTTTGGTCCTTATTTTGTCAAAATTGGTTTTTGGTCCCTGAGATAATTTGTTGTTCATTTTCTGTACTTTCACATTCCTGGCTTTTAGAGTAACCCACACAAACTTTTTCTTTTACAGAGATACATCCATTTGAAAATCACCTCCAGCTGAATATTGTATAATTTAGGGAAGCTACTGCTTGTATAATCTACTATTGTCAAGATGCAAAGACTTAAATTATCTAAAACAGTTGAATAAATATTCTCAATTTTCCCTATTGCTTTCCTTCATCTGGCTGCTCCCACCAAGTGTTCTTTAAATTACAGAGAGTAGAATTGTGCCCTTTAGCTTCAAATATATCAAAATGTAGAAAGTCCACCAAAAGAGTTCTAGAACCATTTCATCCAGTCCTCCCTTTTCAAGGGGAATCATAAGCAAGTGTAAACATGCTTACGATTACACACCCAAGTAATTAGTTTCTTCATTTTTCTGGTCTTTGGTGTATCTGATAGGCAATTCAATGGAAACGGCTGATACACCAATGAAAGTCAAAGGGATTGAAAAGCAGCAGTTTGACCGTTGGAAATGAAAGCAGAATTGGGTACTGAGAAGCGAGCTGGTGGTTTTAAAGTATGCTTAAAAACTCCAAAACAAGCTGAAAGGCCTCCATGAAGGAAAGGAAGATATCTAAACATTCTCTAATAACAAACCCAAGAAAGGGAGCACATAGGTATATCTCTCCTCATTCTGTTCATCCAGATAATATTAGGCTGTCAACATCTGACTGACCCATGTTTCATTGCTCCTCAGAGGACGATGTTTTGGAGGATTTTGTGTACCTAATGACAACCAAAATGGCCAAGACTGAGCAGTGCTACCAAAATGCTGGTTTTTCAAGAGGGAACCACTAAAATCTTATAGCTTTCTTTGAGAACATGAAACTAAAAACACTTTCTGAAGGAACTGACAAAACTGTCCCTGACGTAGGAAATGAGCGCTACTGAGATCTTACCATCTTCATGTTGAATCAAGTAGAAAAGTGACCTGCATTTCTGGGTTGGCCACCATTGGTGCAAAGGCCGTTGATAGGCCAACAGAGGGGAAGACAAGCGTAAATTACCATCTAATGATTCATGTAGTACTAAGCCAGTAGGAAAGTCTGCCTCGCTGAGGCAAGGAACATACCCCTAATGAAAGAGATTTACAGGAATAAATGCCAATATTTGCACTGCAGCTGAAGGAGAGAGGAAGAGGCCTGGAAGGTCACTAAGAATAGAGATCCCGTCTGCCATGACCAGGTGTCCAAAGTTTTATTTTAAGGCAGAGGTTAGACAGAATCACTTCCTCACTGAAAGGGTTGTCAGGCATTGGAACAGGCTGCCCAGGGAAGTGGTGGAATCACCATCTCTGGAGGTATTTAAAAGATGAGCAGACGTGGTGCTGAGGGACATGGCTTAATAGTGGACTTGGCAGTGCTGCGTTAACGGTTGGACTTGATGATCTTAAGGGTCTTTGCCAACCTAAAAGATTCTATGATTCTAAGATGAAATCCCTAGTTCTTATAATCAAACTTTAAGTGAGAGATTCTTGTCTGGGGAGACTTTGGAGAACTTCATCTCTCAAGACAGATAAGGAGCAGATGTGGAAAGGAAAGGGTAATCATGCTGTCTGCTTGCCAAACTCCTGGGCTTCAGGAACATCTTTTCTAGCAGGCTTGGGGTTCTTTTTTCCCTTTTATCTCTACAGTTCAAAATTCAGAGCTGCAACAGCAGTGAACAACTGGGTGCACATTACATATTAATAGTCTGCTCCTTTACTTTCTTTTATTTCTGGCAAGTTGCATAGAGGAAATAAGAGACAGTTCTTGTTATCTTTTCCAAATAGCAAAACATTCCAGTTTTCCTCAAACAGAAAATGAAGAACTTTTACATTTTGTAGGTTCTGGCTGATTTTGTTTTGAACTGTCTGCTGCACTGATCGTCTCAGTTTATGTGGATCAGTCCTGTCAGTAATTTGCTGCTAAGGGTGTGTCTTGTATCGTTCCTGGATCACTGACAGTGATTTCATAGAATCACAGAATGGTTTGGGTTGGAAAGGACCTTAAAGATCATCCAGTCCCATCCCCTGCCCTGAACAGGGACACCTCCCACCAGACCAGGTTGCTCCAAGCCCCATCCAGCCTGGCCTTGAACACCTCCAGGGACAGGGCAGCCACAGCTTCTTGGGGCAGCCACAACTTCTCAGGGCAACCACTGTTCATTTCTGAACTGTATAGAAGAAAAAAAACAACACAACAAAAACCAAAAAAGAAGATGATGTTAGTACTATGGCTCTCTGATGGCATTACTT
>VXAK01006221.1:0-19290 GCA_013399435.1 Arenaria interpres | reverse complement strand
CAGACTGACCGCAGATCATCCATCCACTTCCTCATCCTACTAGTTCCTATGAATTGTTCTATATCAGAATATAGTAACCTTCATAACTACTCTGCTCTTTACAAAGTGTTTACTTTTATTCATAGGACTAATATTTTTTCCCAGCCAGAGCCTCCAGCCCCTTTTGTCTTGCTTGGGGTGGGCCTTTTTCCAGAACTGTTTCATAATTGGTCATTTTGGCAAGGGGAACTTGAGCTTATTCACATTTAGAAAAGACAAGACCCACTATGGTTCCTTTTTTATAGATAATAAAATAAAATAAACATACAGAGCCATGTACTCCTACCTTTGCTGAAGCATTTCTTCCCAGACTCTGATTCCACTTTTACATTATGGAGTAAGAGTTACAGATTGCTTTTTTTTCCGGACTTGAATCTGAAATAACACCTTCATGTAAATTTGCATGAATACCCCAAAAGAAAGAGAGGATTAGGGGCCATTGCCATGGTTTAAATAGATCGGAGTTTTTACCTGAGTGATACTGAATCATCGATACCAATTGTTTTTCATTTTTCTCTTAGCAAATTTATTGCCGGTTGTTCCAGCTAAAACTGGGAATAGTAGTTCCCCGGAGAAAGAACCCAACCAATTTCCTGGGATTTTTGGTAAGAATTTGCTTTTGCAAAAAAAACCAAAAAAAGTTAGGCATTTTTAATGCAGACACTCCTTGGCTTGTCCACTCATTTTCTTGTTTATTTGAAGGCATATATATTAGTTGCAGTGAATTTAATAACATTAAAATTATTTTCATAGCCATTTTGTTGTCAGTAATACATATTTTGAAAAAGGCTTACAATTGCAGAGGTTAGACTATCTGCTAGTAATATTAAAGTAACCTTACTAAACCATGATTGATTTAAATCTTACATTGGTAAAATTCAGCGAGAAAAAGGAATCCATCCCAAAGTTGCCTCAGCGTATTAGTTCCCTATGCCTTTGGGACTTAAAAAAATGCTGCCTTTCAGTGGTATTAATACTGGCATGGAGCAAGGCAAATAGGTACCAATCATAGCTGATTTTCAGAGCTTTGCTTTGTCTAGATAACCCCTCATTTACTGTTTCACTTCTTTTTCCTTTTAGTCAATTTGTTGCCAACTGCTCAAAATGAGAAGTCCAACAATCTGAACAGTAGTTCCCCAAAGGAGGAGCGCAACCAGTTTCCCATTTTTTTTGGTAAGATTTTGCAGTTCTTAGCTCTCGGTCTTTTATATGCACTCTGGATTGCTATTCCATTTCCAGCCATTTTACGATATATCTGAGACTAAAGAGTGAGCTTATATCTGTTAAATGTGATAAGCAGAGAAAATCAAAGCAAAGAAATATATTGCTACTTACAGATCTTCAATAAATATCAGAAAGTGGTAGACTGACCACATCTTGTAGTCTTCTGAAAGTGTGTGCTTCCTGAAGGTCTGATAAATACAAAAATGTAAGGATTAAAAGCAGTGATGCAGAGTTATTTTAGTCAAAATGAATATTTTTGTGGGGATCTAATTAGCAGCTGATTTAAAGCTCTTTGTACCTGTTAAAAAAGGACCATATTTTGATTTTGGAATATGGCACAATATATTTATCATAATACTTTTTTTTATTTCCACTAAGGCTATGTTAAACTCAGTTCTTGGTCTGAGTATAATCGAAGTGAGTGTGAATTAATTTTGTCTGCTTTAAGGTATTTTTGCATTATGTATTATAATGCAGATGAAAATCTGGACCTTTGCTGTACAGGGCTAGATTTTAACAGTTTCTACAGCTGGAGGCTGTCCGCTATAGATTGCTGGTACTTGCTCACACTGTAAAGGGTGATTGAATTTGAGGCATGTCATTTTTATGATCCACAGTTATGCAAGAGGAAACAAGAAACAGTTGGAAAAAGCCTGAGCATTCTTACCAAGCGTTTTTGTTGGTTTTTTGCATTTACACCTACTTATACTTTTGGGGACTGAGTGATGACTTACGAATTCGTTAAGGCTTTTGTGTTTAATATGATCTGTAAGAATGGGCATGTAGGATAACATTTCTATACTCTTTGCTTAGAATGATATGTCTAATAAAGCTTGAATGTGTGTTGTATTCTATTTTTTTTTGGCCTGCACTATATGATGCACATGCACTGTTGAGCTGAGGTAAGTTTCTGTGATAGCTGGATTGTTTGTTTACCACACACAAAGCCTCAATGCACTCCGTTATTAAAATGATTGAATATAAAACAGTAAAGCTTTTGGCAACTTATTTTACTGAAAAATATTTGAATGATTTAAGGCCTTGTAGTAAGTCTAGGGATGTAAGGGCGTACGTGTTTCCTAAAGGTTTTTACTCATAATAAGAATCTCCAAATCCCCAAAACAGCTCATCTGTACAAGCAAAGGGGCACGATTCACGATGTTTTCTCAGAGGAAACTGAAGGATTCTTGATTGTCTCAGCAATAGTGAATTTTCTGGTAGAGCAGATTTTGGAAGAGAGAGGTGGGGTAAGAGATAGAGAAGACTCAAAAGTTGGTCGAAGAAAGCTTGCCCCAGAGAGCCACCTGCTGCTATTCTGTTATTATCTTTCGGGCTGCTGGGATGGGCTAAAATCTTGTGCTTTGTGCAATCCCACTAATGGGGAGGAAGAAAAACCAGCTGATTTCTCCACAGAAATGTGGAGGGTATAGCTTCCATTCTTGCTGTTACTAGAGGTAGAGGTGTAAACTGAAGTTGCAAGGTACAGCCATCTCACACAAACGTGCACTGTGACTCCCCTTGGCCCTCAGCGAGGGACAAGAATCTGGCTGTGCACATATGAGGTCAGGATGGAATGGCTGATACCTATCTTCTCTACAACAAGTAGCTGGTCTGCCACTGTAACATCTATTTTGCGTTTATATTGGTGTGGCTATGTATCTTCATTGTTTTTTAAAATACATGAGCACCACTAAAAAACAACTTTTCAAGGAATTGTCTCTTACGGAATATCTTACCTCACAATTGAAATGCTATTTCGTCTTGATTTCAAGAAAAAATACATATTATTGGTGGTATGTATAACTCTGCAATGATATCAGATAAATAGATTTCCAACAAAGTTCTTGATCTTCAGAAAATTAAACTCTTCTATTGGCAAATAAAACAAACTTTTTTCTGCATATAAACATGAGACTTCTAACGCTATCTCAACAATGAACTTTCTGCAGAGCATGAAGATTGTTCTTGTCTTACTCTGTTACAAGATCTAAAATAACTCTTATTCTGGGAAAGTTAGGAGATAGTGAAGGCAAGAATCAAGCCTTTCATTTTTAGATTATATGAAGTGATCTATATTAGGGAATCATGAGTGCTATACTTTACATTCACTAAGTGGGGTGCAGGATCAAAAGTCAGTTTTCAACTCAGCAAATATGGAATGACACACAGAAAGAGTTCCTGTTATTACTTCTCAAAGTCAGGGCCATATCTTTTGCTGATATAAATTGACACAGTTCTGTTCTCTATAATGGATCTGCACCAATTTATACCTATAGAGTACTGTCAAGTGTGGATGACTCATTATTTTTGTAATAGCTTGTCTACGTGAAGATTCTTTTATTTTCTCTTTGCTGCAACCAGAAATGAGATACTAAAGTCTGCATGTATCAAAAATCTGGCAATAAATCTGAAGCTTCGTCAATGTCACCCACCAGTGTCTAGCAGAAGAGAATGCAGGAAGGATTTTTCTCATCCAGCTCACCAAGATCTTTTCAAACTTCTTTTGTACTGTGATCAATTAACAGTTCATTGTCACACAACCCAAGATAAGCTGAGGGAATAATGGTTATTGTTGCAATGCAGGATTGGGAGTATTTTTTATAAACGTGAGTCTATGTTTAGAGAGAGGATATGCATGTTTCAGAGATTCTGAAGTATGACCATGTCATCTGTTCACACTACAGAGAGAGGTGTCTGGGTTTTGAGAAAAGGCTGTATTATAAGAATTATTTCTTAAACCATACACATTTAAAGATTGTTTAGGTAGCAGTGAAGGGTAAGATACAATAGTCTTTTTACAGGTAAGAATGATAGCCTTTTTAATCTACTCTTTGTTCCATATAATTAGTTTACATTTTTTTCAGAAACTAAATCTCAAATATTGCAGTTTTTGGTCTTACTCTCTCATCAAAACAAAATCAGTCCAAACACCTGCATCATCAAGAAAAAGAAGTAACAGAAAGATAAAAGAACAGGAAGACCTATGCTGTGTTTTGTTGTTGTAAAGCCTGAAACCCATTTGAGAGGCTCCTGCAGAACGAGTGGCCAGAGTTCCAGTTCCTAAGCTCCACTGGAGATGGGTTCCAAGCTCTAATTTCCTTCAAAAGTTTTTGATGGAATTGCCATGTTTCTGAGGAACAGGAATTTCTATTTCATTGTATCAGCATTTTCCAGAAGAAAATTTTACACCTGGAAATGTTTGACGAACTCAGCTTGGAAACTTTCATTTGTCCCTCGCCAGTATGAGTTGTAAATTCTTTTTTTCCATACCTGTTTGTGACTTGAATTATGTTGCATGTATTTAGCAAATAATATGTATAGCAAATCCAAGTTTATGAGCTCACTATTGGATATTTAAAACCTGTTTAAATCACATATTTTGGAGAAATAGAATAGCGTGAAGATGGAGTCTTAAGGTCTGTTGCTGTAAAAGTAAATAACCAATTGATTTCTGTAGAAATTGCATCAAAGGCCATAGGATGGGCCATGTAGTTGCATGTATAAAAAACAGTTAGTGTTTAATGACATTTATTAATTTTTGGGTTGATGTGACCTACTTGATGTTAATGTGTTTTAAGTTACGTAATGTTATGAGTATTTCTACTTGCACTGTGAAAGAAATAATTGCTAAAATGTAATCTAAATTGAGGAAAAAGATAAGAGTTAAAAACAGCATGTCTATCTCAAGTAGTGTCTCAATAAAGTTGACGTCTGTAATTCATAGACCTGTAATGACTAAATTAGGTGGAAATAATTCTGTTAGTGGAACTTGTATTACTTTTTTTTTTTTACTGTTTTCAGTGTGTACATTTTCCTCTCTGTGTAGTTTTGTGTGTTGTGGGACTTGCTTCTTTCTTTTCCTTTTTTCCTTCATAGAAAAAGCAGGAGATAAAACATTTCAACAACTCAGAAAAATGAGGCTGTAAAACCAAAATGGTTGAGAGATAAATTCATGAACAGACATAATATCCAAACTTACTGTGACATCATATACAGCTTAAGTACAGTGTCAGAAGCTGGAGCTGAATGGAGAAAAATACCTGGATCTAATGCTCCCAGTGTGACTGTGTTAACATTCTGGCTCACAGGCTTATAGATTGTTCTGCCAATACGTATGTTGGGCTGGGTGTGACCAGTACCTATTTTATGTTTACAGTATCTCCAAGTTAACAGGTCTTTTAGTGATCAGTGTATTAAAATAAATTCATAATTTTTATAATTTTTGGCATACAGGACATTATGATGTCATTTTATTGTAATATAGTGTTTTGTTGCGAAAAAAAAGAAGGCTGTTATATGGCAAAATTAAGAGGTTTTCTTCATAGGCTGGTTGCTTCTGTGAGTGTAAGGAATATGCAGATATTTTGAAGATGAACAGGAATAGTGTTTGGTATCTGGGACATTTGTCTAGCAATGATCTAGACAAACAACATAATTTTTAGAAAGAGTTCAAGTGGGATTCCGAATAGCATTTGGATGCCACTCTGCAAGTTGCGTTATAGGCAGTCCTTATTCACCAGTTACCACTGCCTCCGTGGCTCCCCTAAAGCTTACAGTCATTGTGAGAACTCCTTCATGAGACGGTTCTGGAGAGTCTCTGAAAAATTCTACATACCAGATAAGTAATTTATATTACAAAGTGTATATTTAAATTCTGTTATATAATTAACAAACCTATGCTGTTTGGCCCTTTCATCACTGGCAAGTCTTTCCACTTTATCTGAAATAATCAGGTTAAAGTAGGTAAACTTTTATTTTAATGTTGCTGAACATATGCTTTGAAAGCTAACACCTTCTCCAGCTAGAGTGAGATGAAATTAGCTTTAGGCAAAAGAGTTCTCAGAGAGGTATCAAAAGCATTGTGTTAGTTAATTTAACTACCATCTTCATTATAAATAAAACCGTAGATTTAATATAAATTTTATCACATTGTAAGCTCATACTCTGGATCCAGAGTGAACCTTACTCTTACAATATTGCCAGAGTTATGAAAACAAATTAAGTAGAGCTCATTTTATAACCTGAAACTAACTTAATCTATCTTGGAAAAAACAACTCATGACTCAGTTTTTGCATTTCAGGATTCTTTTTGAATAGTATGATGTTGCTAACACAGCTTTGAATATATTAGTAATTTCATTTTGCTGTCTTAGCTTTCCATAAATCATCATTCTGTTTTTTTTCACAGCAATTTTTTATACTTTTTCACCTTGACAGCTTTGCAGATGAACCTTTTTCAGCAGGTGTAATATGTGTAAGATAAGTAAGATGTATCATGTTCATTTTGGGCATTTTCTTGTCAGCCTCTTGAATTGCCCAAGTTAATTCATAACTTCTTGCTTTCAGCAACTCATCTGCTTCCTGCTTTTGTGACAACAGGATGTCTTCAGCTCTGGTGTAACCAAATTATCCCCTAAAATTTTTGTTTCCCTTTGTAACTGCAAGAAGCTACCTGACTAGCTTCATGTTTCCATTTGTGCATTCAGATGTTAGCTATCTCGATTCTGCTACCTTTTGAAGGAGAAGGGTGCTCCTTTGGGTCCCTCATAACTGATGATAAAATGGCTTCCATTCAGTTTCTTGTGTCCTCTGCAGCAACTGTGTTAGTTCTGATTTTGTATGAGTCACTCCAGGGTGATAGATGATGGAGTTTCTCCAGGGTTGGCAATTCTGGCATGGATTTGCTTCTTGAACTTGCTCCAGAGTCCAGGTACTTCGGACACCTCAGATTCATCTTCCGGTGTTTCAGTTCTCAAACTCTCACTTGCAGCAACACTGAAGAAACAAACCATCAACCTACTCCTTGGAATGGTAAAAACCTAACAGCAGCACTAAAGCACCAGCATCTCGGTCACTTTGTGCACTTATTCTTCACATCTGATCCTTTGTTATTCTGCAATTTACAAGCTGTTCCTTAATAATTGCTCTGTGTTTTTCAATAGGCCAACATCTATTACTTAGGTCAAGCTTTATGTATTCATATGCCAAACCCTATATTAAGGTATTGAATCTTACATTGGAACTGCTGGGTACTTTACTTTCTATTTGATTTCAGAATGTCTAGCAGTACTTAGGAAAATTCACTTAATTATCATAAATATTTGTAATGTTTTAAAAGCTGTCCAAGTTTAATTTATTTAATTTCACTTTCTACAAATACTGCACTCGAAACTTCTCTAATAGAATACTATCTCCTATCACAGAAATGGAAATTTTATGACTAAATATATGGGAAACAGACCTTGCTTTTAGGTAAGCTTTTGCTGGCTTAAATCATAAAAAGACAGATGTTTATGTAAAGTATTCTGGATTTTCAGGAGCGCAGAACTAAATTTGCCACTAAATTTCATATAAATTTTATCTAGATTGTGAGCTTCAAATCTCATCTATAACATCAATGTAACAGAAAACTTGTCAACTGCAGTGTTGTCTCCAATCTTGTTTTTCTTGGTCTTTCTAGAACCACCCACTATCCCTTCTTTCTGCATGACCCCTATGGACAGAGGACTTTGTAGAGCCAAAGAGTTAAGATTTTTCTACAACTACTCCACTGGAAGATGTCACCCATTTAGTTACAGTGGTTGCGGTGGGAATGAAAATAATTTTACCTCCAGGAAGTCGTGTTTGAGGACCTGCAAGAAAGGTATGGGAAGTGATACTGCCACAGATTATCATCAGAGGTAAATATTTTGCAGGCTGAAACATTCTTGCAACTTTTGGTAGTCAGTATTGTCCTGATAAAATGCAATAGTTGAAAGTCTTAGAAAAACTGAAAATGGAAATCGGAAGAGAGGCAGAGCTAGAGACAGAAAGATGGACAGTAAAATACAGTGTTCAAGAACAGAAATAAGACAGCTTGGCATTGGTCAGTCATATGGAGATTCTAGGTAAGACCATGTTTTTCTTTATTTTTTTTAAGAATATTTCTTGAAAACAAGACTTGTCTCTTATTTCTGATAATCTTGGATGTGTTAGTCATACAGTATCTAATCTTTCTTCATTTTATCTTTAGGATTCAATAAAAAAAAAGGTGAGAGAAGATTAATAAAAATCAAGAAGAAAAGAAAGAAACAGCCAGTAAAGGCTCTGGGCGAGGAGATCATCCCTGAAAAAATACCGCTTTGATTTTTATGGAAATGTGAAGTAAACTACTATTCACCTGTGAATGAAAACCTTTAGTGTACACCCTTTAAATATATTTACTGTACTGATTATTTTGATTACATATTATTAAGCTGCTTATATTTTTATTATGTATTCCTCATTCATGTTAATAAACATTACCTTTCACTTTGATAAAGGCTGTTAAATTGTAGTTTGATTGTATATAATTGTCAGAGCTGAAACAGGACAGAACAGGCTGTGTGGGTGTATAACTCATAATGATTAAAATGTAGACAAGATTCAAATTTACTTTACCCCATTATTCTTTTTTGAAATCTGTTTTTGTGCTAAAGAAAGCATAATGCTTGTCACACACTGATCACTTGTCAAGCATGATTGTTTCCATCATAGATTAAAAGATAGGTCTATTGGTATAAAGAGGAAAAAGACACTGGGTTTGTTTTAATCAGTTATTTTAGGTTATGCAAGCTAAATTTAACTCCATTAAAGTGCATATAATTACACTATTGTAAATGAATGTGAGATCAGGATTAACCCACCAAAAACCATTAAAAGTGTTGTAAATGTGTGAGGCAATTTGACAGATGTTTGTGAAGATTTAAAAATATATTTAGTTTTTATCCTTGCTACTGGACTAGACTCATGGCTAGCAAGTTAATAATTTCCAGAAATATGTATTAAATTTTTACCAAAAAAAGGAAGAAATTCCTTTCATAGAAATAAGTAAAGTTGCTTTAGAAATAACACTATGCTTACTCTCCAGTTGACTTTGAGGGTTTTTTCCGTTGGGTTTTCATGGTGTTTTTTTTAAGACTGACATGGAACAGTGCTACAGTTCCTGCCCTTCTCCAAGGCACCTCTCTGTTCTTGGGTAAATATTTTATAATGAGAATTTTTTAAAGATAAAAAGAAAATTAGTTGGTTTTCTATTAAGTTTTTTAGAAGTACCTTGCTGCCTGTGAAACAAAAGATAGCAAGATATAGTTGAAACTCAACTCTGTCGTCTTTGATGTTATGAATAATTTTTGTTATGTATCACGTTTTCTCTTTATGGCTAAAACTACTGAGGGCAGTTACATTGCTGTTTGTGAGAGGTGGTGTGGAAATAAGTAGCTGAAATAGGCATGAGGGGCTCACACTACGGCAAGGACAAGGACAGAAATGACAGAATAATAAGTGATCTGTTGGACTAAGCTACCTTTGCCTGTGCATTACGAATTGCATGTTTGATTTCAGAAATCTTAAGTTTTATATGCCTGATGAACTTTGGACTAACTCCACAAAGAGGGTAAGCTTTTCTGTTGAGAATGAAAGCATTTATACATTCTAAGTATGTGAATGAGGGGGTAAGTAAAAGTCACAGATTTTTATACAGAAATTCTACCCAAATCTCTGTTCTGGTGCCTAAGTCCTTTCATGACTTTTAATCTAAGATCTATTAAATCTGATTTGAAAAACGCTTATGAAACTGAAATGCACAACAGAATATTTGAGCAACCTGGTCTAGTGAGAGGTGTCCCTGCCCACAGCAGGGGAGTTGGAACTCGATGATGTTTAAAGTCCCTTGTCATCTAAATTTCTTGTCATCTAAAATATAGTCTTGTCATCTAAAATATATAAACCCCACAGCTTACAATGCAATAACTGTATAAATCAGACAAGTGCCTTTCTGACAGGAATCCTATAAACTCCAACTTTCTGCTGAAAACTAGTAATGTCACTTTTCTACACAGAATTAATTTGGTATGTACTTATCTGCCAGTTTCAGTTGCAGGTTGATATCTTTGCATTCTACTTAATCGTTTGTATTGACCTTACTCTCCAGGTATCGTCTGTACTCCACGTACAAGGAGTCAAGTCTGTAAATGTGAGCTGCGCTGCACAGGAGCAGAGCAGTAGGTCAAATACTTGGACCAGCTGGAATTTGTCATTGCAGACAAGTGGAGAGCCCATGGTTTAAGCTGTTCTCAGGCCTTTCCACTTGTAGCATAGAAACTGTCTTAGAACAGTAGCATGTCTGGCCTCCGAAAGCAGGAGTTACTTTAGGCACACCAGGTGTGGGAAAGGCAGGACTTAGCAATGGGCTGAACACCCCACTGATGCCACAGTTACGCTGCTTCTACACCTACACTGGCGTGTGTCTGCCTGGCTGGAAATGCAGGTGAGTGCACAGGCGTCTGCACCTTTTCTTGTATAAACTTTATGGTGAAGGCAGTAAAAATATCTGATGTTCCATTCTTGGCCATAATAATTTCCCATGGATGGCTAGCATTAAAAGTTAGGTCATTGCAAAAGTTAGGTCATTGCTAGATTGTGTGATATACCTCAGAATGGAGAAAGAGCTGAGGTAGAATCATAGCATTGTCTAGGTTGGAAGGGACCTTTAAGATCATCTAGTCCAACCATCACTAAACCATGTCTCTAAGCACTATGTCTACCCGTTTTTTAAATACCTCCAGGGATGGTGCCTCAATCACTCCCCTGGGCAGCCTATTCCAATGCTTAGTAACCCTTTTGATGTAAAAATTTTTCCTAATATCCAATCTGAACCTCCCCTGGTGCAACTTGAGGCCATTTCCTCTTGTCCTATCACCTGTGACTTGGGAGAAGAGATCAACCCCCGTGTTTCTACAACCTCCTTTCAAGGTAGTTGTAGAGAGTGATAAGGTCTCCCCTCGGCCTCCTTTTCTCCAGGCTGAACAACCCCAGCTCCCTCACCCTCTCCTGATAGGACTTGTGCTCCAGATCCCTCACCAGCTTCGATGCCCTTCTCTGGATCCACGCCAGCACCTCAGGTATGTGCAATTTGGCTTCTCCAGTAGCTCAGTGACTCAGTAAGGACATTCTGAGTCTGTGGTTTCATATTAAAGCAAAAAAGAAATTGTCAAGTGCTGGGTAAGTAACCTGTTTGCAACAGCCAGCTTCTGTCACTGACAGATAGGCAGTACTATCCTATACTATCCTGTTAAAATCCTTTTACAAAGAAATATGGTATTCTGAGCATGATTCTGAGGTATTGAGCATGATTCACGTTAAACAAAAACATCTCCTAAAGCCTTCATGTAAAAGAGAATGAAGCTAACTCTTTAGCAGCAGGAGGGCCACATTCAGATAACTCCAGGTTTTTTTATGAATCTGCATGATTGGTAGTAGTGCTTTTTTAAGGAGAGATTTTGCTCAGTATCAAGCCCAAATAAAGGTGATGGGGACAGAGCTATTCCTGAGGCTGTATCCTCTGCCCAGCTGTAACTGCAGCTGTAAACCTGGTGGTGTTTTCAGTTGTGACGGGACTTTGATCAGAACCTTGCAGGGATTGGGAGGAAGGGGAAGGTTCCATGGTGTTTCTTAAAGCAGTCCCACTAAGAACAATAACAAGGATTTGTAAACTCTAAGTTTTATTAGATCATAAGCTAGAATGATGAACTTTCTAGAACAGAATATTCTGAATGAGACAACAGATGTAAAAGATAGATAGGAAATAAGTAAATGCATTTGTACACAGGTTGCCTTGTGATCCCTGTGTCATTTCACGGCATTATCTCTCCGTCAGGCTCTCTCTTGGTCCAGTGACTTGTCCCTGGCTGCCTGGATTCAACACCAACTAAATCCACTCTGGAGATCTAGGAAAAATTGTCCTCTCTGTCCCTGGAGAAACCTGGCCGTATGGCTGCTCCCCATTCTGCTAAGTTACCTGCTTGCTGAGCTCTCCTGCAAACTAACGGCCTCCGCATGGACTGTGCTCAGTTGCTCCCCAGGACTGTGCAGTCTTCTCTTCTTCCAGCACTGCTGTAGCTAGGACAGGACTAACAGGTACTCCCCCACACTCTCCCACCCCCTACTTCTATTATACTAAAGAAACTTCTTGTGCTTTCCTTTTGTGGTAACAGTGATTAAACAAGTGTGATCCATTGATGGATCTCTTATGCTGTTGTTGAGACAGACTTTATAGTTAGAGCATCTCAACAGTACCTGTATTTCAGCTGACTAAGAAAGTGATTACAAAGTGATTCACCTTTTAGGCTTGTGACTTAGTGCAATGAGAATGAAGACTGGAATGTTATAGACTGTATAAAACCTGATCTGATTATAATCAGAGATTCAAATTCAAATCTCTGAGAGTGCATGCTATTCTTGGTGTGTGTACTAAGTTTGGCCACCATACCAGTTATCCAGCTATCTTCCTGTCTTCTTTTCATATAGCTCTACTATGCATTAAAAATTAGTTTTTCCCATAAAAAGTCCAAACTGCAGTGTGATCTGATCTTTATCAACTCCACAAGTAGTTTCATTTGTGCCCTTCTCCTTTATTCACTTCTTTTCATTCCTGTATCTTCAGTATTTGCAGAACAAGCAAATGCAAGAGTAAGAAAAAAGATCTGTGCACTTCTTAAAGATAACTAAAGTCTGAACACAGAAGGGGGAATAGTTGAGCTACCACACAGGGAAATTACAGAGAATCAGATGGCAGAATTGTGATGAAGTGAGAAAACAAAGCTATGCTAAGGTGTTACAATGACTGTAGATTTCCAATGGACTAGAGCCCTTTCATCCAGTCATTTCATTCCAGAATCTGCCCTGTTGCTTTGGAGGAAGTATGCAGGGTGCTGTGAAATTTCTCCCACTTTATACAGTGGTAACCAACAAACTGAAGCAATTTTACAGAGGTTTGATGAGCTTCCACGTATCTGATCTGCAATAACTAGGCATTTGTCCTTTATCCATACAGATGATGAAGCAAAGTGTCTTTGAGAATTAAATTCTTTTTATTCCTCCTCTTTTCCTCACATTTTTACTGTTATGCCCTCCTTTTTCTCCTTTTTATTTACTATTCCCTTCCTCTCTGTTTTTTCCAGTACGTTTAGAATCATAGAATGGTTAGAGTTGGAAAGGAACTTAAAGACCATGGAGTTCCAATACCCCTGCCACGGTCAGGGACACCTTCCATTAGCCCAGGTTGCTCTAAGACCCATCCAGCCTGGTCTTCAACACTTCCAGGGATGGGGCAGCCCTTTGAGAGTTGGGGGTGTTGAACCAGCCTTTCTCCCTCCATCTCCAATCCGTCTACTGTTTCAAAGCTGATCGATTTACTTGCATTTTGAGAAAGCCTCCACCTTTCCAGCTTCTACTTTTCAAGCATATTGATGTGGACGTAAGGATTATCTTCCGTAACTGGTTGCTTCCGGCGGTATCTTTTAGTGACACGGTTTAGTGATGTGTGTGTTTGTTTTTGTCAGAGTTAGGTTGATGGTTGGACTAGATGATCTTAAAGGTCCCTTCCAGCCTAGACTATTCTATGACCAGCTTCAAGGAAAGGGGAATACGCCGTCCACATCCCGGCCCCATTGCGCGCCAGGGGGCAGCACCGCGCCGCGCAGCGCTCCGTGGGGCGGGGGTGCCACCGGGGGCGACCGGTCGCCAAGGCAGCCTGTATTGGGGTGATTTAGGCGGCTTTCAGGCGGGGGAAGGGGTAGCTGAAATAAGCGTGGGAGCCTTCTGCCTCTTTGAAGCGTGAATTGCACCAGCTGAGCTATCTCAATGTCCCTGGAGAATAGGAGTAGGAAAGTTCCAATGACAGACAAATAAGTAGAATATAAGACTTTTGAACTAAAAAAAACCAAAACACAAAAACAAGTCCCCCCACAACTCCACTGAATTTGACATGCCAAATCAAACATGGCCCATGTAATAAATCTGTGCAGCTAATTCAGATGCCTGTCTTGAATGCGTGTGCTTGGCTGGAATAGAGGGATTATTTTCTGGGTTACAGTGTGTAACGTACCATTTTATAGTCTATAGCCTAGACCTAATGGGCGTAATGCAGCCAGGCTCACTTTGTATGAAATTCCACTACCTAAGGTGACACCGTTTATTTCAGAGAAGTTAATTTCCCTCGCTGTTCAGAATCAGAGCTAATCCCCGGCTTATATCTGTTTACATTGCCTAGAAGTTTAGGGTGCCAGTTCTTAGTTCTTCACTGATTATAAAACTCAAACATTCTGTTGATGTAAGATCCTAGAAGCACCAACACTTGCATGTGCCAAATGAGTATTAAAGTCATATGCCTGCTCTTTTAGCGACCTTAGAGTGTGATTTCACAATTCATATTATCCAGTGGCTGTATGGACTTAAAGTATTCCTGCTTCTCTCTTCCCTCTTTCTATTTTTCCTGACGCTGGCTGGGGGTTGGGTTTGGGTTGGGATTTTGTATTCAGTTTTTGGTTTCTTGCTATTTTCGTTTTTGAAGAAAAGATTTTCAGATGAATCCCTTTATCCAGTTCATAGCATGTTGCACAAATGTTTCTGCTGGTAAAAAGAGAGCATGAGCAACAAGTAGTGAGAAGCAAGCAGAATGCTTGATCTTGTTTTGTGAGGAAATTAAACAGTTATGACTTTGACGACCACTTAGAAAACCATGATGTTTGGGAGGTCCTTATGGCCTTAAATAAGGAGTACTGCTGTTACAGGTGTTAATAGTATTTGAGCTTCATGCTCCACAAACTCCACATTTCTGCACCGTGGCACACAGCAACCGTCTGTTGATTTGGAGAGATTCTGTCTATAACACAGGTATCGATTGTACAAAAAATGAGTGATAAATGCTCTCAAAGAAACATTTTTAGGTCCCGACACAAAATTCTTTGAAGCTAGTAGAAGGACTGCCGCTGATTTTGTTTTGTCTTCAGTGATGGCAGTTGTCAAACCAGGTAGCTCATACTTGTGCTTTCAAATCACTGGTGTTTAAAACAATGCAGCCTAGAGTTCTGTGCAGCAGCACTCATACTCCTGCTGCCTTTTTTTCTGCCCCTTGATATGTCAAAGACTTACTTGCTTCAATGAAGGGTTTTTTTTTTTTTCTTGGGTATAAATCAAAGAAGCACTGTAAATGATGCACTTGCTTGAATTTGAAAATTTGATTCTGGCCTTTAAGGCAGTTTTACATCTGAGGAATAAAAGCGTTTCTCTGTAGAGCCTTCCAGCACTTACTGCAGGGGCTGCGCGATGTCCCCCGCTGTATCCGGCAGCGGTGGGGCAGGTCAGTCCCGTGAAGGAGGAATGCAGCTGTTGCGGATTATTTGTCTCCCCATCGAGGTCCAAACCGATTTATTTCTCTAGGTCTGATTGGAGGACAGATCCCACCGGCTCCGTACGTGACAAGATCAGACCCGCGGTCTCCTCCTTTCCACGGGAGCCGGGTGAGTGTTTCCCGGCTCGTCCCGGAGCGTTCGCATTCACCCCGGGGGCGGGCAAGGTGCGGGGCAGCCGGTCCCCGGGCGGGAGCCGGGCCCCTCGGGGAGCCCAGGGCCACCGGCGGGAGGCGGGCAGCTCCCGCCGGGAAGCATCGGGGGGGAGCCCGGCTTCCCCGGGACGCGCCGTTTGAGAAAGAGAAAAGTAACTTGGGGCCGGCTGCGGGCGGGGTCGGGGTGATGTCACAGGAAGCTCTGATGTTTCGCTGCTGCCGCCGCTCCCCGCTCTCACACTCCCGCACCGTCTGACAGCCCGCAGCAGCGCTTCGCCCAGCGGCGGGGGCTCCGCTCCTCTCCTCTCCCCTCCCCCTGCGGCCACCAGGCTCGGGAACTGGATTATACCCAGCAGGAGGATCAGGCTCTCCTAGGTCTCTTGTTCGGCCGGAGAGGGAGGGAAGGAAACATCGCCTTTCTCCCTCGCTGAAAAGGGAAATCACACTGATTTATTCTCGCCAAAACTCGGCGGGGTGAGTACCGATCAAACCAGTCTCCTTGCTTTACCTAAGAGCAATATTTTCTGCGCCATCTGAATGCATTTATGGTTACGCGCGTGTGCACGCTCTTACACTAACCTCAGCATGTGATATGTAATCTGCAGGGAGAAAGGGGTATGAGGAAAAGCTTCGTTTATTTTTAGTGAGCTGAACCGATTTTATAACTTGTGTTGTTATAATATATCCTTGAGGAAGCAATCAACGATAAATAGGTAGAAAGGGAGATAAAATACCCTAATCAGCACTTAAAGGATTCTGTCTAAACCCTCTAATATTAGCTAACCAAATTTCTGTCTTTGCATCTGGAGAGAATTAGAGGCTCATTGGTTTGAAAAGGGTCCTTAAGACTAATTCAATACAACTGGGCTCTTTCAAGAGAGACTGAATTAGGTGATAAAGCGGTGTAGATTTTCTTACTGAATATTCCTTTAATCTTACTGATGTTATTGTACCAGAAAGAGGTCATACTTGAGTTATTTCATAATTAGGTTTTGTGTTGTAATTACACAACTAAAAAGATAAAGCTTGTGTTTTGTTTAGACTTTCTGTTTGTTTGAGAAAAAGTTAGCTCAAGTTTGAAGCTTGTACGCGCGCTGGGGTGTTACTGTCTGAGATTTTTCCCACAAACACCCGTCTGATTTATTGAAAGGTGATCGTCCGTTGTTTCATTTCCTTGAGAAGCTATTGAACAGTGGAAAGGGCGTGATTCTGTGCCATCCAGTATCAGTTAAGCGACAGTTAAGACTCTTGCCACTTCTTTAGCTTTCCAAAGCAGATGCCATATCCTCTATTTTACAAATACAGTTGCATTACTGAGATTGCTACATCTAGTCATTTGCTTGTGTGTGTAAGCAATGGATCTGTAGAATCCGGAAAAGTCCTGTTTCTGAAGGGTAGTTAAGAAATAGTACAGGCTATAAATCACACTTGGATTTGATCTACGATGATTCATTTAGTCATCCATACATTTTATAGGGGCTGAGATAGAAATAGTAATAATTAAATTAGCTGAGGTTGTGGGGTTTTTTGCTCTTTACCTTAATAAACCCATGCCAGATACCTTGGGGCTGGATTTTGCTGCTCTTACAATTGTGTCAGTGCAGAGTCTTTCCAGTCATATTGTGCGTACTGGGGATCTTGTCATTCATTTGCAGTAATAATGCATATACCAGTTTAAACCTATTCAGATCAGTGATGTGCTAAAACTTATTATTGCACTCTGAGATTCTTTCAATGGATTGAAAGGAGATGTGCTAGATATGGATAAATGTGGGTTCAGATCTGGTCTTAATTCTTTTCTTTCAAAGTACACATGCTGTGATACTGTGTGATGTTCTCAATTAAAAATAATGAAATGTATTTTCACACTATTTACTTTTGTAGTCTGCTTATACTCTCATTGGCTTCACTGCATATAGGAGCAATTCTGAAGTCTTTATCTGACTGAAAATCTTCAGCCCAAAAAGCACTTGGTGATACTAAATCAAACAAGGTGACACTTCAGATAAAAAGTTTTCATGTTGTTGTAATGGTCAGTGCAGTACAAACAACCGTCTTCAGAAACATGTCAGCTAAATGATTTAGATTCCTATCTTATGCTCTTCTCAAGTAGCTGGTCTAGGTTGTGGTGGGACTGCCCAGATAGGAAGTGTCAGGCATATACATGTTCACAGATTTGATGCCAGAATCTACATTATTTGCAGATTAAGCAAAGACAGTGGCAGGATAGCTATGTAGAACAGTGTGACTGCACTTTTTAGTGGACAGAAGTACCTGAATATATAATATACATTGCATGTTCAAGAATTGCATTACGAATATCCCGTCGCATTCAGATGTTACCGTACTCTGAATTCCTGATCAGCTGGAGTCTTGCTCTGCATTAAGAAATGTAATGTTTGTCCCTTTGAATAGCCTTTTCCTGATACAACACAACTGTTGAAATCCTGTCCCACTGAGAGTCAGTGGGAATTTTTCCACTGACGGTCAAAGGGCAGGATATTCCTAAAAGCGAGCATTTTTCTGTTGAAGGAATTAGACATACATCATCCCATCCAGTCACCTACGTTCTGCAGGCTGTTGGCAGCTGGTTTTTGATAACTTCTAAATTTTTTTAAATTGAATTCAGATTGAAAAACACAAATCTGCAAGTCTCGTTGTTGGTGACTGATGTCTTACCTGGCCTACTCTGAGAATGTGGTATTGTTCTGTGGGCTGTCTGGGTATTACAGTCCAGATTCAGACTAGAATACAATTAAGAACAAAAATGAGGGAAGAAAGCACACTAATACATTTCCTTTGCCACCAGTGTAATTACTAACTTAGTTCAACATTCTGTGCATTCAAGTTAATCAGCTGCTTCCAATAGGGTTCCTAGCATGTGCAAAAGCTGGGTAGGATTGGGCCCACAAGAGTCCATGAGATCATACAGATGAAAGATTCAAACCAGTCCACAGTCATTTGGAAGAAACTATTGCTATCAATATGTTTTTAATATAACATGTACACAGTAATATTTAAAAAGTATACACCTAGGCACTTCTATAGTAAACACTGAACATAAGCTATTTATGAAAGCAGTTGAAGTAATTTCTCCAGTGAGAAGTCCAAATCTACTGTTAGGAAAACAAAATAGAATTTAAGAAGTTTTTCCCATCTGTTCCTAGTGTGTTTACAGTACTCTTGATCTGCTAGCAAAATTCCTCCTTTGTTTCTGTCATTCCTATAGTGCGGATACACAATATTGGCATTACCTTAGTGTTACAGTCACCTCTGTTCGGAAAGCATGCGTAGCTATGTCATTGGGTTTCAGATTTAGTAGTTTCCTTGGTTAAGCTTTACACTAATTGTAGACAGTCTCTTAGTTGTTTATGTAGTTATTCTGTTACTGGGAAATATTTTGGTGTAGTAAATAGTTAGAGCTCTGGAATTAACGATATCCTTGATACCACAGTGTCAAGGAAGGAATGAATAGTTATATTACCAAACCAGATGTGAGTTAATAAGCAAATAACTTTTAAGCAGTAAAATAAATCTGGAAGGGTGTTTGTGTTTATGTGTATTAGACATACAATAATATATATAATATATTATTTCTATGTAGAGACATACAATATAGGTGAGTTTGTATTATGCTGACTTTTATTATTCCAAATGTATCAACT
>VXAK01006207.1:1227-13393 GCA_013399435.1 Arenaria interpres | reverse complement strand
GGTGTCCTCAGTACTCATCAAGAACTGAAGCATTCAATGGAATCATTTACAGTGTAGTTGAATCTCACTTTTTCCTTATAAAACTTAGAACTCTGATTTTTGTAAGCTTACTCTGAGGGCATAGAAAGTAGGTAAGCAAATTATTTTGTCCTGAACATGTTTTAAATTGAGGTCAAATTAAATTCACTTAATTGAAGATTTCTGTCTCCCTGAAGCTTGATGGAGAAATGCTTGAGAATTTTTGCAGAATTAGGAAAAGCCTCTGAAACCTCTTTGAGGTGAAAGACATGTAAAAAGACAGTAAGACTTGAATACAATGCTATTTTATACCTGTGACAGGGTGATATTCAGCCCTTGTAGAAGGTGGTCAAGATTGAAGTGAAATAGCCACTCACTGTACCACAGCGCAGTTTGGAAATGACTGATTGTTTCATTAGTCTTTGGACTTGTGTCAAAATTCTGCTGTTCACCCTCGTTTGTACTATAGATGTGGAAGAAATCTTTTGTAATTCATCTGAAGCTTTTATTCACTTGAACCCCCTGATTAAGAGCCATTTATATTGTTATACTATAGAGTACCTAATTAAGAAAGCTACCCATCTGTAGTGGCTGTAACCAAGGTAATAACAAATGAAAAAAGCTATCAGTAGACTTACATATTTTGAAATGGAAGAAATTATTTAATCTCTTCAGGTTACAATTCTGAAGCTCATTTGAGGTAGTGGTAACGTTTTCTGTTTGTCATAGGAGATCTGTTACTGAACTTGTTTTTACATCATGTATTGGACAGCCTTTTATGTACAAAACTTGTTTTTAACATCACTTCAGAGATTCAACCTCACTATCACTTTTTGTTGCCTTTCCCTTCTTGCTTGATTCATAATTTTAGTGTTGAACTGTAAATTCTGTCGTCTTGGTTATTTGTATATTACCATTCTTTAATTATATAATTTGAAACTTTCACAAGTATGGGAATTATCCTTTAAAAGCTGCATTCTTATAAGCCTGAATTTAAATGTACAACTTTTTTGATACTCCAATCTTTTAAGTATTATTCATTTTGCAATGAGCATAAAACTGAGCAATACCAGATACAGTGTTGTGTAGCTTCTTTGTATTATGACATGTCTAATTCTAGTGCTTGTATATTGTTTTTCCAGTTACACCTGTAATATATCCAGCATCAGTGTTCCACGATGTTTATAGGTTTTCCATGTTATATTGAGTTTTATGACTGTAGAGATTTATCGACCCCTAGTGGCTTGTTAGGAAAATGGCTGTTAATTTAGTAAGTGCTAAGTGAAAAAGCTAAATATTTTTCAATACTGTATTTGAATGTTCTTTTTCTTATGTTTGCAGCTGGATTGGCTCCTGAATTTCATTTGTGGTGTTCCTACCTCTGAAGAATTGCCTATTGCAGCAACTTCTATTGACAACATTCCCAAAACATGTAGCCAGGTGTCTGCATTTTAGTGAACACTTGTAGCTGTAGTTGAGGTTTGTTTTTTTTTTTGAAATTACAGTATTGCATGAACTTGAAAAAAAAAAAAGGGTCTTTTTTTCCTGTGTAAGGTGGGCTTATTTTTAATATGCTAGAAAAAGCTAGTAACTTCTTGGTTAGTATGATATTATGTAAATGAACGAAACGTAATTCTAAATTATCTGCTCACATTTCACTGACCTCTTAGTGCTTATTAAATATAACTTATCAGTAAAATCCTGAAACCTTCCATTTCATGAAATAATCACTTAATAAATTATTTCCATGATAAACTAGCATGTAAAATATTGCATTTCTGGCCAAGTTTTGAACTCATTTTAAATAGCCATGGTATTTTTAGTCATTTAGTTGAAATTGTAATTTTTTGGGAGGTGAAATTATTTTCTAACCATTCTGTGAAGGTTCTCCATAAGAGTCTATTTCACATGAATTAAAATGAGTTACGGAGGAGTGAATTCACATTTGGCTGTTTAATTAGCAATAATAAATGAAGATAAGTCTGCTCAACTTAAATTGAACTTCACTGTGATTCTGCATCTGCTACATGTTTCCAAGTATCAGAATCAGAAATTAAGCCCCACTGTAAATAACTTATTTTTCTGTGCAAGTTTGACACAATAAATAACTTTTTTTTGTACATTTAATTTTATAGGCTTTAAGTAGCAAAGTGGTATTTTTACCAGTTAAATTATGAAATATGCCTTTGAATCTTAGGTATTTTTAATTGTTAAGAAAAAGCCAAATATAATTTTTGGCATTTACTAATATTTAGCATTGTGTTTATTGCATAAACCATATTGTTTAAAGTCAGACTTACACAGGAATCAAAAATGTCAAAAAGACCTCAAATTCATATTTTTGTGGGAGCACCCAGTATTCTAAGCCCGTTGGAGGTGTCAGAGCAAAGTAGTTCAGCCCCTGCTGCTGAAAAATGGAGAGAACTCCGCTATTCATGTGACCTACATAGTCTTTTTTCTGAAAAAGTCAAAGGTGCTGACCATGGAGTGTTTCAGGCAGAAAGCTCTATAGTCACAGCAGTTCCTCGAAGTGGCGACAGCTCTCAGCAGTCTCAACAGGAGAGACTAATGGTAGCAAAAGAATGTTTGACACCTTTTGTACCTGTGGCAGTAACTTGTAGTACCACACCTAAAAAGACTGAAAGCTTAATTTATTCTGATTGTCAAATATCTAAAGATAGATGCACACATGCAAATGTAAATCAGGCTGCAGATCAACACCCTCCTCAAAAATTTGCAAAATCATCTAGGCAGGATAAACAATCACATGGTGGCTGTTCAAACCTCACTGAAGAAAAAGCCAGTCATTTAGAAGTTAACAGCTCTGACATTTCTGATTTGGTTGCTGGTACTAAGCAGATTAGCATACATCTAAGGTCTGCGGGACAAGGTGTTCAGTCAAATCACAGAAGTGATCACCATGAAGATCTAAGTCAATATCTGGATATGTTTTTCCCCCAAAATCAAGATTCAAAACCAAAAGGAGAACCACGTGATTGTTCAGGCCTTGCAGTGTCAACTGATACAGAATTTCGTAGTATAATGACTTCAAGTCAGATGGCTGTTTTTGCACAGGATCGAAATGAGCTGCAGAATAGAATCATAAAACTATCAGAAACAGAAGAAGACAAAAAACCTGAGGAAACTCAACATGATCACTTCCATTTTGATTCTAATGTTGGAACGTGCCTTGATGTGGCTGAAAATGAATATACAAGTTCCCTTGAACTTTTCAGTTCTGAGGATGGTGGGAAAAATATTTGCTTTGGAGCTGTAAAACAAGAAGGAAGTGTTCAGGAAAATACAGAGAAGTCTCAAGAACTTAATGTTCCTGCTGAGCAATTTGTAAATGAAATCCATATTGAACCATTGAGCTCAGGAATACTCTGCTCTCAAGTAGACAGCTCTCATAAGAGCTCTTCTAAAAGAGCACGCAAGTGTGAAGATTCCTTTCATATTTATCACTCAGTATTTAAAAGACAGCCGAAATCAAAGAGAACTAAACTAAATTCTTCTGCAGCTGGCCCTGGAATAAGAGTGGATGAAGAGAGTGTGTCACAGTTCAAGAAACCTCAAAAGAAACTATGGCCACTTAAGAACTGCTGCTGCAAAAATCAAAAGTACAATGTTTTGGTCACAATAGTACATCCTTGTCATATCAAAGAAGTACAGGTGAAGACTAGACCAAAATCTTCCTGTAAAGTTCCTGTAGCAACAGTTGTTGTTATGGACCAGTCGGAAATTGAGAGAAAGGTGGTCCTGTGGCGTGGTGCTGCATTTTGGTCACTCACTGTGTTTCCTGGGGATATTGTGCTGTTTACAGGTGAGAATTCCTTTATTCACCTTTTTAAATTGTGGTTCTTTAAAATGCCTGTTTAAAGTAGAACAATAAGTAACCAGTAATTTGTAACTATGGCTAAGCATTTGTAAGTATCTTTCTTACATCACTTAGGTTGCTCAACATCACTTTGGATTCTCACTTGGGAACATCAGCTGTCTCATAGGAGTTTGCCCATCTCTTAGGTATAGTCTTTGGCCTGAGGCACAGCAGTGCCATAGGTAGTCAGGTGTATTTTGTTTTAAACCAGTTGTTCCTGAAAGGTAAAAGTGCTACTACAAACTAGATGTACTAGTTACTTGATTTATAGAATTTTTTGTAATTCTCTGCTGTTGGACCGGCAGATTGGACCAGAAAATCATATATTTTGTTCAGTCTCAGGATGGAAAATCCTTTTCCTTCTAGGAAGGACTTTACAGCTTAGCACTGGCATCTTGGATGTTGTGGTTTAGTAACTGACATAAACTGCAGAAATATAAAATGCTGTTTGCAGTTCACTTTCTTCATAATGTGTCAACTAATAAAGAAGATGCTTCCTGATAAATCCTTTGTACTCTTTAATACTTAGTAAGAGCAAAACTCTCCCTCATAAGAGAATGCTGTACTATGAAAATTATATTGTGCCTAATTTAGGGCTGGAGTTGACCAGAACTTGATAGTGATCTGGCCATTTGGGTTTTGCAATATGCAAAAAATTGCACAATATAAAATTGTTTTAATACTTATAGAATCATAGAATCATCTATGTTGGAAGGAAACTTTAAGATCAAGTCCAACCATTAAACTAACACTGCCAAAACCACCACTAAACCATGTCCCTCAGCACCGTGTCTACCCATCTTTTAAATACTTCCAGGGATGGTGATTCAACCACTACCCTGGGCAGCCTGTTCCAATGCTTGAAAACCATTTTGGTGAAGAATTTTTTCCCAGTATCCCATCTAAACCTCCCCTGGTGCAACTTGAGGCTGTTTCCTCTTGTCCTATCGCTTATTATTTGGGAGAAGAGACCAGCCCCCACCTCGTTACAACCTCCATTCAGGCAGTAAGATGCCTATGTCTCATTAAGAGTTCTTTGAGTGCTTATAAGTGGGTGAAAAGGTAGGTATTTTAGGCATTGAAGATAAGCTGGGCTTTTTCTTTTCTTCTTGGATGTTATTATCTCAAAATACATCGTAAGTGTTTCTGGGTAAGCCTAGTCCTTTGCAACATTTCAGAATGAGTAGTACTATAATAATTTAACCATTACAGTCACCCATTTCACTTATACAGTACCTGCTATGAGACTATTGAATATGTTATGAATTGAAGAATTACATCAAACTATTGAGAACATTTTATTAACTTCTAAATGGTGTTGGTAGATAAAAAAAATCACTTTGTTTCCAAGTGATCTCTTTCAAACTGTCTTTCACACCTATATGTATGATGGCTCTATAGTTAAGTATGAAACACTTCAATACTGTTGATACATGAGTTGATAAGGTTGCTTTTTTTTTCTTGCAGATATAATAATGTATGAGAATCTTTGGTGTGGAGAAATCATGCTGCAATCTACATTTACCAGTCGGTTACTGAATCTAGGGAACTGCTCAGCTCTCAATCCAGAAGAATGTAAGATTACAGTGCATAACTTTCCACAAAAATCACAGTAAAGCTATTTAAAGTACTTCTTTTTGTTGGCAATACCTCAAACACAGAGTAAAATGGAAATGTGAGCAGCTGAGAGGTACAAAACACTATAGGAAAGTATGACAGGACACCTGTGGACAAGATATGGATGTGATGACATCAGATAAGCATGTGGAGTTTATGGTAAAGTTGGGTGGTTACCATTCAAAACTCTGAAAAGCTGAATTCTTTGGCCTTAGTTTGAAAAACAGCAGTTATCCCAGGACTTAACTATAAGGTGTCTGAGATTTTATGAGGATTAAATTTTTTGCAAAAATTTTAGAGGCTTAAAGAATAAGTAAATACATTCAAGGAAAGTAATTCTTTGCAGGATATTAAGCACAAAGTCTTTAAAGATACCTGAGCCATGAAGGGTTGGAGACTAAGGGGAAAATACAGTGTAAGTATCACCATGAACTTGCATTGTTCTTACAGTCTTCCTGATGTCTGTTATTGCCAGCTATTTAAGGTGATTCTAGGGTAAATAATCAAGAACGGCTATTCTTCTTACCAAGCTATAATAGAAGATTTCTTTCCTATTTTTGGTGTAATTTAAAATATTGTATTTAGCTTAACTTTGAGATGTTATCAAGAGGAGGCAGAAGAGAAGTAGAGGAGGCAGAAGAAGTACAGTTTTATTTTGGATCAAGCGTTACGCATCTCAAGAGTTCCTTGCCTTAGAATTATTACAAAATGTTTTTGGTTTTGTCCATATAAATATGTACCAACTGATAAATTTTTTACTTCTAAGCTGAAAAAAAGGTGTCCCTTTAACTGTGTTTTTTTTCATATAAGTTTATTCTATAGTGGATGCTGGTGTTCTCCATGGTTTATTGGCATACATATCATCAGAATTTCCACACTTCAGAGATGTTCCTCAAAGACAAGTTCAGAGACTGGATAGCATTCAGTATATGCAGCTTGACCAGCTCCAGCCAAACACATTGGTTCACTCGATCTTGAAAATTGTCAACATTACTGTATTGACAGGTAAGTTCAGGCACTAGACTTCAACTTCCAGAACTTCAACTAGAGATTAAACTTAACACAGTAATTTTGCAAGGCAATTCTGGTTGGTTCCTATTCCATAGACCACTGTTTGACATAGGAATCACAGGGGAAACCTTTGTAATGATCCACTGATGGGAGGTACAGCAATTCAAGAAATGGAGTTAGAGACAGGAAGGAAATAATGACTATTGTCAGCTGCTGAAAGGAGGTTACTACACACTAACACTGATCAATAGCATTTGTATCTGTGGGAGAAGCATGCAGGCAGTGAGCCTTGATAAGTGATGTTCCTACTTACTGGGGGATTATTGTGCTTTGTTCTTGTTTAAAAATTAATTGTTTATGAAAAATATTGTAGTTTTAATGTGGACCTGAAACTTACAGGCAGTATCCTGGGTAAGAATGCAGATTGTTTCCATCTATATATACTGTTATTAATCCTTTTAGTGTGCTTGTACATGACTATAGTTTTCTTTTATGTGAAAACTTCTGGAGAAATGTTTCTTTCGGTTGTTTCAGAAGCCACAGGAACTTTAAGTGCCAATTATGACAGTGTGTCACTGAGAGATTGAGTACAATTTCTTTCCGCTTATACCAGCCTGGATAAATGAGAGCTGAAAGATGCTCAGATACCTACTGGTTCAAAGGGAGGTGCCCAGCTGCTGAGTATTTATGTGGAGAAAGATAAACTAATATACTCTATGCATTCCTTCAAACTAGATTCATGTTGCTGAAGAATTCAGCTTGCTTTCATTCTGTCCTGAAGAAATTGTGGGTATATTCTTGTTTGCGTATAATTGTACCATAAAATATGATAGCAACATGGTTTCATCTTAATATTGATACATGTGGGTTTGTGTGTTTATGTTTTTTATCATAGAAGTCATAATTTCATACTTTTTCAGAATCTGTGTATAGCTACAGAGGTGGCAACCAAAGAAAAATTGTTCTAACAGTAGAACAGAACAGAGATCAACACTATAGGATGGTGCTGTGGGGAGCAGGGGCTGCCTGGTGCCCTCAACTTCAAAGGAGAAAAGGTAAGGTCCTTGTACCTATGGGCAGCTGTAAAAGGATTTTTGTGATGCTATTGATATCTTTAAAGTGCTCTGCTGGTAATGTTTTCCCATTCAACCTTTAAATACTCCCCTTAGAAGGGTGACGTATTTGATACCAATTTTAATGTCTCCTTTACTTAAAAGCAGTGCCATCAGCAACAGAACTTGAATGCAATCACTTCAGGAGACTGTGACAGCATGAGTACTTAGAAACTTGAATCTAGATACAAGGTGCACTGTTGCCTAGTTATAACTGTAAAAAAAAGAACCTGAGTGTTAACTATGTTATCAGTCTTCCTTATCATTGTTTGGTTTAGCATGAATTGCTGGGTTTTTTTCTACGTCTGATTTTCATTCTCTGCTTTCCACCTTACTACAGTGCCAGGCTTTATATCCTAATGGTCTTGCTATCAAGTCTACCTGGAACTGACTAAAAGCATCTCTTGCGAAAATGACGTAGCTTGTGTTTTAGTGATGACTACTACTGAATTTTGTTTTGTTCCTGGCTTTGTTGTTTTTTTAAAATAAGTGAAACTAGGCTTTTGTTAAATTGATAACTTAATGGTTTGTATTTCTGATCAGTGGATACGCTTAGGAAGTAAATGCCATATTACTTGAGTTGCTGAATATGTCTGACTAAAAGGCTGGCTTTTGCATAGCGCAAAGTAAAACCCAGAAAGGTTAAGCAACCTCATAATAAGTCTTTACCTATCAAATGTAGCCACTCTGAATTCTGCCCATTCCACTTCAATTTATAAGTAATCTCCACTCGTAGAAATCATTTAACTGCAAGACCTACTTCTTAAACTACTTAAAGATGGTCCAGTTGAAGTGTGAACCAATTAACTTTACTACATAATACCTACATGGCTCTTACTTTTGTGCATACTTCGGTGTGATCAGGTATATACTGTTTGTTAGATGCTTAGAAATCTTATAGAATTTAGTATGATAGAGTATTGCACTTTTCAAAGTACAGAATTTAAATTTTTTTTTATAGCTGACAGAAATTACCTTTGGTATCTTCTTTAAGACACAATAATATATCATTCTCTGATACCTAAAGCAGAAAAGTATAAGATGTAGGTATCTGTAGTATTAAGTGTTCATATTTGATGTAAATCTTCTGTCTTATTTTCTAGCTAGTGTTCAGTGCATCTAGAAGTTGGCATTTTAATGATTAAAGGTTTATCTGAAACTGAAGATAAGAGTGATTTCTCAACTGTTCAAATACTTAATCACAGACAAACCATGAACATTTGATCCTAGTAAGATAGCCAAAAAGATAAATTCACATGATACTAAAGCATACACAACGCTTAAGCGTGTGAGTGGGTTACAGGAAGAGCACAATGACTGTCCTTGCTAGGAGTCATAGATCAGCTGTGGTGTGTGTTTACTGGTTGTACTGGCAGATTAGGTACCTCATAGTCTTGGAGAAAGGTATGGAAACTTGTATTTTTAAAGTGCATAAGACTATACGGTTCTAGAGCATCTAAAAATTGTTGCCAGTAAAAGTTAAATTTATTTTTAATCTCTTGCTAAAAATCAGTCCAAGCTTCCAGCATACAGCGGTCAGACATTCAACTCATGCTTTACGCTTATCTAGTTTAGATTACCAAAAAAGATTTGTCATAAAATAAATTTCTGTAAACTTGATTACTTATAGTTTACTCATGTTTTGTGGTCAGTTTTCTGCCCAACAGGGAAACGTTGAAGATTTTAATAATAGGTTGAATACAGGTTTCAACCAAATCTTGTACCCTAGTTGGACTATGTCCTCTACTTCCATGTATCCCCTCTTGTTTCTCAATCTTGTAAGTGACCTTGGCTTTCTATAAATTGACCAAGGTATAGAAAGTAAACTCTTCTGTTTGCTTTTTTTGTTCTGTAGATCACATATGGGACTTTAAATACCTTCTGGTTCAACATAGTTCTGTCTCAGGTGACTTTGAACTGCACACAACTCCATGGTCGTCCTGTGAGTGCTTGTTTGATGATGACAAAAGGGCAATTGAATTTAAAGAAAAGTTTCAGAAAAGCAAAACATCCCTCATGCAGGTGACAAAGCTCTCAGCACATTTGGAGGAAAAATGCTCAGGTAAAATTGTTATCCATAGCTCTGTAACGTCTGTTGTGCAGTGCATAACTAAGCAAAATAGGTGCTTTGCCGATCAAGTAAAATGCTTTTTTTTTTTTTAAAGTTAGCACAGTTTGGGGGAGTCTGAATTTACTCTGGAGGCTGCTGCTCAGTACCCAGCCAAATTGTAGATGCAGCCTTCATTCAGTGAGCCCAGAGGCGAGATAGGTGTGGTATGTGGTAGCTTTGGAACATTGGGAGAAAAGCTGCCTTTTGTGCATGCCAACTGGTCTAGTAATGATGTGATTAATCACTGAAAGTTTGTTCAATAGTTTTTCTCCAAAACTAGAGTTCTATAAAGCAAGAGTAAAATAGTTACTGCTATTGAAAACTTCTTAAAGAACAAGAATGCATTTTACACAGTCACTCTCTCCAAGATAAACCTAGAAGATTGCTAAGGTTGGTGTTAAACATTAAGAGGTAACTAAATGAAGTTGGTATTGCAGTATTTAAGTCTAGTTTATGTATAAATAGTGGAGATCTAAGTTGTTTAATCTGTGCTTTTCAGTGTCTCTGAATTAGCGTGGAAGAAAAGCAGTTGGAAATTATTTGTGCAATTCTAATCTCCTGATCTCTTATTCAGGCTCTTCTATGTTGGCATCTACCACAATAGCACCTAAACATGTGGGACTTTTATACATTTTAAAATAGTATTTAACCACAATGATTTTTCTTTGTATAAATGATCTCTAAAAATATGAGTGTGTGCTACTAAAGAAAATAATTCATAAAGTGTTATGATTTTGGTTGAGTCAACTGTAAACCTTGATTTTGCTTTTAGTTGTAAATTAAAAGGAATGCAGATTTGATTGAAATTGTTGTTTTTGTAGGAGTGGTTCAATTGAAAGCCCATATCTTAGAACTGAAGTTTACCATTTCAACTGGTCAATACAAGCAACTCATCTTCCATGCTGACACTTCACTGGAGTGTGTTCTGGCTTCTCTGCCTATGATTACATATTCAGGTTGTGCTAAATGTGGTTTGGAGCTACAGGCAGATGAGAATATGATCTACAAGCAATGTATTAGATGTTTGCCTTACAACAAAGTAAAAAAGTTCTACAGGTAAACAAAATAAAATTAATATAATGTAAACTACAACTTTCTCCCTTTTAAGTTCCCCCATATATAAAATTCTGTACTTAAGACGTGGTTAGCAATTCCTATTTTTCTAATGAATTTTCAAGGAGCTGTTCTTGAATTGCTGTATTATATTGCTATTATTTATAAGTATTATTCTTTGTTTAACTTTTTAATGTCTTTGAATACCGCATCATACAGTAACAAGGTTTACCCAGTACTGTCAGTACCATATTTTTAGACTGATTTGTCAATTGTAGCCTTGCAGAAATAATATTAACAAATGTTTTCAAAGAATTTTCTCACAGTGAGCAGAGATACAAAGTTATCAGCAGATGGCACTGTGAGACAAGATGTATATGCACATTTACTTGGAGAAAATAAACTAAACATATCCAGTTGATGTAGGAACAATGTTATTAAACTAATTTTTCAATTCTTAAATTTATCTTGGGCTTTTGAAATGTGAATACCACAGCAACTTGAAAGATGTGTAGGTGGAGAAAGCTGAGACAATCATAGACGTAATAGAATTTTAGATTATGTAAATTTTCTACCAAAATTCTTTCTAAAATTATTCCTAAACTATTTCATAGTGAGTTTAATGCATCCTTGCATACTCGATAGTTTCTCTCTTGGCTTTGATTTAAATACTAGTCTTCCCATTCTAGTCTAACAAGGTAGTGACAATCTTTTTTCTCTGTGCAATCTTTAAAAGTCTCTCATCTTTAAGTCTGTATGCTAATTATTTTCCGATAAAGGATATTTAAGTGCAAATAGTTTTTTTTCTTAACGAGAATGTTCCCTCTCTCTTTCGTGAGATTGACTTCTCATGTAGTCCTTGACTTCTCATGTAGTCCTTGACTTCTCATGTAGTCCTGAAGGACCTCGATTTACTCTCTCTCACACAAAAGGTGACAGGAAAATGATAAAGACTTCCAATGCTTGTATTCTCAGCATGTGAACACATCTTGATGTGGAACTTAAATGCAGAACTGTTTCAAAGAAAAATCTGTCACTTTTGCCCTGAAATTTTGCTCTGATTGGTAAGAATGCAGTTCCTTGATAGTATTTCCAAATTCTTATTGTAGGATAACTTATTAGATTTACATCTTAACAGGAGAAAAATCTGTCTCTTGCTAAAAAAATGCCTTATTAAAATGAAATTAACTTACTGACTAAATATGCTGTCGTAGCATTATTGCACTGCTCAAGAGCTTGATAGGTCAATGGTTAGTGTTAGTCTTGTTTTATAAAATTGTATGCACAACTAGTGGAAAACTACTTTTTCTGTAGTTGGCTAGTTGGTGTCCCCTTATCTCAGATTGTTTTTATTCCCTCAGTATAAGG
>VXAK01006201.1:0-17318 GCA_013399435.1 Arenaria interpres | reverse complement strand
TTTGGAAGCCCTTCAGGGGCGAGTGTGCCGGGGTGGGCGGCCGCTGGCAGCTCCAGCTGGCCCCTGCCTCCCTTCTTGAAGTTTGCCTGGTAGCCGTGCTTAACTTCGGTGCTCCTTGGGGATGCCTGCTCGGGGAGCGTGCGGGACATCCCCCTTAGCTCCCGAAGCTCCTCCACTGGAAACTCTGGTCCCTCCCTGAGACCCTGTGTTACGTGTTTTTTTCTCTCCTGCCTGTTTTCCCTTGAAAACATAAAGGCGAAAAGTCCCTCGTCGTTCCTCTGTCTTGCACCTCCTTTTCTCTTTGTCGCACGTTGCCTTTATGTACGTGCATGCCTGTATTCCTCATGTTTTTCTCCCAACCTGCAGCTGTCCTGTGGAGATGTTGGGTTTTCAGCCAAGCCTGTTTCTCCTTGGAGGGATATAATATTTTGTTTGCACAGGAGGTATATGTAAATTGCGGGGTGGCTTAGTGAAATCAGCAAAGGCTCACACTTTCTATTTCCTTGTGCAAATCGAACTGGAGATGATGCATTCGCAGCAGATTGTCGTTCTTTGCTTTAAGCCTTGATTTGAGGAGGCAGCAAAAGGGAAGGTTGTGAGTTCCCGTACGGGCCTCGGGGAGGCTGGTGCAATTTAGTTGGTCTCCCCTTTGCCCCCCGCGGTTCCCCAGAGTTAAAGGCAGAAAGTGCATTCCTCATCCTCGGCCCTTGCCTAGGCGAGTGGGGCACGGACAGCTGGGCACAGCTGGGTGGCCGTGGCCATGGGGGCTCCTGGGACCAGGGGCTGTGTGTGTGCGTGGTTCATGGTGGGATATTCGCTTCCCTTGGTACTACAGATTTTCACAACTTGCTGGTAACTTCCCCCGCTTCTTCAGCCTGGGTGTAAGCCCGGTTTCTACCGTGATATTGTCGTATCTGCGTACTTAAGAGATGTACGGAAGTTTAAAATTTTTGGATCGTAGGTGTGCAAAAATACGGTGAAAACGAATTTATAAGGGAGAGTCAGCATTAAAGATGCTTGAAGTGTACTGCTTTTTGTCATACTAGAGGTAGCTGCTCAAATGATTCAGAAATTAGTCAAAAGGTAGAATCCATGTATATTTGGAAAAAAAGGCCCCTCTAGCTTATGATATTATGATACATTTTTTGACACAATTTAAAAGGTGTCAAGAGAATGAACTGATTGTTTAGAATAGAATGAAAGAAAATAAGTGTATGTAGTCATAAATATGTATATACTTAACAACATTTTATAGCTACAATGTGTTTCTGCTAGGTTGTTTAGTTTAGTTTAGTTTCTTTTCCCAACCAGTCGTCCTATCTGTTACTGTGTGGTGCAGGGGAGAAAAAAAAAAAACCACCCTAAGTGTACTACTAGTATCTGCTGCCGCTGTTGATGTTACACTTGCCTTTCTCCTGAAGGAAGGACTCATACCATTTGGTTATTTTTGAGATGGGCAAGCAAAGTCAATTTTCCATGGGATGTTTTACTTCCAGAAGTACTAGTAATGCAGAGTTTTGAATCTGCGAGGTAGCCCATTTTATGGTTATTAGTGGCACTGCGGGTAAATCCTAGACGTTCCAAAAAGGACTGTGTGCAATCCCAAAGTATGTGATAAACCCTAAATCAGCTGTGTTCTCATAGCAAAGTTTGCTAGAACAATGATTGCAAAAGCTTACCCGTTTACACTAGACAGTAATATCCCTTTAAAAGTTAAGCAAGTGATGAAATGTGTAATATGTGGAATGCAGTGTTTCTTAAACAGTTGTCTTCTACTGGTTTATTTATATTTAATGAAATGCCTTCAGGAGAAGAGATAGTCATATTATATTGGTCTGATTGGTCACCAAGTCAAGGTAATTCAGAGCGAAGGTTGACACTGTCAGCCACAAGCTGCTGTCACACCACAGGAGCTGTTTCATTTACATCAGAGAAGATTTGGAGTGATTCTGGAAGAAACAAAATAGCCCAAATTTACTTCACGGTTGCTTACACAATGAAGAGTTTTCAGGAGTAAATTTAGCTTTTTATACGTTACTGTATTTAATATCCCTTTAAGTGGAAATTAAGTAGTACCAGTAAAAGGGAGAGGACCATGTAAGTTAAGACTGTTGTATTCATACTAGAACTTAAACACAAAGTGCCTAGGACCTTCTTTTAGTTCCTGAGAGCACAATTTAACATTGTTTTACTGTACAATCTATATAGCTCACGGCAGATGTAAATTGTGAATGTGGAAGACAACCACATGTCAAATGCTGTGGCGCTTTAGGTGTTGGCAACGTCCTGTGTTGCTAAGTTTTGTCAGCTTAAAGTGTCTACTGGATAATGTTTCGTCCAGCATAAACTGGAGACATCTCTGAAGTACTTCTAGACTAAGTGCCTTACCTGAATGTATTTTGGTAGTTTTTCTTTAGATGCATACACTCTGTGCATCTAGAAAATATAAGCAGGAAAATATGTGAGATAAATGTATTTGCAACCATTTTGGAAAACTTCTAGAGAAGAAAACATTTTAAAATAGCAAAAAGTGTATTAATTACATTCAGACTATTGAATTTAGGAACTTCTGCAGCATCCTCCCATACCCTCAAGTTAGCATGATTTGGATAATTTACATACAGATTTTCTACCCACACGATCACGTAAAGTCGTACGTTATTCGGTAGGTGGCAGTCTTACCTATGAATCGGTGCAGTGTCAGTGCTGCAGCGTGTTGGGACAGTGTTGCTGGTAATGATGGGTTGTTTTTGATGAAGTGTATAATGCCGGTTTATTAGTTACAGGAGCTGTTAGGATCATAGCACTTCTTGCAAATGACTACCTGCTCCCAGTTTTGTTAGTTTAGCTTAATTAATGTCCAATTGCAGGTTTGTTTGAGTTTAGTCTGCTATATAGTTTACCAAATATTAATACTTTTACAAATATATATATACACACAACAGTAACGTTGGTGTGGCTCTTACTAAGGGCCAGGATCCATTTTTTTTTAAGAATTTACAGCCACAGGAGAACAAGAGTCAGCAATTCCTTAAAGAGTTTACAGTCTCACATCTTTTCTGTTTTGTTGGTTGAATGGCTGGTGGTCAAAAAGTTCTGTTGGCAAGCTAAGTAAAGTTATTGTTATTTGCACTATTTCAGAACATGCTTATTTAGCAGATAAAGAGATTTCCATGTGTTACGGTTTCGTATGCTCCTGAGATACAAGACATTCCACATGGTAGAATGCTATATCCAACAGCTTTGATATATTCATCGTTAACAGCTACGTTTGAATGCAGCTGAACATTACTCTGGCACCTAAATGGAAATAGTATGGAAGGTAATGGAAATACGGAGATAAAACCAGATTTTTAGACCTGAAACCTTAAGTTGTGCTTGAGCTGTTCAGCTTCTCTGTCCCGTTTGTGTGACCCTATTGGCTAATATCATTGCAGCTGGTAACATTATGATACCTCATCAGTTGTTAAGTGGTCATCACGCACAGCTTACTATATTTTTTTATTTTTTAAGATTACCAAAATTCATGAGGATGATGAGATTGATGAAGAGGATAAGGCAACTGTGGTTGTTTGGATGTCTGTATACTAAAGTTTTAGGAAGTCTGAAGGAAATTTTTTGTTTTGTATGATACTAAACTCAAGAATTACAGTCTATTTGGCCATTGTTGTAGAACAGGAGCAATGGCTGGGTGAAGGCTTGAAAGTTATGATTTAATTCTAGGTTTAGTACTGGAATTTGGAACATAGAAGTGTAGAATTTGCCTCTTAAACATATTGAAGTTTGGTCCAGGTTCACAATTTGGAGTTTATTGTAGCTTTTGTTATGTCTATTTCAAACATGTTTAAGCTCTTAAATTGCATGCTTCAGTATTTGAGATAGGTGTCCCATAGATTTCGTACAGGTACAGTTTATTTGCTTTGGCAAGCAAAGTGATAATTGCCTCTTTTTTTTTTTTTTTTTCTTAAATAAAAGGAAATGTCACTGGTTGTTGTGACTTAAGTTAACTCTAGTTAGCCTTGATGTAATTGTGTCTTTTCTATATTGCATTGCAGAGATGGTGAACTGAGTTTAAGTAGATCAATGATCAATAGCTCTGATAAGATAATTCGAAAAGGTGGCTCCTCAATCTTCCAGCATGCTGTTGAAGGTTGGAAAATCAATTCTTCTTTGGTACTGGAAATACGGTGAGTGTTTTAAATAAAATCCATTTCATTTCATATTACCTGTAATTATTTTTGTTTGGAAAAGTCTTTTGATTTATGGTTGCAGGTGGATGTTTCATAACTGTACATATTTAGGGTTCAAAATAAATGTAACTAAATTACATTAGAGTCCAAAGTCAAGTTATCCTTCAAAAGAATAAATAAATTGTTTTCATCTGGCTGTACCAATCAGACTCATGCAGTTGGTATCTACATTATGCACGTCCGCATTTCGTTGTCTAGAACTCTCTTGCAGTCAGTGGTGAGAAACTGACACTTTAAGGACATGCTTTCCTCTCATCCTAAAGGTCTGAAATAGAAGAGATGGGAGTACTCTGAAGGTACCTATTTTTCTCCCTTCAGTACAAAGGGAGCTTAGGCCGACACCTTGGATGTAGGAGTCAAGAACTAGGACGTCAGGTGCTGTGAATCCAGCCCTGACTGTGCCTGGGCCAAGTGACAAGGTCAGATGTTTGTAACACCCCCACTCTCAATTTTTTCTCCTGAAGTCAGAGAGGCAAAGTAGAGCCTTAGGCTTATTCTGACGGGGGGAAACACAGCAGCAGGGTTAAAGTGAGTGATGGTTCTCATGTGTCTTAGTGGTTACAGTGAGTCTACTCACTTTTGGCCTTGAGAGAAGAGAAAGCAGAAGCCTCTAAATGTTGTGTATTGTCATTGTGTCTTCCCCATCTTAATCAGGAAGGTGGCCAGCGAGGGAAGTATATGGAGCACGGGCTGGCACTGTGGAGGGCTAGGAGTGTCACTTTCTGTGAAAAATGGTAGAAAATAACTATTTTTAGCAGCAATCACATAGCAGAGAAGACTTGATTTTCTGAAGATTAAGATTCTGGAGAATAGGAATTTTATCTAAGTAAAATGTGGTTTCTATGTAATTTCCCTTTCTACTTCTTGTTTTGTTTTGTTGGTTTGTTTTTTAAGTTAAAGGGCAGCTCACAAAACTCTTAGACAGGCAATATATCCATGTAAGAAAGCGTGGCTTCTTTGAATGAGGAACGTAGGGTTATTTTTTAAATGACTGCTATTTTATGTCTCTAATTCTAAAACATGCAGAAGACACAGCTAACTCAGATATTACTAAAACTGTAGTAAAGGACCGATGTTTTGGAAGTCTTACACTATGATGGACACGGCGTGGCCAAGGAACGGTGTCAGGGAAGGAAGGAGCGGCCAGATTTGGGGAGGCAGCAGATTAATACTCTGCAGGCTGTAGCTGTGGCTCAGCTGCCTGGCCAGTGCTCTGTGGAGTCCCGACTCCTTGACTGCCTAGACTAAGGGACCCTTGGGCACTTGGCTGTTCCCCAGGGACCTGGGGTTCCTACTGGTGAAGACCTGGTAGTTGCCCTAAAACGCATCTGAAGTGCAGCTCAGGAGTGGAGTTTCTTCCAGGACCTGTTCAGATACAGCCCATTTAAGCTGTGTATGGCTGTTCGGTAAAGGCTAAGTTCTGCTCCAAGGTAGTCTAGGAAAGATAAGCAGGTTTTCTATATCAGTAACAGTATTTAAAATTGATATGCATATAACGACAGTTTAGGTTGGAGAAATATTTAGTAATTTCAGAAGAATACTGTTGAATTTTCAAGTCATAGTTTACGATTCTGACAGGAGAAAATAGGACACAGTTTTACTTGTGAAGAAAACTGATTAGGAAGCCACTGAGTGACTATAAGTAGAGACAGATAACTCTTTTCAGTAATTTTCTTGAAAAGTGTCATATTTCAGAACCATTTAAAACCAATGGCTCAAACCACACAACAAACAAGTGAAAATGTTCAAGAACTTTTTGATTAAAATTAAGAAAGAGAATGAAGCTTGGGTTATGCTAATTTTTCATGTTTCAAAAGCAAAATACATTGTTCAGACAAAGAGATAAAACAGCAGAGAATGCTTTAGAATTTTTTAAGCCTGTTACTACATATGTATCATCTCAATCTACTAAAATCATGAGGTTTCAAAATCAGTGTTTAGATTTACTGTTGGCTGGTGGGGGGAAGTTTTCTCATTTTATAAATTACTGATGTGCTTTTAAGAAGTACCATGATGTGATTATGTGTTTTTGTTGTTGTTTTTCTAAATTCTACAGTGAAGAATGCTTTTTTGTCTCAGTAGTACCATGAATAAAGAAGTGTATCTTGTACACTGGGTTAAGCAGTAAAGATTCTACTTTATCAGTGTAAAGATTTACTGTACAGTAGAGAGCATAAAGCTGGGTTTATTTAGTTGTCTACGACGCTAGTATTGTTTTGAGATGAAATAGCTACCATCATGAACACTGGGGCAGAGAGCAGCTGTTTTCACTGAACCAGCAAAAGATATTAGGTTGATGTGATTTAGGGCCAAAATTCGACATAAACTATATGAAAGGAATTAGTGCTACCAGCCAGTCACATTCTTTAAAAAAAATCCTGTTTGCTAACGTGCATAGCGTATTCAGTTATGGTATCCAGCGGTGAGGGATGGAGGTTTGGCATGCTTTTCCCTGAGGAAGCCACGTGCAGCCCCTTGTGATATGTGTTCCACTCTGATGCTGACTAAACAATGTTCATTCTTCTTTCACTTTTACAGGCGGTTTGCTATACACCTTGCTTCCCTGTCACAGCAGTAAGAAGCATCTTAGCCGTAAATATTTTTACACTTTACAGACCTACCAGGACTAACTTCAAATGTGTCTAGCAATATCCTAGAGTGTTCTCATGGTTAAACTAACTGTTCAGCCCCTCCGAAGCACATTACATGCACTGTGTAGACCATGAAGATGATTCATACTCTGTTGTTGCGAATGTTAATGTGAGTGGCTGTGGTCTTGTGGTGTGAGGTTGACCATAGCAAATAACAGTAAGAAAGAAACAACAAAAAATAAAAAAGCTAGAGCCTGTTGAATAATGTATAAAAAGTTATCAGTTCTTAGCAGTGGAAAAATAATTTGTGAAACCATTAGTGTACAGCATAAAGACATTTCATAAGGCTTATAATCACCCATAAATGATAGCTACATTTGTTTTTTTTGTCAGCTTTACACCTGCATTAGCAATTTTAAAGTGTAGAAAATATTTGATAGTGAGTTTTGCTTTGTGCGAAGACTGTTGATCAATGATATGTCTGAACCGATTTGGCTGGCAGCTGGAATATTATGGTTTACTATTTGCTTTGTTGACCATGGACGTCATCTCTGGCCATCTTATTTTTGTCAGGTTAGTGAACATTAGATCAGTTAGACTATCAGCCTCAAAGGTCTTATGAATTCTTGGTAAGGCCAGCCTCTGATGGGAGTCAATGAGTGAAAAAGCTCCTTTATCAGGACCCTGTGGGAGGATGAAAAGCTTCCATTTGGTTTCTGCTGTTACAAGATGCTCTCTGGGACTTTGCAGCCAGAAGAAGCAGTCTAGTAGCAGAAGTAGAAGCTCTTTTGGGAGCATGGCAGCCCTTTGTAGATGTTAACCAGGTATTAAAAGAAAGAGCTGGATTTTCTGTGACTGAGGTGGAAATGATGGATATTATTAGTTACTTGAGACTTTGCCAAATTTGCTGCCTTGCCAAGCATGACTGGTCTAGAAGAAGAGTGATTTTTCCAACTGGTATTACCTTCTGATTGCTGACAACTTCTTTGTGCCTAAGGGAAGAGGACTGCTTGCTTGGCTCCCCCTCTGTCTGAATGATTTCAGTCACGAAGAAGAGAGAGAACCCACTCTCTGCAGAGTTTTGTGTCTTAAGTCCTTTCTGCTCTCTGTAGCTATGTGAAGGTTTTTCCAGTTATGGAAATTCAAGGTGTATTGAAGGCCATACTTTCAGAAAGATGTGGGAGAGCTGGTACAAACCTGCCTGGGGAAGCCTTCCAAGCAGGACTCATGCCAGTACATCTGTGGCCTGTGTGAAATGACCTAAAGTCTGACGTCTCAGTGTGTGACTTTCTTCTTCCACTTATTTTTGATTAAGTGTGGTCTTTTATGTTGGAAAAAGCAGATGAAGGTTTTGAATTGCAGGAAGGCAAAATGAAAAAGGAAAAAAAAGCGTGTTCAGGATGTATTTATCTCTTTGCAAGGTAACAGAGAGCTTCATGAGTGGAAATTTCCTGTCAGAATGGTGTGAGAACTTGTAAGATGTTAACAGCATCATTAGAAAAAAAGAAGTGCAACTTCCTTCTTAGAAAGGTTCAGATTATTATCATTGTTTATCTTTCAAGTTAGTGTGAAACTGGTATGATAAGTCCCTGAAGTGCAAGCAGTAAATACTGAAATCGCAATTGAGCAGTACAATTGCTCTGAAACTTTTGAAGCAACATTATGGGGCCAGTTGCACTGTTTCCTTCAGATCTTCTGTGCCTCAAAGACATGTAAACTGGGGCTCTCTAGTCTGGTTTAGTCATAATAAACATTAAGGGGTTTTTGCCTCCTTAGACCCCTTGCCTCAACTGAATCAAGACTTCTCTGTCAGTTGGGATGATTAATTCCTTTGACTCCTTTCTTTTGACTCTAACTTGTTTAACTTCATGAAAAGCTGATGTGTGGCTGGCCTTCTACGGTAAGCAGTAGTTGAGTCGCTCTCTGTTTAAAAACCCTCTTTTCCTTTTGCATGCCCACTGAAGATTTGTGCCTGATCAGCACGTGCTTCAGTTACTGAAGTGACCTTTCTGGTCATGGGAGAGTGGGGTGCCCTGAAGAGCATGAAGAGGGCTAGAATGGGGACAGAGCCAGACAGCAACTTCCTGTAATATGGCATTTCTGTTTGTGCAGTCCTCCATGGGCTGGGGAATGCCAGGAACCTTTCCACAGTCAGTTGCAGTTAGATGTGTTTTTAACAAATCCAAATCAGGGGTTGGACTAGATGACCTCTGAAGTCCCCTTCCAACCCAAACTATTCTACAGTTCTACATGCTGCTTTCCTTGAATAGGTTTTCTTAAAACTCCCTTTCAGTCAGACTAAAACCAGACCCAAGAAAGGAGCAAACACTCACAGTGCCCAGTGGCTCCTCAGGAGGTCAACAGGAGCTGTAGCTGTAGCCATCTACAAGGGCAGCCTGTGACCTTGTGGTACCACAGTTTGTTCTTGTTTTGCTTTGGGATTTTTTTTTTATTTTTTCATTAAACTAATTTAGCTGGTAAAAAGTACACTTTACCTAGGTCATGCATGGTTTTTGGTGATTTTAAAGGCTGACAGCTGCTGCCTGCCTTCCGACTAGGGAGTGCAAAGCAGCATCAGGACTTGCTAGGCTTAGAAAATCAGATTGTTTACAGACCTGCTTGTATCAGTCAGTGAAAGTCTGCAGGAAAGCAACAAGAGCTGTCAGAGATCTACAACACATGACCTGTCCCATTAAAAAATAAAAGTTTAAAAAAAAAGTTGGATGGCTTCTTAGCCTCAGGTAAATCAAGGCTATTGCCAAGAGTAAGGAATAGTCCGTCCTCCACAGGCATTTATAAGCAACAAGAACAGGCTTCAGCTGTGGGAAAGATCGGAGCTAGCATGAGGAATATTGTGCTGCTGGTTAGGCTAGGGAAGCACTGACGTAGTCTGCATGGGGAGTTTGCTAAGTCCCCACCATGGAGGTTATTAGGAATGTATTAGATAAACATGGGCTGGCGATGATGTAGATGAAGGCACATCTTTAGTGGGGGCAGAGTGTTGACGAGGTAGTCTTACTGTCTGTCTCAAGTTTCCATAGTGTGGTTGCTGGTGAGTCAGCCGATCTTCCTGGGTACTGAGGATGCACTTCAGGGGCTTCCCCTTACGGTTGTGGTCCAGACAAGTCCACATGACCCAGCAGCAAGGATTCCTAGCACTCCTTGCTTGAACGGAATGATTTTCCCAGGAAAAGTGCTGGAGGTCATATTTCAGTGTACTTGACAATGTCTGAAAATATGAATTTATTTGTAATTTTGGAAGTCAAATGCTTAGGTGATTTATTTTCTTTCCTTAATCCACACAATTCTGAGGTAGATGAGGGAGAGTTTGCCATCGTAGTACAAAGACTACAGTACAAAATAGAGCCAGGAAAATGCACATTAATAGAAAAATGTCACCATATAGTCCCAGAGCAATATATATTTATATCTTTGGAAGGCTCTTCGGAGACGATGCTGTCTGCTACGTGTACTTTATCAGATTAACTGGGAGTTCTAAGTGATAATTAAATATTATGAACATCTGTTTCTGGTTCTCAAAGAAAAACCCTAGGTCAACCACAGACTGTGACACCATGTTTCTGTGAGTCACGTAAACATGTTGCAAACAGCTGCTTGGCTTCAGATAAGAGCAAGCCACATCTGCCTCACCTGCCCACAGAGGGCTCAGGCCACACCCCAGATACAGTTTTATTCATCAAAACAAAACTTGAAGACACCTCGAATAAAAACAGTTTCTGTATACATTTTAACTTATGGTTGCAGAACACCTTTGCTTCAAGGTTTACTAAAAATCATGCTGGTTTTTTTTGCTTCCTGTAGTTGAGCTTAATTTTGAAATTTATATGCAGCTGGATGTGGATTATTTTAAATTATTTTGTCATATCTGTTTAATCAGAATAAGCTTGTGCTATTTTTAGTGCTCTTTGTGGGGCATAACAGAGGTTTAAACAAGTTGTTACTATTAACCAGCGTCAGGACTGACTGGGACACTCATGCATGTACTTTCCATTTTAGCCATATTCCTCAGTAAATTTTTTTTCTCTTAGAACTTAACATTAAAATGGGAAGTACTACTGTTCTCATGGTACAGATGAATCATTAGCACAGAGGAACTTAAAACAATGGCATGAACATTCTTAATCATGTTTCATTATTAAAAGATATCTGGATACAGTCAGATTAATCAAGTAAAATATTTTAATGTTGGCATTATTACACATCTCTTATAGAAGGATTCTTATATGTACTGTAATACCTGTGCATACATTTAATTGAATATGTTACTGACAACTTCAGATAAGAAAACATGTTTAAATATGTGGGAGGATAATAAGATTCAGTGACTTTTGCCCATCTCAAGGTTTCATTGAGAAACAAATTCCTTAGACATTTTGGAAATTCCAGCTCTCTTAAATAAGTGGTTGGTTATCTGAATCTAATTCAGGTCCATTTGAAACTCTTTGAAGGACTTCTATGAGCATATATGTAAGCATATAGATAGATAAATAAGCTTTGACTGTAAGTAACCAAATTAATAGTAGAAGTCAAAGTGCTTTTATTTTTTTTGCACTCCTTGCATAACTTCACTGACTTCCTCTTATGTTTTTAATATAATAGACAAGATACAGTATTCATGCACAAATGTTGCTACTTGTTTGCTAACAGAAACAGACTCATTCATTCTATGTATGAGGCATGGGTGCTTTAAATTACTAAAGTGAATCTTCTGGTGATCCCATGTGACATTTTTTAATTAGTTAGAGCCATAGGTTTCTGAACATTTCACATAATTTCTTTTGCTTTTTGAGACTTTGTGATCACCCCTTGTCATGTCCTAGTGCATGTGAAGTGAGTCTCTGGGTAGCTTGACTATTGCTAACTTTTGATACATTAATCTTGTCTTTTACAGCCACAGCCCTGGTGAAGGTAGTGAAGAATTTTAGTCAATTTTTAATGCTGCTAGATTAGACAATTCCCTCTTTCTTAGTCTTTTTTATTTTGTAGCAATTTATATATGTTGCAGAGTACGCACAAAATTAAGCTTATCAAACTCATGGAGATTTTAAATTCTTTCAGTTTACAGGCTGAAGTGAAGTCTTCATCTTCCTTTTACAAAAATAACTTGCCTAGCCTTAGAAAAGCTTTAGCCACTCAGGATTTATAATTTTCTATCCTATTCTGTTATTCTGAGTCCCTCATATGCCTCAGCACAAGCTGTCTGTGCTCTGATGCTGCTTCATTTATATATGACAGCTGCAACAAACAGCCCAAGACATTCTTTCCTTTTTTTTTTTTTTTTCTTGTTTCTGGTTTAAGAAATGAGAGGAAACACTTGAAAAAATATTTTCATCATGTTTCACTTCCCCTATGGCTTTTAAGGTCAGTTCCATGGTGAGTTTTTTGTGTCACTGGTTGCAAGGTTCAGACACGTTCTTCTTTCTTGAGACAGTGACAAAAGAGCTAACTGGTGAGCATGGTGTTCCTGTAGTTCATCCCGTTTCACTTGTGGGGGATTATTTCCCCTTTATGTCTCTCAGTGGGTATTGCAGCTGGTAGAGTTGCATTTCTAGTTATCTTTTCCTGTTTTGATCTGCTCTAAGGAAGTTCAGCTCTAAAAAATTATTACGTAAAAATAGCATTCTCTTACTCAACAAAATGTCTATTCTCTTTTAAATTCCACCTTAGCTGCTGACAGCAGTGGAAAATACAATTATTATTTTTTCCTTCTTTTCTTGTTAGAGTTGCAGAGGCAAAGGTTTCTATTTAAATTAACGTGTTGTGAACACCCTGCCCCAGCTCCCCGTCAGTTCTGTAAGTGTATTGTGCTTAAGTATGTGATTAAGGTCAGGTGTGATCTTTGTGCATCTTCACAAATGCACATGCTTTGTGGAGCAGAGATGGACACAAGCTTGTAAGGCTTTGCTGATTTGCAATCCTGAGCTACCAGTGGCTCCTATAGCTCTGGCTTGGAGTCTTTTCCAGCTTTTTATACCAAAGATAAAACTGCTCGGCACTGCCAGTGCGGGTATCAGTCATTAGATAGCTGCCGTCATTAAAAGAGTCTTTTTTTTAAACCTCTGTGTTGAAAGTGTGTCAGTTTTTAGACCCCTGACCCCACCCCCATAAGCAGGTACAATTACCATGACTTAACTGTTCCAGCTGACTTTTAAGCAAACATTCTTCACCTGTTATTGATGTGGACTGGGAGAATACAACTGTTCAGTTACCATAGTTCACTTGACCTGTGGTAGCTTGTTAAACCTTCATATCTTGGTCATGTGTGTTTGAACCAGGCTAATAGTTTAAGCAATTAATTGCAGGGAAGCAAGATCAGGGATTGAACTAACGTGATTTAAAGCAATGCTAGACTTTGTAAGTGTTTCTATGAGTGCAGCTAACAGCTTGACTAGACCCTGAGCTGCTGTAGCTTAATTTGCCGTATGTTTTGAAGCTGACTTTGTTTAAATTGGTACAAAAGACTGTGGGTGTTCTTATTTCAAGTTAATTAGGGTAACTTTGGCTGAACTTCACTTAATTAAGAGCAAGTTTATGTTAAACTGAGTGTATTATTTTTATGCTGAAATAAGAATCTGTGAGAAAGCGTGGCCATTCCTGAACCAAGCTGATTTATGGGAGATGAGACTCTACTGAAGCATTTATTTCCTAAATCATAAGTACCTCATGTATTTAACTATGTTTCTATGAAAACATATTGCTCTGGTCCTTTTTCAAATATGTGTTTATTCCAAAGTTTTGTAAAATACTCAAAAATAGTATGACTTCTAATTTCCGCAGTCATCTTCCCTTGGTCACTCAGTGCCTTTGTCGGTAGGAAGTCATTAAGGTCTGTCACTGTAGCATTTACATGTCATATTGTAACCAGGATTTGAACTCTGTCCTAACAGCTTTACTCTAATGTCATCGTAGAGCATGGGAAATGATCTTAGTCTGTCTGACACTATCTAAGCTCTGCTTTATGTTGTATGCTCTGTGCAGTCTGTATTACTACTAGATAAGCTCCATGTGAGCAATGAGTGTTGCATTTTATCTGTGCATTTTTCTGTCAACCCAGAAAGAACATTCTTCGATTCTTGGATGCTGAAAGAGATGTCTCAGTGGTCAAAAGCAGCTTCAAGCCAGGGGATGTAATCCATTACGTCCTGGACAGGCGCCGCACTCTAAACATTTCTCAGGATTTGCACAGCCTTCTCCCTGAAGTTTCCCCAATGAAGAATCGCCGATTTAAAACCTGTGCAGTTGTTGGGAATTCTGGCATCCTTCTGGACAGTGGATGTGGAAAAGAGATTGATAGCCATGACTTTGTAATAAGGTGAGTTTTCATCTGCTGTTGAAGATATAGCCTGCTGTGTTTCTTGGAGGAAAGCTAGGAGAAATGTTTCTATCTGAGATACAGATTTGAAGAATTACCTGAAATTACTCTGAAACAGTGTCTTTCACTGTGTGATTCCCCAAGTTTAAATACATGCCGATGTTGTTGGCAAGAAGATTATTTTTACAGTGAAAATCAAACAAGGGCCAGAGGAGAGAGTTTTGTGCTACTTATTTTTTCTGTTTATTGTTTTTATTCTGGACAAAATAGATATTCTAGTGGAAGCCTTAATAGAATAAATGCAAAATGTTTTCTCTTTCAAATATATTCTTTCTTAGCTCGTGGCCAATAATACATTACTTATGTGCAGCATAGGGTAAAATTTCAGGGTGATATGTTGATGTTGAATCAGATAGCTGCCATTAAGGTAATCGGAAGTCACACATTTAAAACCCTTCACATTGGTCTAAAAATGTATCCCTGCAGTTTGGGCAAAAATGTTGATATGCTTCACTTTATTCATTCTTCAAACACTCACAACAGAATAACTTTGGACTTCACATATCAATAGGAAATAAAGAGGAATATCTGGGCTCATTTGACACCCTGGCATTATATGGATGTAGAGAGGGTTGGGCAAGAGAGAGATCCTTTTGCTTTTGAAGCAGAAGCTTCAATTCGTTTGGTTTGAGGAGGTGAAAGGGCAGAAAATAGACGGGCAGGGCAAGAAAATATAGGAATAGTTGTCATTGTGTGTTATTTGCTTTTTCTTTTCTCACCTTGAAGAAAGATAGTGGCAAAAAAAATATCACAAGGGTATGCAAAAGAAAAATTATAGCTTTTCAATACGTAAAACAGGATCTGTGCAGGAAAGTTGTATTTTATTTCACAGGTATACTAGCAAGTGGCAACTGAAACAATAACGCACCACTCTTTCGTTTTCCTGATTTGTTTTTCTTGTACCACTAGTCTATCAAATTAGCATCCTTATTGCAGAAGTATTCCAAAAATAAATACCACATTTTTAAGCAACAGTTAGCCTATGGCATACTTTTGTCCTCTTTCACAGATTAAATGTGATTAATTTAAAAGGACTGCAGAAGAATTTAGATACTAGATTTTCTAGATTAAAATTTTCTTTCAGAAGGCAAGGTACATACTTAATTCATGTGTCAAATTTCTTTGAAGTCATCTCTATGCTCTTGTTTAAGAGAGCATAGAGATGGTTTAGAGAGAGCATCTCTATGTTTTGACTAGTCATAAAATTACGTGGTGATATCTGATAGGAGATTTTAACTAATTCAAGCCATGTGGAGTAAAGATAATACTCTTAAAGATTTGTGTACGAATAATAGAAGAATGGTGAAGCTTAATAGAAACATCAGGAAGTTACTGTTGCTAATGAGTTATTTAGACTGGAGAGACATGTCTGGTGGTGCATGACTAGTAAAGTGATCAGTATAACAACTAGTTAGTCTGATGGTACTGTGGATAATAATCTTTATAAGGCTCTGGGAATAGAATACTTAACCCTGCGGCCTGCAGAGACTTTTGATACAGTTAAATTTTTGGATTTACAAATCAAAGTTAAAACATTTTAGAAGTTCACAGATTATTTCATAGGTTAAACTAAATTATATTTATTTATGTATGTCTGGATGGATGCATAGGTACATAATATCCATTTAAAGTAAATAGCAATGATTGTATTTTGAGTTAAAGTAAAAGGCAAAGTATTCTTCAGAGTTCCAGTTTTCTACATTCCTCCTCTTCCATTTAAAAAAAAAAAAAGTACACAACATGATATGTAAATCCATGATCTAATGGTACTGGCATACGTGGTAACAACTCACCTATTGCCATTAGGATTCTGGTATTACATTGTACCATGACGATCTGTTACTCTCTTTGCTTTCAGATGATTTCTCTAGAAGTAAAATGCACTCTTTCTACTCACCACCTGAGGGTGTTCTGAAAAGCAGTTCCTTTATGTACTGTATGCAGCTAGGTGTATAGGCTGATGAACGACATTTTTGTGGAATTTCCTGAGGCTGAGTGCATTATGGCTGTGTGCTTTGGTTAAATATATTATCCAGTTGATTTTGATAGTACCATATGTTCTTTTTGAGATCTGAAACAAAAGTGTGGGGTTTTGACAGTTATTTCTTACAGCAGGAGTTCTAGTATTAGATCCAACACCAACAGTACCATTAGTTTAATGATAAAACTGATATTGAAGATCTGTGAAAGTGGACACCGCAGACATCCAGCAGTTTTTGCATTATGGTATAATAAACTCAATAACCCGAATTTTAATGGTCCTATAAAGGTGGTATGAAGATGTTAGTAATTGATTAAGGCATAGAATATATGCTTTATTAAGGGTAAAGAAGAATGAGAGTACCTAGGACTTTAAGTAATTTAAGTATGATAGTTATCTGTCAATGTCTTTGAAAGTCATCCAAAGTTACTAATAACTGTCCGTCTTCCTTTGAGACATTTTGGCATTTTCAGTGCCTTCTACATAACAATGCCTCTCAAAGAACATTGATCCAAGAGACACCATATAATCAGAATACTTCTGTTACGAGAAATGTTTGTAAATAGCCACCTAAACTAGAGTCAAATAGTAAGTATGCCTGCAAGCCAGCATATAACTGTCAGCAAATTTTATAAATAAAACAGTACTATTCTTCTTTTGACATCTCTGAAAGTGCAAAATAATGGTCATTTCTGTGAGCAAGGTAATATCTTGTCAGCATAAGCAGATTTACTGTATTATGAACATTTTAAAAGTGGCTTGATTACAGAAGGCCTTACTTTGTTCACATGGCATCAGAAATCAAGAGTCTAGGGACATATCTTCTGCTAGCATAAAATGGATTAGTTCCATAAGTCTAGTGAAGTCATGCCTATTTTGACAGGAGAAAGTGTGACCCATCTAGTTAAAATGGGAAGCAAGGAGACTCTTTGCTATTAAAAAACCTGTACTATTTCCTGTTTCCTTTATTCCTTTTCTTTTTACCTTTTATGTTTTTACACACTATTCAGCCTTTCACCTCTGCTACTTTTGTAGTGGTCAGCTAAAGCATGCTGCGTTTTGATACTATACCCAGAAAGGGTCCAAAGCATTCCAGAATCTCT
>VXAK01006200.1:0-17198 GCA_013399435.1 Arenaria interpres | reverse complement strand
GAGAGGAGAGGAGAGAGAAATTGCAAGTCCTTACAGCTTTAGGTCTGCCATTATTGTCATAATATTTTCTACCAAAACACACTCCCTGTATTGTGAAGTATTTGAATATATGCTTCAACAAAACACATGACAAAGAATCTTTACTGTTAATCAGTGGCAAAATAAACAGAATAAGGAAAATCTTATTATAATAAGATACAGTTTTGGACTGAGATAACAAGGTTAGGCGAAATGCTTTACGATATAAACCAGCTTGCACTGTACTGAGGCAAGTGATGGCTGCAGAATTTAGGATAATCCATCTAATCAACCTTGTCTTATGAGAAAAAGATCAAAGAAGAAAGATAAGAGTAGAGCTATGGTCATTTACAGGCCCCACGATCGGAACATGGACTTCTTTTAACATTTATGACAGTCAGGCTTAGATGGGGGATTGTGTGTGACCTCTAAGCAGTCAACTGCTAAGCAGCAATAGGATTAAGTTTTCATAAAAGCACTCAGGATCCTCTATCTCAGTGCAGGAATATGAAGGTGTGAGACTGCAATTCAAAATGAGTGGATCACAGACTACCAGTGTAATGCACCAGCCTAGTCATCAGTATCACAGAGGCAGTGAAGACATAAACTCAGTGGACAGATGAAGGTGGCCAGCACCTTTACAACAGGTGAGACTGATGCAGCAAAGTTGCTGATACGGGTTGCCAGCTTTTCCCCATCTTATTTGTTGCTGCCTCATCGGGGCCAGTGCTCCTGCGGGAGATGCTGACACAGACATTCTTTCTGTGGGCTGCAGCTGCCAAAGGCCCAGCTCCTCCTGCTGCCTCCCAGAGGAGAAGATGGAGGAGGTGAAGACAAGGAAGAGGAGAGCTGCTACTGCTCCACCAACTGTCGACTGTCAGGAGAACAGGGAGGGCTGTTGGGCAGTCAAGAGACAGGCTGAAAATCTCCCACTGAAAGGAAATGTCCGTGAGGTGGAAGTATGGTAACAACACAAAAAAAAATAATTATCTGGTGTTTACTGTTTCTACAGGCAAATGAGGTGAAACAGCAATCTGCATATAGGCTATTAATTTTGCATTTCTTTTCTCACAACAGCTCCAATATTTTTCCAGCTGCAGTGGTAGGTAGATACATAGAAATGGAAAGAATTTACTATTTTTTGGTTCAGAGGATCAGACTAACACATTTTTTCTCAAAGAGAACAGTTTATGTTTTCAGGTGAATCAAATAATTTAGATCTTCTATGCATGTTGGGCTGTTGTACTTTTTCCTTCACTTATGGAAACTGTGTCCTCCTTTTAACTCATATGAAGTATTGCGATTCAGTTGTTTTTCTTCGAGTGAGAATTACTTTTATCCTTTACACCAAGTATACAGTACAACATTCTTCAATTTCCTCACAAATTCATAGTAACAGCAGCTCCATGGCATCACAAACATCAAATAAATTCTGCTATGTTTCGTATTTAACATTAAAGCCTGGAAAAAAAAAAAAAGACAAACAAAGCAAAAGGAATAAATTAGGATAAAAATCCCTATCATACAAAAAAGCCCACCCAAAATACATGCTGACATGAAAATTGAAAAAAACGACTGTTTGTCAAAAATGTTTGGCATTGCTGTGGATGGGTATTAAAAACAGGAGTGTTAAGAATCCCTGAGTTTTGTTCTTGAGCTTAATGTATCTTGGTACATTTTAGAATCCCTCCTTTTTAAATGATCTCCAAGAGAATGCATAAAACCAGGTCCCTACAGCCCTCAGACTTACTAAGAGAGTTTATTTTTCTATAGCTGGTTTTTTTCTCTAGGAAGGCTTTATGATTGGACATTTATGCATGGACAAAAAGTTAGTTTCTATTGTCAATAATATTCCTAGATCATACACAGGCTGTAAAAAACCAGTTTGATTAATTTCTGTCTTGTGTTTTAAAGCTGCTTGTATGTCAACATGCAAATAGAAAATAAATGTGTTGTTGAGTTGAACTCTGTATTTCTTCATAAATCCGTAATATCTGTCATTACTTTTGGAGAGTTCTTTTTACTTAAGCCTCACTTAATCTATTTTAATTTAAATTAATTTAACTTCTGAGGTTTCCCTTTTTTTTAATGCTTAATTTAATTTCTATTCTGCTTACATTATTCTGTCTAGTTTGGCCTGATATAGAATCCACTGGACAAGAAGGTTTTTCCAATTTATTTGACTCTGGTTCAGGACCATTTTTTCTCCAACATCCTTACTCTTTCTTGCCTGATCTAATTTTCTCAAAGTCTCCATGTCTTTTTTTCTCCTTTAACTGATAGTTTCCTCTTTCTAATATCCCTGCATTACCTTCATCTGGTGACTTCTTTACCTTCTACCTGATCTTCAAAACATATCTTCATCACTGCCTCCTGCTTCAAAGATACTTGAAAACCTTTCTCTCATCTCCTGGGCATGCTATTTTTCTGCCCCTTCCTTGTCTTTTTTCTTTGATCCACCATTCATCTTCAAATGCAGAGGTTTAACATTCTGCCATTTATACAAAAGAATGAGCTAAGGATTTTGTCTGGAGGCTCTTTAGCTAGAGGTTTAATTTCTGGACCCATCACAGTATTGTGTGACACTGGGCAAATCACTTCAGCTCTCTGGGCCTCTGTCCATTTTCTTCTTCTCACTGTCAGGAATAACAGTTTCTTTTTCAGATGGCTTCTGTGGGAATAAACAGATGTTGAATTATAATGCAGTCAGACACCATGATACTAGGGTTATTTTGAAATTTTTGATGAGAGTTTATGGCATTGTACATACATTTTGTATGGTCTCAGGGCAGCACAGTGAGGCATATTTGCACTCTAGTACACTCACAAAGCAAAACACTGGAAAGGAACTAATGTTGTATTTCAGAGAGTGCAAATACTGTGTGCTCAGTCTTCTTTACCTTATCTAGGATAATAATAATACTAAAGATTTATTTCCACCTTCCAAAGAACCTCAGCACAATCATTAATTATCCCAACCGTGCTAGATGTGGAGATGACCTTACAGAAAGATTTGCTTTAAGATTGTCTACAGCTTGTTCTTTCTTCTGGATTACAGGGGAATAGCAGATTAAAATTCATTATAGTTTAAGAAACAAGAGCAGTTTTCTTTTCAAATTATTGAGACAAATGAATTATATATGTGTATCGGTTTTGTTCATCTTTGTCTTCATAAGTGTGAGGAAGGACAAGTTTTGAAAACTTTGAAATTCGACTCCAGAGATTTATGAAGTTCCAACACTAAACATATCAGTCTCATTTTGGGCAACATACTTCTATAACAACGATTGCTTTTGTAATGTGTTTTAGAATTATTTTTTTCTCTTCTTCAATGTATTTCTCTTATTTCCTCTTTCATCAAATCACATTGTGGAATCCTTTTTTTTTGACAACTGATTTTAACTGATATTTCACAAATATAATTTGATAGTTTTATAACATGAAGCAGAAGGAAGAGGAAAAAAGAAAGTAGTAATTAAAAAACACTTCCTCAGTAATTATGATTTTATACTTAAATACTATCCGTAGAGGTGGTTACATTTTAGTTTTCCATTTTAATTTGTTGTAAAAATCTGACCAAACTTTGGAAATTTATCTGAAAGCAACTTTTCCGGAGGGATCTCCTTCTTTTTTTCTCTTCATAAATGTTGACAGAGTAGGTTTGATGTTTATTGAAGAGGTATTTTTAACCATCTAGGAGGAAGAAGAAAAGATAAGTCATCAAGATGTAGTCAACTTGTAGGTTATCAAACCTTGGGGATGCAAACAACTTACCACACACTGTACATTAATTCCTAGTTGCAGATAGAACTGCATTGTTAGTTTGCATTCAACAAGTTAATGAATTAAAGTAAGAGGGGAATTAATAATAATAATTTCCTGACCACTGGTTTAGATTTGAAATTTATATGTATTGCAACTATCCAGTTCTGAATAAAAAAAGCCTTTTTCTGAAACACTAATTTGAATAAATGTACTTCTGAGTCTTCAGTACACTACTATTCAACTTGTTAAGAAAGAAAAAGTTTTTGTATAAGAGATAACAAGACAATTCTATGGCTTCCAAGGTACACAGAATAAATCATACAGATATGAGAACATGTCAAATCAAAGTGAATTCCTTCAGGTAAGAGCATTTTGTTCTGAAACTAAAGGAAGTTGAAAAAAAAAATTAATAACTGTGAGATGTATGTCATAATTATGTTCCACTGGTTTTGGTAGTAAAAGGTTGCAAGGTATGGTTGCAAATGTATCAGCAGCTATACCATAGTGAACTAAACCCAGCATGTGTCATAAAGCGGATGTTTTATATAGCCCATTTTATAGAGTTTCATTGTTTGAATGCAAAGTTTTCATATAGAATTTGAAAAATGCTGTAACTGAACTCTGACTTCCTTCTCTTATTTTCTTGTAAAAAAAAAAAAAGGACTGTAAGATCTTCACCAAGGAATTCTGAGCTTCAGCAGTTTGCTCATAATTTGGGCAAAGAGCTCTGGGAATTAATATAATATTATTCTTTTAATACCTTAATAACGGTTGATTTTCACAATATGATCCCAATAGTGAATTTTCAATCTGTCCATGGATCCTTCTCTTCCCAACTAGAATGGAATGATTGCACATTATTCTCTGTCCTCTTCCTCTTGAAGCTAGAGATGACATTGATTGGATAGCTGTGTACATCTAATACATACATGAATACATAATGAAGAGACTTTATCTTATTCTTCGGTAGCACTACACCCATGGTAACAAAATCCATACTACATATTTATTTTATGTGGTGAGTTTAAGTCCATTGGGAAGCTGAGAATGGATCATTAAGGAAAGAATTAATACAACTGCACAAAATCATTTGATACAGAATCATGGTTTCCACTGATATATGTCTGCCAAGTTTGGAGTGAATGGTGAGGAGGAAGGGGATAAAAGACAAGGCAGCACTGTTCTGTGTGGGTGTGGTGTTATGGATGTTTCCAGCTGTGAAGGAGTTTCCCCATTAGAGTCTGGGCAGTGCACTGAATTTCATGCTCCTATGGGGAGCTAATCACATTCATGAAGGGAAAGAAATTGATCCTTTGTAAGTGTGGAAACATCATTGAAAATCACAGATAATAAAAATAAGGTATGAAAATATTGAAGTGAAAGACTGGAAAATTCAAATCTTCATGGGATCTGATTTTTTTTTTTTTCTAAATACAGAAGACAAGTGGGGGAAATCAGAACACTCTTTAGAGTATATCTGCCAGCAATGCTTATTATTATAAGGACACTAATCAGAAGGCAGGTCTACAATACACATAGATTCTGTAGCACTTTATGTGGGATGTTTTTCACTCAATGTAAGTAGAGCTTGAATTTGAAACTGTATTTGATAGAATGAAGTGTAGTGCACACTATGTAAGGGCAACAGAGGTACATTTTTAATCAAAGGCCCTGAAAAAAGTAATTAAGTCTGTAGGCACATGACAGTTGTGTTTCTAGTTCTACAAGGAACTCAAGGGAGAAGTCAGTATTAGGTAAGATTTCCTTTAAGGATGACAATTTTGTAGTTATTACAGACAACTGTACTTATAAAAAGGACACAAAGGTCATTTAAAATAAGAGAAATGGAAATGCTTTACTCTGGCTTCAAATGTAAGTAAACAATGAGAAAGCTATTGAGATATGTTGCTTACATCAAAAGCACAGCCCAAATCAAATAGATGATTCTGTATTGTTGGTATAGAAAATTTAGACTCCCAGACAGGTGTTTAAGACAATTTGGAAAAAGGAACTTTGTTCTTCATATTTATTTTCACTCCACCTAAGACTACCTACTGGAAGATCTGCTAGTTTGCTGGGTGATTGTTATTGGATATGTTATGCTAGCCACGATATGCTCAATATAATAATTAACATGTAAATTGGAACTTAGTTTAGTCAGGCTGACTTCAAAGAGTTGCCAGGGAAATAAAAGATTTTACATATAATCCTCTTTCCCAATCCAACACTTCAGTTAGAAATAAAGTACTACAGGTAAAGTTCACAGAAATATATTCTGAGAAAATGCAGAATGTTCCGATTAGGTCTAGTTATTACTTGTGAACATTTTGTTCAGTAGAAACAAATGAACAAAACAGATCTGCAAAGTCATTTTTGTATAGCAAAAATCTAATGCTAGATATTGGAAACCTGCAAAACCATTGAAGAGGCAGATAAGACAAAACAATAACAAAATAATAGGGATCTGGTGGTCATGGACACTTCCAAAGAAAAAGGTGTATATCTATGATGAAAAAAATGATATATACATCTGTTTGTTATAGGAAGTAGTCTTACAGTTATTTGAGGTCATTTGCCACAGAAAATAACAGAATACTGGAAGAAAGGAAATCAGCTGTAACTGATTCTGTTATTTTTCTTCAGACAGGCATAAAAAAACAACAGCACTATAACTTGTGGTATAATCAGAGAAAGTGGAATCATTTTCACCCAATAATAATAGAGGCAATGCTCCCACAGAGCCTCAAAAGTATTCAAACAATGGTGTCGGGAAACTTAAATAGTGAAGTCACATACAGCGATTGTAGTTATACATTGCTTTTAAGTATTTGGAATTTCACTCTATATGTATGCTTTGGAAGAGTACAGGGTATAAAGTGATGTAAACATCTTAAACAGTATAGAACTACTAATGGTTGACCTGCTGAGGTGATCGGGCAGTAACAAATGCACATGGTTGTCTGCTTGCAAACATTTCTTCTTCACAGGTGTTTTTGTTTGCTTTTACTTTAGTGGGATCCATGTCTATTTGATTCATAGCAAAAGCTGGTAGCTAAAATACCTCCCCACCTCCATCTCAGAAGTAAAATATGCTGAGCAAATTCATGACTTATTTTGGGACCCTGAATATCTAAGCAATAAATTCTGGTTACTTCATAAAGATAATGTGGTTTGAATAAAAAATAAAAAGACTTGTATAATGCAAACCTAATAGTTGACACTTATTCCTTCATATTGTTTGCTAATAAAGCTTTAAAACGTGCATAGTAAAATGTAAATGAGAAGGTAAATTTAAATGTTCCTACTTCATTTTCATCATCTATTAAAGAAAAATCTGCCATCCCGATAGAATAATTACAGACTTTTTTTTTTTTCCCCACATGCTTTTATTTCCTTTCACTATGTAGGTTAGCACTTATCAGCTCCACTAATTGTAGAAAATGGATTCAGTCTCAGAGGAAACTTCACATTGCATTTCCTATGTGCTGTTTTCCAGGGTAGAGACTTATCTTAACAAAATAGTCTTAGGCACCTGGGGATGGTGGAGGAGGAGGTGCAAAAAAACCCTCCAGAGACTGACAATGCAAAATCGCAATACCAATGTCTTCATTTTACTTCACACCATTACAGCTACATCTTTCCAGCAACAGAGGAGCCAGCTGCAATGCCATTGTTCCCTGCAATGCTTCAATAACAGAAATAGAATATGTGTTAAAACTGTAATGAAGAGAAAGTGAGAAAGAGATCTAGTTTAATGTATAATTAAGGTTCAATAAAGAGCAAGTGAAATTTCAGATTATCTTTATAGTTCTTCAATCAGATGTATATATGTATGTATAGTTCCAATATCAGGAAATTAAGGTCTCAACCAAGGGAAAAATGATGTATATAGACAGGATAAATAGTAAGTAGGATTATTCAGTTTGTAGATTGAAGAATAGGTAGGAAACCTTTCTGGATCAAAGCATAAGATGTTTTGTTATTGATATGCCCCCAGCTTAGTTTCTTTGTCTTCCCTCACTCATATACACAGACAGATGCAAACTTAAAAAAAAACAAACATTGAGCTGCTTCATTCTCTGTTGGAACACATATGTTTAGAATGTTCTTACAAAAGATGATACACACACTGAATTTAAGTCCTACTAACAACACCAAAGTTTTCACATTACAGATACAGTCAGTGTTTAAGTACAAGACTTTGAAAATTATTTTCATTTCTTCTGTATTTTGAGTATGACACTTAAGTTGAAGTTGTGGTAAAAGAACTGTTACTAGAAGAGTCGGGAAACTGTATAAAAAGATGTAACGGACCTTAATTAATTCTTGGTCTTATTTTAGAGTGACGTGGCTGAAACAGGCAGTCATACCATATATATGATGATTTCCGCATAATGTTTTTAGGAAAAAACAAGGTAGTTGGGAGAATTGATGAATTTAAAGCTAGAACAAAACTAATGAAACAGTGAAAGAAAAATATTGTGTTCTGTGCAATTAATAAAACTGCAACACTATGTATACAAAGTTCTAGTGAAATTGAGGCCCGGTGTGTGATTGCTATATTTAGTTATTTAGCTAACTTCTTATGGACTTCTGCAGAGAGTAAAAAGCCAAAGAGAAACCATGAACAAATATATAGGTTGCCTTATTCTCGCCCTCTACAGTCCCATCACTGGACATATATTGCCTTTCATAATAATTGATTTAGACTAAGATGGGGATCACCTTTTGGTCTTTATATGTACATGCATGACTAGATACCAACCACAGACAATCTCAACGAGTCTCAACATATACAGTGTTGAAGGTATACCTATATTTGTACACAGGATGATCAATACCAAAGTCTTAAAGGCCTTTCTGAAGGTTTCTTCTTAAATTATCTTATACTGACAAGATATAGCCAGTTTGATTTAATAGTGAGCACACAGCTTGCAGTACCTTGCAGCTAAATCCTTTTAAAATTGATTGTTGAAAAAAAAAACAATTGAAGTTTTGGCAGTTTTTGTGCTGCATACTTTATTTATTGTTTTCTTTGTTTGCTCAACTTGAGTAGTAAGCAACCTTTTCCCTTTGAGGCAATTCAATGAATGAAGGTCTTCATAATTTATTAGGTAGCCATTGCTTAGTAGGATTCACTGCAACCTGGAATACAGTCACGTAGGAGGAGTACTCCTGAATAATATATTTACATCTGTAACAGTAGGAAAGTGAAACATTGCCAAACTGAAACAGGTATCCATCCCTTAGAGGTGCTGAAATTCTGGAACATAAGTTCTTAGGGAAAATGGGGGCAATTAGAAGAACTGATGAATTTAAAGCTAGAATGACTAACTTTGAACAAGGAAATTGTTAAAGAACACAAAGGAAAATCCCATTGAGTCAAGCACTATTATTACTCAGCCAATGGAACTATTTAAGACAGAAATTACCCTGAGCTGAAATTTTCAGTCCAGCAGCTCTCTCACTGCACTTACAACCCAGCATGACTGCTTCATGGTCTTACCTGGGGTCCCAAAGTGTTTTGCTGCCCGACAGTTGTACTGCTCACAGCTCTCAGGACATCTTGGCAGGTCAGCTCCTCCACCTACCAGATGGAGGGCTTCCTCCCAGGGCCATATCATTTTCCTCCAAGCTCTAGGACAAGGTTCACATATCAGAAACAAGGGTATGAGAAGGGAGAGGGAACCACCTAAGGCTTCATCTTGACATGGGGTCTTGAATATGATCAGGATGTGTATCCAGGCGATGCAAACTGGGAAGTGCTTAGAAATCCCAGAGAACAAGCATAGCTAAGGGTTTATTTGGGGTATTATTGTAACACCCAAAGAGCAGATTTTGTAGTGAATAGCTCTCTTTGGGCAGACTACATAATTTTTTTCAGTATGAGTGCTACACAATTCTCATAAGTCAGAGCAGCTCACTTCACCCAACAGAAGCTGCTTAACTTTCAAGAGCAGCTGGGATATTTCTTTCCAATAATATGGAAGATCTAGAGTGTGAGGATTTCCTGTCAAATTGCTGGAAAATATAACTGATTTAGATTGCCTACAGCTGGTTTGCAGCTGAATAGTCTGCAGGTATCTTAAGGGGAAACTTCATGATCTTGATCTTTTTCAGCTCTATTAGACTGATACTCAGTGCAGCTTCACTCCAACCACAGTCTTCCTGTGTTTCCTATAGGAGTTTCTTAACATGTATCAAGTCACTTAAGATAACCCTCAGGTTGCATTTGTTATGAGTGTTTTATGTACATAATGGTGTGAATTTGTAGAGTAGAAAGAATTACATTCCAAGTGAAAAAGAGAGAAAAAATTAAAAGCAACCCCTAAATTTCCCTCTTCAACATTGAAAGGTAGTATCATTTCTATAGGTATGCTACAATTTTAGTAGATCCGTAACTGAAAATAGATCACAGGTAGGGAAAATACTTCTCTGTTTTCATTATAATAACTTCATAAGAGCTAAACAGCAGTTGTAAGCGCAGTGCTTAGTTATTTAAATCTTCATTAAGCAGCAGTAATGTTTCTCTGCTGCCACACCTAATTGATGATTTTTTAAAAAAATGTTCTTTTTAGCTAATTATGACCATATTGCAGAATCCTCTATTTCATTAGGTAAAATATGGAGATTGGTTAATTGATGACATGGTTTGTATAACACAGAAATGGATGCTCTTACAGTCTCATTCAAACATACATTTGTGCTGCAAAAATTTTACTGTCCCATCTTAAACAGACAAAAAGCATTATCTTGCTAACAAGGAACTGAACTATGCCTGCAAGTTATTTCACTTGTGAGAATATATTTTTAGTTTGAGCAACAATTTACTGACCACAATAATTACATGCCTGAGAGATGACCTTCTCATTGCTGCCATGTCTCCAGCTATGAGATTGCTAGAAATCTTCAAAGTAGGTCACTAACTACATATTCAGAAAATCATACATGTTTCAACACACATCCTATGTCTGTTATTGACAGATAGAACCTTTAAAGTAGATAATAAAATGGCACCTAATGTGCTCTTGGTTTGAGGGCCAGAGAGCCAGTTTTAAAAAGCAGAAATTTATTGGACTGACTCTTCTTTAAAAATGCCACCTTCTGTGATGCATAGCATATTCCTCTATCCATCCGTCCCAGTAGAGAATCACTGCTGAATTTCAGACATTACCTCCTTTTTTTTCCAGTTTTAGTTAACCTCTTCCTGAGCAATTCTCTCCTCTCAATTAAAAGTAAAAACCATATTCTATTTAAACTGTAATGGGTTAGGAAGTCATCAAGATTAATTATTAATAAGACTTGTCTATAGAAAATGAATTTGCTGGCTTTATTTGTCATTTACACAGATTCTTCTTTCTCTTGTTAGTTATGTGACAGATGGGACAATAATAATGCACCTGTTCTATGAACAACTCTTAAAATTCAAGGTATTCTTGTTTAAAAAAATCAAACATTTTATATATGAACATAATATAGAACAGAAGTATTTCAAACCTCAGTGTAGCAAACCATTTCCTAGCAGAGAATTTATGAGACCAGCTTACTCATTCCTGCATCCTTTTCAAACTTTTTTTTAATGGTTCAGCTGAGCAAGGGAAGACTTAAAAAATAAAAACAAAACAAAACAAATGAAATTAAGTAAGTAACATAGCATAACCACCAGTACGAACACTCATTTAAAGGAAGAAATTTCTTTGGAACTTATCAAGAAAAATTTGTGGAAACTGACAGTTATGAATTCAGGGGAAGATCTCCATGGACTTCCACAGAACAGTAAAAAGGAAGCAGTTATGCAGCTCTTTCAATTCTATCTTTCCAACGTGAACTACAACATGCCTTGTGGACAACCTTCATAAGACAGCAAAAAGATGTTACTTATGACAGTTCAGCCACTGTCTTCTGTTCTTATAACAAATCTTCACCAAGTAATAGGTTGAGAATTTCAGAAGAATTGCATAAAGTGGAAATACAAAGTTTGTATCAGAACATTATCTGAACATGCTAAGCAGATGTACATGACCGAGAAGAGAGAACTGTGTATCTTTTATTCCCTATGCTGTAAAGTCTGACCCAAGTCAGTAATTTGAAAATGAAAAAAAAAAACATATAGTTATGGCTTGTAAATATTCTTATTATCAGGCAAAAATTAGACAAATAACTTTAGCCAAAATCAATAATGTTTTGAAGAAAGTCATTAATTTATTGTAAACAATTTTTTCAGGTTAATTGTAAATCAGTCCAATACCGACATGTGTTTTGGTGCAAAATACGTGTTGGAAATAAATCACTTGTTGCTGAATAAAATTAGCAGAGTCCTGAGACCATATGAGGCCACATCACATTCTAGTTCTCTGAAAATGCATTATGTTAAAGAGACCACTATGCAATCTTAACAAGTCCTGGTTTAATAATAGTGCTGCTGATCGATCCACACCATACTATGTAACACAAAATTCTGGCTACATGCAGTTACAGCTCAAAGGGCAGACAGGCAGCATTGTCAAGGTTCCACAAACCTTCTGGGAAGCTTGTTTTAGTATGAAAGTTTTAATAAAGCATGACCTTGAGTGAAGAGGCAGGCAATTTGTGAGAGACTTTCAGTTTGAATGCTTGCTCAGCAGTACTTTGAAGAGATCCACCTGTGCAGGTCACGCTGCTTGAAAGCTGCAGAGCAGTAAGGTCCTTATATTCAAGCAGTAAGGTCCTTATATTCCAACTTTTTGGTCAGATTTTTATTGTTTTCTGGAATGGATAAACATTGATCTCCAATGTTATGCCTGCTAGATTTGTGTTACATTCCCAGGGCTAAATTTATGAAAGCTGAAGGAAGAGTCAGCAATTTGATATGTTAGATCTGTCTTTTTAAAACGTCGTAAGGCTTGATTAGCTATTGAGAAGAAATTTTAAACACTTGAACAATATCTTCCTTCATTGTCATAAAATTTTCATTTTAGGTACTCTAAGCTGAAATCAGAGAAATTTATGAGCTTCTCCAATAAAACATTTACTGGGGTCTGCTTTCATAAAATTTCCTAGAAATCTTATAAAGCATATTTGCCACAAGCCACTGTACTCTTTCAAACCACATTCAAAGTATATACTTCATCGATTATTAGTCTGCTCTGAGCTAGCCTTCAAAAATTTTAATAGCTGTCATTTACATGCTGTGTGTGCTGAGCTGAAGAATGCTAAAGTTGTAAAAAAGATATTTAAGAATTCAAAGTAATACGACTAATCCACTATCTAACCCTTTTCTATATGCACTTCCTTAAACATGGTGTAAGTCTGGACCCTCTGTTTGCAAGTTCTACACACTGAAATTATTGAACAGTGGTCATACTCTTGTCACAAAAGTACATACAGTTGAAAAACTAGCTAGTGAGAAACATATTTGGGAGAATAAAGCTGAAGTGTTTTATGAAGTATGTTGAGTTTTACCAATATGCTATACGAAAGATAACTACTGTTGTCCTGGGTATTTGTAATAATTAAAGACATGAGCAGCTGTATTCTTGATGTGAACTACCACTTAAGTTAGCATTCATGGAAATCTATATCTCATATTCTGCTGTGCCACCTAGTCCATGTTTAGTCTAACTGCTTTCTCTGACAGATTATTGATGAAGCACAAGTTTGAAAGGAAGATATTAAATCCCACTTATTTAACAAAATTGTACTTCTCCTAGAAACTGAAGGGAATTTCTGCACAGCCCTCAGAGTAAGCTGCAATGGATCCATATATCTTCATATTTTGTTTGGCCACCAGCAATGCCACGCTGGCCTTGCCACCTCTACAAGCTGTAGTACCACACTAGCATTAGGTTCTTCACCATCTTGTGTATCATGATCTTGGTCCCTCTATTCCAGGCTTTGAAAGGATGATTGCAAAACAACCGCAGGAGCAGAAATTATCTATCTGGGTTCAAGATGTGGCACTTTTTGTTACTATTTCCTGTAAAATAATAACTGTGGTGAAATTATTTGACAGAAATCATGCTCTTTTCTATGACACTACTTAAAATAGTGCAAATACACTAACAATTGGCAAGATATTCTCAGTATAATTTCCATTTATGTAAAGAACTGCAGCAACAAAGGGCACGGATTCTGCCATGTGATAAAGTGAAGACATTTAATGTTTTATTTTTACAGCATATACAGTTTCTCTCTTTTGATCACGCGCTGTGCTCTCTACACAGATAGGTTGTGGGAGCCTGTCCACACGCCGTTGTGAGCAATACAATTGGCTACATAGAAGTGGTCATGTGCCTATGCTAATTAGTCATTATTATTTGTTTTGGTATTGTTATCTATTTGCTAGCTTGTTATCTATTTCACATTACCTTTCAAGGACATTGTTTTACTGTTCTCAAGTCTTCCTTCCCATCACTGCAAGAACACCTGCCGAGCTCTCGCTCTGCAGTGCGTCTCCACAATTCCTCACTCCCCACAAGGAACAGTTTTTCTAAACTGTCTAGCCATATTAGTTTGCCATGAAAGATTAATATATTTAATATTTAGGCAGGTTCATATTTCTAAGGAATAAATCTTTTAATTTTTTAAACTTTAATAAGTTCATTCTTGCCTTGAGATGGTGTTACTGTTATTTTTGTTCTCTTGAAATTGAAGTTCCTGTATGTCCATTAAGCCATAAACCCATTATGCTGTTTTTATAGACACATCTGGAAGCGTTTACTCCATGCCTGCATACCTATATAGTTTTCCAGTGACAAGTATTACTTTTTTCTATGCTGTATGCCATCACTTTCTCTTGAAGGTCAGACAGCATGCTTATACTATCGATATGAAGTTTCTGGGAATAACAATGCACATTTTACACATAGATGAATGACCCATCAGGAAGATTTGAGATTAAGATGAGGTGTCATTTCCTTGCACTATGAAGGCTTTGTGCACTCGTGTCATAAGTTCTATGTGCAGTTCTCGTCAGAATGTAAAGAAGGACGTAGCAGAGAAGTTACAGAGGAGAGTCATAAAGATCATTAAGGGAGTGAAGAAGTTGTATTACATAGACATCTCCAACTTATTGGAATTAATATGATTGAGGCTTATAAAAATCAAGAAAATGGTGATTAAGATGAAAGCAGAAAAATTTTGCACTAAATTAGAGATAGCAGACACTCAGTAAAACCTGTTATTATTAAAGCAGGTAAAAGGATTTCTTTAGAGATCAGGTAGTGAACTTCTGGAATTTGCTGCTACAAGGCAATTGTGGAACCAGACACAGTAGCAGCAGATTGAAGTAGGCAATTTAGGTCTGTTGTAAATTGACTTAAAGCAACCTAGATTACCTTCGCCAACTGATAAAACTGTTAAAAATTAATGATTTCAGCTAAATCTGTTCCTTCTCTTGGGCTATTACAAAAGCTTTACAAATCTGGCCTTTTTTTTTTTTTTTATAATAAAATCTTTATAAATACAGCTAAGAGAACAGAAACTAGGTTTGTTAATTTGAGAAGCATGTCTATTTTTCCAATAGATAATTTTTACAAGATGTATAGTTCATACAGTTTTGATTTAAAGCTATGGGTTTTTTTTGGTCCTTTTAGTTTTTAATCTTCTGGGTCTTTAACCAATTAATTTGGTAAAAGATTGAATACCTTAATAGGATGGATTTTTTTTGCTATTAACCATTTCCATTTTTGAGCAAATCAAAACATGGAGAAGAGTGAAAGGAACTGATATTTTGTAAAGTTGAGACAAGTTCATCTCAGAATATCTTCCAGTACCCTCATTTGAATTTAACCAGTGTTAATGAAGATTGAATGTGGGCTCACCATCAACATGATTTAAAGCTCATTGTGTGCTCTCAGATGCATAAGAGCATAAAAGAGCCTACAGCTACTCAGGTTTTTGAAGATGTCTTTGTCTTCCATTTACAAAGTCTCTACTGCTCAGAAGAAAAACAAGTAATTTTATCACAATGGTGCAAATGTCAGTGGACCATCTCTCTTGTTTTTTCATAGGTTTGAAAAAACCCTTCTGACCACATCACACCTCATATAAGTAGCTATAATACTACTTTTGCAAATGAAGACCAAAAATACTGCTGAATGATGCGGTTCGCAAAGCTTAGTTTTCTCTGTAAGTCCTAAATAGTAACATTTCCTGCATCATGTTCTTGAAATATTGACCATCAGGCACTGATACTAATTTTCTATATAATCAGGGTACAGAAACTGTGCCTGCGGTGAGTTATCTGTCACAGAGTTCCATTAGCAGATTTCATGTATTGACTAGCAAAAGAAGCATTCACTTTCCTGAGACTGTTAACAGTCTACAGGATAATATACAATATGTCTACAATTGCCATTAATGGAAGATTGATGAGGATAAACCTCATTTGTTACAAAGCTACTGGTTTGCAAACACTTCATAAATACAAGATGATCCTGACTCAATGAACAGCTCCTAATGAGTATTTCAAACTTTATTGATGCCAAGAAGTGAAGTAATAACTACTATGAAGTAGTAATGCTGTTTTAGCTGTATGGTTTAAAGATGTAACAACCTCCTTCTGATCTTAGCTCAGTAAAGTCTCCTTACTAAATCAACACTGTTCTATGACATTTCAAGGAGTATTGTCTGATTTCAGAACACAAGCAATCAAACGTGTGAAGTGCAGGTGTCAGCTCTTTTATGTTAACAGATCTATGCAGGTCCAAGAAACACAGATGCACAATATCTGTACATATCAAAATATTGGCATTTGTACAATTTTTCAAGATGAACTTTGCTGATGGATATGAAAATACATCCAGTTAATATTAAAATGGGGTTTTTAAAAAGTGCCTATAGAAGCAATAATTTTAACATTTTAATAGCGTCTATACTCGTGCTATTGAAACCAGAATTATTTTAACATCCATTTCATTGATCCTTCCTAATTGTTAATGCTTTGACAAAATTTAATAATTAGTCTTCTGCATGTATTTGTGTGACTGGGCATTTCTCTAACAGTTAAGTAGTTATTTACTTAATTCACTTGGTATTCATTATGAATATAATTTTTTTTTTTTTGTTGTGTTTTTTCCAATATAGTNATTTTTTTTTTTTTGTTGTGTTTTTTCCAATATAGTGAGAAACTGATAAACTTAATGTTGAAGTTTTCACGGTTAAAACTTTTTTTTTTGGGGTCTCAGGGGACAAGTGTACCGTAGTTTTCATCTTCAGTCACAGAGCTTCAACAGAATCCAGTGTGAACTGCAGAAGCACATGAGGTTTTCCACTTTCAGTCTTTCCATTGAGAATATCTCGGTCACGTGTACACAATTCTGCTGGATGCCAGAATGGTTCTTTTCTTGTTGCTCATCAAAATGTTTATCTTTCTGCAAAAAGACACATCTTCAAAATGATTGTAAGAAATTAAATAATCATTACTATATTTTCAC
>VXAK01006196.1:4021-26437 GCA_013399435.1 Arenaria interpres | reverse complement strand
AACATTTCTAAAGAGCAGTTTAATTTGCAAATGCTCGCAGATTCTGAAAATGTGTCCATCAATAAATGGCTATGATTTGCTCTGGAGACACAAGTTAATGATATAAAATAAGTCTGCAGTGATTTTCAAAGGTGATTATGGAAGCTAGAAACATGTTTTCTGTTTGTTCGTGCTAACATGCAACCATCTGCTGACCCGGGCAATACAAAATATCTCCTATACTATTTTGGGCTTTGACATTATTATTTTTATTAATTCAGACAAACACATCTCAGTTTAGTGTGTCTTCCATTCTAAGGATTCTGTACAGAACCTCACGCAGCCTCTAGTGTTCTACAGCATAACACTTCTGCTATATTGTTTGCAGTTAACAAGGTCCATCTGCCAGCATGCATCAATAATTTTTCTACATAATTGCATAAGAATCTAGCGTCTGAGCTTCTGTAGCTAACTAGAGGAGCCTTTTGCACCTTTTCTGCATCCTTTAAAATGTTATGTTGTTAAAGTATGCTAATAGTTCATTAATATACTCTAACACACATGCAGTAAACCAGTCTGTGTTTATTGCATCTCTCTAAAGAACAGTTTGCACAAAAACTGTAGAAAAAAAATGGGGGTTTTTTTGCTACAGTTAGGATTAAATTCAGTTCCAGATTTAGGTAACTAAATTTATAGCATAGCTATTTGCATCTACACTGGGTATCTAATCTCCCATTACAGTCAATTGAGATCTAGTCAATAAAATCAATAGAGTCCAGAGAAAATTCACTTCACTCAGTCACCTTGGTTTAGTTCACTTGCCTTAACACAGTCACCCACCATCACTGAAGATTCCCTGGGGCATCCCACCTGGACCACAAGCTGCCATCCAGAAGAGTGCAAGTCTTCCCTACTTATGCCCTATATCTTACTTGAAAGCCTCCATGTTCATGTCAAAGACACAATTATGGCACTTCAAATGATATTTGATGCCTGTTTTTAGGCAACTGAATTGAATCCTATATCTCTACTGACGGGAGATTAGATATCCAAACCAGACAGAGATTCTTATATACAGAGATTAAAGTATAGGTGTTTTAGTTCCAAAATGAATCCCACCTCTAGCTCACATGTATACACTCTGTAGACCTTACTTCATTTGTTCAAATTCCAGCCTTACTGGTAGGATATGTGGCCAATAATAAACAAGTCACTTACTGGAGTCTTGTACCTTGGTTTCCTGGACTGCATCTTTCAAAGCTACTCCTTGACATCTCTCCAGATAGGCTCTGAATAATTCTAAGAATACTATTTACTATATGCAATACCATAATATCTAGGAAATGGGAAATGTACTGAGGCGTCAGGGTTTTATAGCTGTGAAAGGATTAGGACAAAATTCCTTTCTCAATTTAATGTTGAAATATTTCTCCAGCATTGAAATATGCTGCAATATAGGACTGTGACTCTGCCTCCTTTTATCTTTGGGATTTGTGTACATAGCACCATCACAGTTTGTAAAGAAGTAATTCTCACAACACTACTCCGCACTATGGCAGAGCTATTAGCCCCATTTTAGAGATGCTGAACTAAGGTATAGAGCTCTCCCAAGGGACAGATGTGTGATTCATTGAATCACTGAGAACCAATGAGCCTGAGGAAATTCTTTATTTGGCAGATTCTGCCAAATTTCAGTTGTCCTACATAACGTAAAAACTGGTTTCGGTTGCGTAATATTATGCAGAAAATGTGTGATAGAATAGAGAATTGAACCCATGTTCTCAAATTCTAGCTAAGTGACAAAATACAGACTTAGCAAGGAAAGTAAGAGGCTGTAGCCCCTTCCCCCTGGCACATCTCACATACAGAACACAGTATGAGTGTAGCCATGTGGCTGCATAAATCCCTCATTTTGGTACCTGCCCAGACAATTTCATTCTTCTCATTCTCTAATCATCTCACTCCCACTTCAGAAATTTTCCTTTCTCCAACTTCCTTCTTTATTAAGATCCCATTCTCTTTCTACTCACTCATCTTCCATTTCACCCCTTTCCTATCTATTGCTATATTCCCTCCATCTAAAACACCCTTCACGGTATCCTAGATAATTCCAGTTCTTCCTAGCTGGTTCTTCTTGGTGTTCCGAAACTTGCTTCTCTGCTTTCACTGTAGTTTTGCCATCAAGGTCTTTCAAACAACCTCCCTAATGGTCCTATCTCCCACTGACTTTATCAGTCACAACCATTCTTCTCATTGCCCTTCAATGCAACTTTCACATCACTTTTAAGGTTTCTTAGTCTCTGTCCTCTGCCTCAACATTCCAACGTACCATCTCTGTTTCTATCTCTGTCTCTCTTGCTCATGTACGCTTACATAAAATCCCATAACATTCATCATTTTCTTGGTATAATACAGCCTGTGAGAGGACAGGCTTCTTCACTTACTGCTGTGCACGGTACCTCAGTTTTGATTTGTAGAAATCAACAAGCCTGACACATTCTCATCAGTCAATGCTGCTGCCAAGAGTGATTTATAGGATCTGAACTAAGGTGATCAAGTAGCCATGAAATTGCAAAAACTGGAGGTTACAAATGTCCTAGTTTGCAGTAGAACAGAACTAATTTTATTTTCGGTAAATTTACTTCCTTCTTTTCTGGGAAGGGAGGGAGAGAGATTAAAAGACAGCATCCATCTCTTTAGTTTAGCGGCCAGCCCAGGCTATACCACAACAATGATGGATCTAGGTTTGATTCATCTATGTCACCTAGAAGTGAAAAACTGCACTGAACTATTACTAGACTCCTGAATCAATTGTCCTGTCAAGCCTCAAAATACCATGTTAAACAAGCTAAAGACATTAATAGGGTAATATAATTTCCTCTTTTTTCATTTCATAGAACCTTATCTTAAATTATAACTACAATTAAAAATAAAACATGGGCAGTTTCAGCAACCATCTTGACATTCTTGATTTTACTTCTCAGCACCTCAATTTATTTTAAGAGCAGAATGCAGAAATTACACAGTGGCTGGCAACAAATATATCCCAAGCAGCCACAACAGGAAGTTTACAAGCTCATGGGAATTTGAAAAAGAAAAAAAATAGAAAGATAAATGGTTTTACTGTCTGTTTTTTTAACTGTAGATCCTTTTAATCACTAAAAGTATAATGCATTTTAAAACTAAATAAATTTTTAATGGCATCATAGTGCCAAAGTCCCAGAAATTTCTGTTTGACTGATTTTTAATTTAGAGAAAGGCACCTCTCGCATCCTGAACCAGCAGCAAGTGCATACTTTTTTACAGTAATCTCACAGCCCATCATCATATTTTGATCTTTCACTGTAGTGACACACTCAAGAATGGCACAGACACATAGCTCTTTTGTGTATCTTGTGGTTAGGAAGTCATGCAATGTTACTCTAGGTACCAAATATCCACAGTGCTTTCTGCTCTTGTGGTTCTGTTCTCCTCTATGCATGTTATAGTATCTCTTCCTTTAGGAGTCTTCCACTGGAGTGTGTAACCAATGGTCAGAGGGTTGCTGCCCCCTTCCATCTTCCACCTCTGGTCTTACCTCCGATGACAAATCAGACTGGGAATAAAGAAGGGAAAGAATGGATCTTCTCCCAGTTTTGCAATCACGTTGCAGCTGTGGGTTGTGAGGTGTAGCAGTCCTGAATGCTAAAAACTGTAACACTTTTGGAGTGGTTTCCCTATTTAGTAGATATCACCAGATTTTGAAGACACACCATTATCCTACCCTGAGAAAACATTGCTTGAAATGATACCCAAATTGTGGGAGACAAATTTGATAAATAAGAGGACTGTCTTATTCCTCAGCTATAGAAGTTTCCAACTTTCAAAGATTTTTTTTTTAAAAGGGTTATTTTCACTGAAAAAGTTGAAAAATGGATGTAAGACCATTTTATTCAAAAAACCCCACAGCTTCCACCTGTTAGCAACTTCCCATTTTGATGCACAAATTGTGAAAATTGCTTAAATCATTACACTTCTACATTAAAAATTTTGAAGGATCAAGGTGATGGCCTATTTTAAAGTTGTATGCTACAGATAGTATGCATGTGTGAAGATGCAGTGGATTTTCAGGCGATGATAAAGGATTACTCAATAACTAAGGTGCTCAAACCTGCCCAGTACTACACAGAAACAAAGAGAAATGCTATGAATCTGGTGAGATACCCATCAAAGCACAATAGGTAATAGTTTAATCTTCCAGATTTTGAGTATGTTACTGTTTCCAAGCATTACACATCCTAGGGCAGGGTCATTGGGATGGATTGGTTCATGTCCCTACTATCAGACTTCATTTTCTTTCAGAATAGAGTCTTCAAAGCAGAACTACCTACCAGGAATAGTCCTTGGCCCATTCAAATTCCCAGTCAGGCCTGACAGTGGATACTTTTGCAGAGAGAGAATTGTACAAAACCAAACCTATATTCAGGACTGTGTTAACAATTCAACAGCATAGATGACAACCTACCAGAACTCAGAAGCTTATTTTAGTAGTGTAGATGTACATACCTATCTTTCAGTATCTGAACTATCTTTATGCTCAGTATTTCACCAATTTGGTCCATTACAAGTTCAGATATGAAAAATTTCCAATACTTCTGTATGATTTATGTTTGTATTAAATCAGGAAACACAACCTAGTGAATCTCTCCAGGAAAAGAAACAATTTCAACCAAGAAAATATATGCACGTAGAAGTGATAGTCTAAAAACATAAAAACTCCTGACAATAGAGAATGTTCTGCTGCTTTAATTTACACTTGTGCTTTAGTATCCTGTTGAATTGCAATTAAATGCACTCACACATACTGTTTGCTATTTTCATTAGTACTGTGTATCGGGTAGAAGTGTTTATGTTTTCATATTTTTTCAGCTCTAATTAAAATAATCTAAATAGAATTATGTTTTATAGCTACTTGTCAAAAGAGATGTTTTACAATGCATCTCTTTAGTAATATTTTGGTTAATGTTGCTATTAAATAGTCACAGAATATCCATTATGCTCTAAGGAATTTTTTTTAAAAAAAAAAACCTCCTCTGGAGATGTTGCATGTCTTCTACCCATTAATTCTGCAGCAATATAAGGGGGGGGAGATCAGTCCTGTGAGGAAATTCCAATCTTTTTTTTTTTTTATAATTGATAGTCAGTATTTCAATAAAACAAAATTTCATGTCTGTTCTATTTTTAGTCACGCATAGATGAATTGCTAACCACAACTTAATGGCATTCACAATATATCTTTCACTTCTTTGTATTCTTTTCTTTTTTTTTTTTTTAAGGGCTATTTAGAAACCTTATTCATCTGTTGGTTGGTTGTTTATTCATTTCAAAATCATGAGAATGAGAAGGTATCAAACTGTGAGGTAGATTTGCACAGACTCTTTAAAGGTGTCTATGCAAACAACAAAAGTATGTAGAGAGAGAACTTTCTGAAACGTATCTCCATACCTAAAGTCAAGGTCACTGACTGCTGTCAACTACCTTAAAGCATTTGCAGCTTTAATGGATATAGGCAACCTTGGAAAGACTACATAGTGTAGGAAAAATCTCCTGACCAGGCACACTAACAACAAGAGCTACACTTGCCCATCTGTGGACCGCAGAATACATTTTTATTTTAGTGGGTTTTGGGAATGCTCGGCACCTTTAAGATCTTCATAAAATCATGTACACAGGGGTGGCTTTTACCTTGGAGATGATGGGTTTGATCCCCCACAAAATCACAACTCTCAGTAAAGTCTTTTTAAGTCTTATTTGCCTCTTTTGCTAAGCATGGATACTGCACATCATTGCACAAAAGTCCAGCACCAAAATATACCAGAAAAAAAAAGTGTGCACCCAAACAGGAAGTAGAGCGTGCCTGCACAGTATTTCTCCATGGTGATTTTCCCGGTTATTCCCTGCCTAGCTGAGCATGCCGTAACTTGGGCTGAGCACAGAAAGCAGCTCATAGGAAAAAGAAAGTCCTTACACCCCAGTTGTCCTGTGATCTCATTACGGAAGTGAGTGGTGGGCACTTATTACATAAGTGCGTTCTCCAGCCCTCCTTTTTATAATAAAATGTAACAAAGCAGATTTTCTTTTGTGTTGCAAACCAAGTGCAATAGAGGCATCACAGAGTTCTTATGCATTTGTGCACTGGTACAACAGCCTGCAGTGAGGATTTCACTGGTGTTCCTTAAGTTTGCAGAAACAGGCACATGCCAACTCAAGTGAAGTGTGACAAGGGATGCATTTCGTTTGGGAAGAACAAAGGGTACTGCAGTAGGGTGCTGGCATAGGGGAAGAACCAGGGTTATTTTGCCATGGGGAAACAGTGCTACTAATCCACTTGAAAATGAATTTACAGAGCTAATAGGATTTTCTGGAACTGCGATCTCCAGAGCTGCCTCTAAGATTATTTTTGTTTGTTTGTTTTTGTTCGAAGTAATTCCTGCACCTAACTGCAAAAAGGATGAGATATAATTTCCTTGAATGTAAATTACTGTCACGTTTTAAGTCAACCAGAGAGGCTCTGGAGCAGGTATCTCCTATGGCTGGTCTGTCCATTCATGTCCAGACTGCTACAGGGGTGTGGAACATCATGGTCCCTGTCGTTCCCTGTGCCTAGATGAACTACATCTACATAGTTACGCCAGGCTCACTCTGCATGCACTAAATGGTGGTACATTAGGCAAGGCAAACCTGGTAGTCCAAGCAAGTGAGATAGGTCTGTCAGAGGCTATAGGATCCTGCAGGATTCTGTTATTGCTTGCAGAAATGTTAGACAATTTCCTTTGTCCTCTAACTTTTAAACTACTATCTTCTATTATATTGCACATCCAAACCCACAAGAAAAAAATTCCATTATTAACAAATAGATTATTGCAGATCTTAGCAACAAAACCAGCAAGAATGAGATGATGAAATTCCATTACACCAGAAACACTGAAATTCTCTATTCCTTTGTCTTTCTACCAGAAGACGACTTTAAATCACTGAAACAACAGTCCTAAGGAGTTTGCTTATTCACATAAAATGGGGAAAATACTAATTTATGATAATTAAAATCCAAGCTACTTTTAAAAAAATCCACATCTAGACATCAAAAGCTGTAGTTACATTTAGCCGTTTGAAACATATCTTAGAAAGACAAGAAGAGAGTATATGAATGATGGATTACATTTAATAAGGAATGTAAAAGGTGAGAAATTCATTTTTATGTGAATTGGCCAATGATCCACTGGCAAAATAAACAGTCTCTCAGGAAAAAAGGTGCTCTTATCTCTCTGTGTTTATAGTTTATTTGTTCAAATAGAGCTGGAAAAATAAAGGAAAATCTTCTTAAATTGAATAGCTAATATGAAAAATACATGAAGCATCACACGCAGCCCAACTTTGTTCATGCTTCAATCAGACCAAGAGCTACAGGAATTGTGGCAGAACAAACTCAATTTTTCTATCACTTTCTAAAATTCCAGTCTGATAAGGTAAACTGTATGTTCCTATACACACTAATGTAACTAAGTTAAAACTGGAAGAGCCTAAAATTTCAGACGACTTTAGTTAACACATTAACCTACTTGGTCTCCTACCACATGTCACTTTTTCCTCCCATGTGCTGTTACTATACCTCACAGAGGTCTATATCTTTGACTTGAAACTGTATTACTTTCTTAAAGTCGTCACCAATCAGCAACTCATGAGCTAAAAACTTACTAAGATTTGTCTGGACAATCTGGAAAAAAATAATCAAGTGATTCAAAATCTGAACTAAATTCTGTTTCATATCTGCATATACATAACTTTTCAACAAATCTTCTTTTTCAGAGACTGACCCTGTGAAAATCTGAAAACAAGACATGAATTTGCAAAACACTAGATCACAGGTACAAGCAGTAGCTAAGGTGCACAGATAAAAGAGCACAGAGATCCCTAAATTACTGTTAAGTGTGCTAGCATCAGGACTGGAACCAGTAGAGGTGGATGGCACTGAATTTAATACTGCTTCTGAGATCTGAGTATCTCTTCAGAGTGCTGCGCTGGGCCAGGGAGATACACCATTTCAGTTAAAACAAGCTTCAGCTGTAGTAATAGTACACCGAGTTGAATATTTAAGACATATCCAATGAGGTTTTAGAGAGCAATGGGATCTCATGAGGGACAAGTGGTAGGGTCACAACAAACTGCAGGTTTCTCACCTCAAAGTTTATCATAATTAATTGAAGATAGGATAAATTTCCAGAAAAGGGAGTGAAAAGTTGAGGGAAAATAGAAATTCGCAGCCAGGTTTTGTGATGACATGTTTTTAATAGAAGAAGAGGAATAATTAGGGCCAGGTCAAGAGAAAACTAGAAGGAAAACGACAAGTTTTGAGTGCGCTCTGAGGAATTCCTTAACTTTCCATGACTTAGACCACTCGGATTTATACTTTCTGTACGAGAATGTTCCTGTTGCACACTTCCCAGCTGTGGTACTTTCACCCCATGGGCTGCCAGTGCAGCATCACAGCCTCCCTCCTCTTCAGGGACCTCACAGAGCAGGTGCAGCTGACAGGGTTCCCCACCAGCTGCATCTGGAACACGAGAGAAGAGAGGCCACTATGCTGTGCTAAACCTCACATTCATACGAATATCTCCCAAATATGTCATGTGCTGAGGCATCCATATGTACTGCCATCCTGTGACCTGACACATAGTCTTAGAAAGAAAAGGCCAAAGAAAACAGGAGGCAGAATGACCCCCACCTCTGCCTTCAAACCCAGCTCACTGGGTTTCTCTTCTTCCACTCTCTGCCACCATTTGCCCTCACCAGATTGGTGGGAGGAAGGAATCTTTGCTCCCCTCTGCTACTGGTTACACAGAAACACAGTATTTTTCTTCACTGTGGGTAAACTGTCATATGCACAACCCTCCAGGAAAGATAAGGAAGTCCATAAATGAAAACAAAAATATGAGTTGAAAGGCCAGGCTTCCCTGGCAGCTTATTCCATGCTACCAAAGTCTGCCTAGTGCAAAACTAGCTGCTGAAGAGCTTCCCATTCTCCCTTTCACTGGCACCTTCCTGTGTGGGATGCCCAAGACGTAGAAAAAGGGGAAAGCAGTGACAGTTGTTTTGGAAATTTATATGATCCCTGGTTTAGATCTGTTTAAAATCTGTTTATTTGTTAAAAAAGTGCAAAGGGGCTCTGGGAGGTGACAGAAAATTAATTATTTTGCATGCATAGTGTAACACTATTCATTAGTTTTACATGAGCGGTGAGAGGTCAGTGAAGAATAGAATCCCATTGTGTTAACCTTCGAAGAGCTTGCCATGTAATTGAATGCAGCAGGCATAGAATAAAGGAATTAAATATGCAGGCAGAACTAACATTAATGGTTTGCAAACATCACATTGCAAATATCTAAAACTTCTTTGTCTAAATTCTTGGGTTGAGATCTTGGGGGGAGGTGATTATGTAAGCAAGAAAAACAAAGAAAAGGAAGAATACTGAAGAAATGTGCATAAAACACATAGAGAAAGGAGAAGCATATTGGGATCTGAGTACTATATTCTATCCAACTTCTTGTGTTTTAGCACACAGATTTACAACATACATTAAGCACTAGCCTACATGTGCCTTTCTGCTGTTGTTTTCATTGTAGGGACACAAGAGAAACATTTTAGCAAACGTGGTAAAGTTCTGATCATACATGTTGCACAGCTAACTTTTGTTCTGCAGAACGATGAGAATACAAGGAGTCAGTAAATGATATGATTTAAATTTGAAAATAGGTCCCCAGAATCTGCTGAATCCATTCAGAGCTAACTAGCAGGAGAACATCACCATTCAGTGTTCTGGGTCCATCTGTTGGCAATATCATGATGGAAACAGCTTTTTAAGTGTTATTTGCAATAAGCTATCACACAACAGCTTGTTCCAACAATATTCCAATACCTTTCTGTTTGCTTGCCGCCTACTATAAAAAACAGCTTAGAGGGAAGGAGGCATTTCAGTACTATACCGATGTAAGGTGGGAGGGACAGAAAGACTACAGGAACAAGAAAAAAGGAAAAATAACTATAAAAAGAGAAAAGGAGGAGAAGCTGTTATTTTAGACCTCCTGTAATCTAGATTTAAACCAGTACATGGAACCCAAACTACTGTAGCGTCACAAAGAGATTGTCTGCACCAACTAGTCATTAGAATTGACAGTGTCAGCCACAGGAAACCAATGGCTCCTAGAGAGAAATAGCAGGTGCTCCTAGTAATTACCTTTAATTCTGCAAGGCCTTCTGAACTGTGTGCTGCAATGAGTACTGAAAGGAAGATCGACCTCCATCACTGTAACACACTCACTCGTGCGACACCAAAATGATCTGTTCTATATAATTCTTACCGAAATATAATATATCCATCAGCTTACTTCTCAAGTAAAATTAATGCCAGCAACATACTGATGATACAAAGCCTGCATCCACTAGCATCAAAGTGGCTCACTTTGGTGAGATCAGCTCAGCACTGAAGAACAGATGGCTGCATTTGAACCCAATAACTGGCAGGAGGGGAAGAGAAGTTCTTTTGGTTCACACCAAAAAAGTTTCAAAATTAGTCAATTCAGTGTTTAGTGCCACAGCTAGCTTTGACGCACCTAACGTCACACCTTTTTAAGCAGGGAACTAGATAATCCCCTGAGGTATCTTCTGACCTATGTTATACTTTGATCCTATGATTCTAAATAAACTCCTCTATGCTGATTACCTCTATACTACAAGATTTACTTATTTAAAATATTTTATTTTAAAGGGCCACATTCCTTAAATAGTTTATAAGGGGCAATCAAGTTTTCCATGTGTTAAGCATCTTGTTTACCAAACCCTATTAGAAATACATTTAGTTAGGAAGGATGAAAGTCAAGACGTAGTACTATATGAGAACATAAACTAAAGAAGGTGTGACACATTACGGGACCATGTAAATGGAGATACAGAAAGAGGAAGGAAAAGCTGAAACAGGCAACAGGGAATTAATACTGATAAAAGCAGAACATAAACTTGGGAAAAAAAGTAGCAGTAAATAAAATTTTAAAATATTACATTCATCATTAACACCATTAATGCTATAAGAAAAATATACTGATATCTCTCTGGACATTGTTGGATTCTTTCATAAAATATTCTGTCTTCTCCTGCTATCAAGATTGCTTCCTAAGTACACAAAATACTTTATGTTCTGTTTATCTGTCTTTCACCTATTCATATGTGTATAGTGACACATACCCTTACAAAAAATACATCATAGCCTGCTTTTAAAATTAAAAGTACAACTAACAAGAGGATGCTTATAGTGATCACCTACCTGAGGACGTATAACTTTCACTATGTTTTTAAGTGCAGTGTCTGGTGATGGAGGAGAGCAGTCAGGTGTTGGGCCTGTAGAACTGTTTCTATGGTTACCAGATCCTGGTGCAGTAATTGCTACCTGAGGTGCATTATCTGTGAATAAAAATAGCATTTATGTGAACTTACAAATATTTCATACATTTTAAAATAAAAAATATATTTTGAAAACAGAATGCTGCTCAGAACACTATTTCAATGTACAAAACCTGTTATAATTTAAATGTATTTGGTAAGGAACATATTGCATATCTACACTTATTTTGTCAGCTCATATATTCATTTTAAGTCAAGGAAGGATATAGCACTCTCTTAATACCTAAATAAAATAAGGCACAAATCAAACACAAATATTTTACTTTTGTTACCATCAATTACCGATTGTGTATTCATGTAATATTGCTATAACAGAGGTGACTTAAAAGGGAGCTTTCCAATGTAATTCATATCTCATCCTAGAAAATCCTAACACGTAAACCCCAGTTCAAATAGATATATAAACACATACTCGACCTGGAGCACACTGTTATCCACCAGTGAAAACTCTCCTGGACACTGTGAGCAATGTAATGGATCAGTGAGGATTCATTGCATGAAAAGGTATTCAGTTCCTTTGATGAAATTTCCATCCTCCATAGAGCTCTGCATTGCAGTAGCTACCTTTCCAGCAGTATCTCACCTAGATAACCTACAGCTGGCTTAAAAATGTCTCCATACCTGAAGGTACATGGGAAACTGCTGTTCAGACATATTTTGTGATGCTGTTAACATTTTATGTCACTGTGAAGGACCATCAGAGAGACTTAAAATATTCTTACCTTCTATAAATGTTCTTAACGCTGTTTGAACAATGCAGAGTAAAGTCAGTGAAAATCAGGTCAGAGGATAGAGAGGACTATGAAATAAGGCACAGCTTCCCAGCTGTGATGGTAATCAAGCACCAGAATGACTTAGCAGGAGGCCAAAAGCTCCACATTACTTCATGTCTTTAGAATTGTATTATTAAAGAAATGCTTTAGTTCAGATTCTGGGGAAAATGGCATGGCTATGATGGTCTTTACAGTGTCTGTGAATTTACAGAGTACCTTTCTTTGTGGATCACAAAGACCTGTGCTCCATGTTCCTAAATGTGTTATAACACCTGCAGCTCTGCATTAAGACAATGATTACATTCAAATCTCATGTCTGTGGGCCTCAACTGACATCCTGCAGAGTTCACAGGAGAAAGCCTATTTGTTTGTAATTGAGGGAGATCTCCAATATGTGCTTTCATTCTGTGGCCAAATTCACTCCAGAAAAAAACCACAAAAAAAACACCTCCAAATAAACAAAAATAGCTCCAGTGCTGTAAGATGGAGAATTTTTGCCTAACCAGCTTCTGCAGGAACATACATAAGCTCCTCCATCTGCAAAAGTTGCAAATGCCTCGGTGAAAGCAATAACACAAGCTTCTCCCTCTCAGTCCTACTGACCTGAAAGAATTCTTGGAAGTGTAACAGAGATATCAAAGGGAAGGAAATACCCAGTTACATCAACATCGCTAACGTAGGATAAAGAGGAATAGTTGCAAGAATCTAAACTTCATGACCTTTCCGATTTACAGATACTTTCACAGCATGGATGTTTCTAAGATATACTCCCTGCAGAAACACTACATATCTGGATGAGGACTTGAAGTTTCTAGTCAAATATAGTCCAAAACCTGTCCTTCTATAGCAAACAGGAAAAGCCCGGAATGTTTCGGCAATACTGTTACACTTACTGAAAATGTAAACAAAAGATCATGTGTCAGTTTGGCAGACATCCAAAATGGAGACAACCTGTAGATAAACTCAGATGTTACCCGACGTCTGATAGAGTGAACCCTGCCTGTCACAGAAACAGACAATTCCAACTTTGTTGAAAAGTATCTCATCAGAGCTCTATTAGGAGCATCTGACCTGAATGTCTCATCCTCTTTTGCTCCAGAATATCATCTTTCACTTTATGGACAGACTCATCAATAAATAATTATCAATGAACCTCCCTGACTGAGGAATCAGGACTTGCTTTGAGAGAGCCCTGCACTGTGTTTGTGGAGATACCAGACAAGGGACTATACTGCTGCCAGGACATGTGGCACCAGCTAGGAAGGTAAGAAGTAACTTCTAGAGTGAGAACTGTTCCACATGAGTCTAGTTAAGTGTACTTAGTGCACTTATTTACGTACTGGTGTGAGAAACAAACAGCATCACAGAATCTTCATGGTTGGAAAGGACCTCTAAGATCACCAAGTCCGACCATACACACACAAAAGACCCCCACAATCTTGGCCACTAGAGCATGCCCTGAAGTGCCACATCTACACGTATGTCTCTGACAAAGAGGTAAACCTATAAAGAACACAAACTCTCCAATACTTCTGAGTTTCTGTCACACTTGCTGTGAAGCCTGTGTGGGTGTGCTTAAGCACAGCTGCCCTTTAGCTCTTCAGAACATGAAAGCCTTGCAAGTGAAATCAGGAAGACTTGCAGATGTGGAAGTATCTCAAAGATGCATCACGCAAAGGAAAGATAAGTAGAAATACAGACTGGTGCTGATGGTAATGAATACAGCTTTCTGCCCATCTTTTCATTCTGTTCAAGGCCTTGTGGATAGTCACCTTAGCTTAGCTTACTCACACTTTAAATATCAGAAGAGGTTAACAGGGGGTCAAGTTATAGGAGCAAGATTTTGGTCTTTCCACAGGAAAGACTTGTTGATCCTGTTCAATGATAGGTTACTGAAGACTAGGTTTTGCCCCTAGATACAGTCCCACCTGAGAAGAATCAAACTGACTGAGAGTGACATTCTTGGAATGGAAAATTATTAGAAGATATTTATGAGGGGATGCAGGGCTGTTATACTTCCCACTATACAGGGCTGAGAAAAACTTCTCCAGCTACAGTGTGTGCATACAACTATAACCAATTCAGGAACATACATAATAGGCAGCAATCTCAAAAACAGTAGTTACAGTCTTTCTTTCCAAGCAAAATAAAGTGGTAACACAAAAAAGGATCATGCTTTTAGAACCTAAAAATAAAGGTTTACAGTAAAAACCCAAATAATTTTTCATTGAAACAAACATCCCAGAAAAAAATCCAGCTGCTCAATATTTCATGCCTTCACTGCTTTCTCAAGGGAATGAAGTGTCTGACATGTAATGGTTTCTTGTAAACAATTTCTTTATTGTGGACAGCTGTTTATTTTCACAGTAGGATCTTTCCATTAGGCAACGAATAATGATTTACTACCTGGGTCTGCTCCATCAGAGAGAGAATATCATGATCAAATCAGTTCCTGCAAGTAATTTGGGCAACTTCTCTGTTTATATATACAGTATTCGTAGTTTCATTAAGAATATATGTGAATATATTTTCTTTTGTAATTAAATCATATAATAATTATGTTTACATTTTCTTTTCTCTTTCTTTGTTAAAAAAACTAAAGCAAATTTATTTTTTTTCCCATTTAGGTAACTATAATGGTGACACTATGAGCTTCAATGAAACATTTCATAGCAAAAAGGGCTTGGAAACTTGAGAACCTACCAAATTCACCAACAAAAATTAGTTCCTGTGCTGAGTTTCTGATAGGTGCTATAGACGGGGCCAACAGGAGAGTATTTATAGCTGTCATTCTCTTCTAGATCCTGGCTTAGGTTGCAATAAGCTAAGAGATGCTTCTCTACAACTCAGATAACATGGAGCTCCTGGGATTTTGTGGCAGTTAAAAATTACTGAACTGCAGCATGCTTTAATAATATTTCTTCCTATCTCCATCATACATGAGAAACTGTCACAAGGATTATGTAAGTGAAGCTTATTCTGATTCTTAAAACTGGTTACTGAGGACTTTCCATCCTCCGTTTCCTCTGTTTCAGGGAAAATGAAATAGAATAGGACAGGATAAAGAAAATATACTATGTTATGTCTTCTATGTCCAGAATAACCAAAATGATGTTTTTAAAGGTTAGATAAACTCAGGTTTTGGATTAACTGGACTCTTCTAGTGTGGGCTATAAAAATAGCTATGCTGATTTACCTCCTGGCAAATCTTACTAATTTGCTTTGTTTGTTGGTTGATTGATTGGCTTAGCATACAAGGTTTTAAAGGACAGAAAGTGTTATAATGCCATCATGATCACACTTATCATTAACTATCTTATGGACATATGAAAAAAGATGGTGATCTTTAAATTTCTCACAGGATTAGACAGGTTTCCACATCTCAAATCTTAAAATTCTATTTGTTACTTTTCCCAGTTTTTGAAGTATTTACAGACTCAGTATTTACAGCAATGGTCACACAAGTGCTTCATACAGCTTGCCTGTGCCTATTAGTCTTCCTTATGCATTAAAAGACTGTAATTACAAATGATTACATCATTGCTTGGAAGTTGAAGCTCAGGTTGTTCCTACCACCATTTAAAAAAATCTTTTTACTCTCAAGTCACACAAGCATTGTTTAAATTAGAGCTACACCCTTTGATTATGGACAGGTAGCTTGATTTCAGTTACACTAAAAGTATCAGCATTGAATCAAGTCCAGAAATCCAGGGTAGCTTTTTACTGGGCTATTCCAATGATTCCATATTTCACCAAAAGTTATTTCATATATCCCTACAAGAAGATGATAAAAAGAAAGTTGAATGCCATTGAACAAGAACGAATTCAAATAATTGCTTTTTTGAAATTTATGAATTTAAAAGTTTTAAGTCATTTAATATGGGGAATGATTATTTTTTACAGCACCTTTTTATAAGATGATTAATAGAGGAAGGAAGAAGCAAGATAAACATCTCAAAATCTGTTTTTCACCACATTGTCATATATAATACAATTGTGATAAAACATGCGCTTAGTGTTCAGCTTTATTTATTCTCCAGTTCAATATCACTGAAGCCTAATTAATATAAGCATGCAATTACCTTGTTCATAAAAATGTTTAACTATGAATGTAGACTAACCTAATGTTTCACAGAAAAGATATTATATAAGAATTAACATCAAAACCAATCCTTTCACAGGAAGAAAAGTTGGTCTACTATCACTGACATTATAAGTACTCAGTGATTTATTTGCAATGCAGTCTTTCAGTACAAAAAGAATTTCTGAATAAAATGAAAACCGGATTATGTAATGTGTTATATATGTCCATCTAACAGGACTGATTTTTGGAACCAAAATTCAGGGCCTAAAGTTAAACTTCTGTATTTATATGCTAGTAACTAAATTGCTTTCCAAAGAAATGGGATTAATTTGTTCTCAATGTCTTGAGTGATTCAGAAATTGATTTTCAGACTTGGCAAGTTGGGTTTCTTGAAATATAGCTACGTTTCAGTGAGCATGCTAAATTCTTCTTTGAGTCAATGAAAGCCAGTAAAAACAGTATTAATTAGAATTTATAAGATATTCTATATTTAGATGTATTATATTGAAGAAATAGTAGGTCAGAGGAGCACTTAATCGATTATACTAAGATATGCATTGCCTTTAAACAAAATCTATATAGCTAGCTCAGACATTTCTACTCCAGACAAATAGGGCAAGATTGAACTGCCAAAGCATGGTTACCTAATGCCATCTCAGGGGTCTCAGGTACTTCAAGGCATCTGCAAGAAGTTTGCAGGAACTGTGGAATTTCAATGCCCAAGCATTAGCTTGGGACACCCAAAAGCATTTCAAATGTCAATAGACATCTATGTATGGGCAACTGAATCAAGGTCCTAAAAGTTTGAGGAACAAATTCCACTCTTAAAACCTGTAACCCTTGTTTCCTAAAAATATTTGTGAAAATGATACTTAATTTGTTTCTACCATTATGGTAAAAAAATATAGTAAGCTTTTTTCCTGAAGTTTACAGGATAACAGGAGGTCAACAAAAGAGGGGAGCGCAAGGAGCTCCTATTCATGCATGCGGTGACTGCTTTACACTTCTAAAGATCACTCAGATTTGAGTTTGGAGAGAGCAAAATGAAAGTGATATTGCCTTCTTTTTGTACATTATAAGAGCCAATTACGATGTTACTTTTCTGTTATCATACATTAAGATGTCAAACAAAAACATAAAAATGTTAACTGTTTAACTGAAGCTATAAAAAAAAATCATGCACTGGGAACTCTGCCTTTTACTGTGCTGTGTGACATCAGTGGTCAGTTAGTGGATGATTGTCTTCTTTCATATGGTACATTGCATAGCGAAAAATGCCCTTATGGATAGTAATACACCATATGACCACATACCACATCTAATGATATGTATAAATATATATACTAAATTCTAAAACTTCTGAAAATATAATACTAGACATGAACAAAATACTTAAAGCACAAAGCCTACTCATTATTACCTTGTAGAGCTTTGTACTATAACCTCAGGGGCTGGATAGATTTCTACACAGCAACTCTGGGAGAAAGAAAAAGGGTGGAAAATGAATGTGCACATATATACATATGCATAAATATATATAGATACACCTGCATACATATATAGACAACAACTTCAAAGGCACCCTCTTACTGTTAAATAACTTCTTTTTATTCCTCGAGCTCTGCTCAGCATGGAAGATTTCATGCAGTCTCAAACTACTTGAAGGCAAGCCAAAACCCTGCATCTGTTTTGGACACCCCAGCATCAGGATAATGCAAAAATGTGAACAGAGCTCCAGATGGTTTGGGGTTGCCTGGTATCAAATGCTTTCTAGCGTGGTATCAAGACAAACGTAAGTTTGATCGGTTACAGCAGACTCAATTTGCTAGACTAGTAGAAAACTACTACAGAAACACTGATCCAGTCTGGCAATTTTTGGCACAGTCTGGCAACTGATCCAGGCTGGATCTTTGTGATGAAAATGTGATGTCTCCTATAAGTGGTGGACCCATTGCAAATATTCACAGCAATTGCATACAGTAAATTGTCAGGCTGCAGTTCATTCAGAAATCCAGGTAAAAATTACAAAATCTCCTATTTTGTCAGGCAGATAACAAAAACATTCATGTCATATAGTAGCCCCAGTTGAGAGACTAGACAATTATCCATAGTATAGAACTCAGCTTTAAAATTGTTCTATCTTGACTAAATCCCCAAAGCAAATCTCTCCTACATGACTATTCATCATGGCATAAATCTAGGAACTACAGAGAAGGACAATCATGTATTTCAGGATTTCAAGGAACGAACATTACAAGAGACATTTCAAAAGAGCAGATGCAATAGTGAATAACGGAATCAGTAGGTAGCTACACTGGATACATAGAGAGAACGGTTGGACTAAACTGTTTGAATTTGCTCTTTTGAATTTGTTTTGTTTCCCACACACTTAAACCTGAATAACTATTGTTCTGAGTAGGATTGTAAATATATATCTGCAACTGTCTTGTCGAAAGCACTTGAAGCTGTAACTGGCCCAATCTTGGATGTAGCAGCTATTTCAGGATTGTGTTTGGAATTAATTACCAGTGAAGTGCATTCCAGTAGCAGCAGGGGGTCTGCTTAGTTGTTTCTGCATCATCCACGAGAGTTGAGTATGACTATTATCAACTTTTTATTTCCTCTAATCACCCACCTGCACAAATAGACTTTGGAACTGCTTCAAGCTTGCATAACCCTTGTAATACCAGGCAACTGTCTGGAAAAATATCTCTCATTAAGTACTAATGAGAGATGATGGGTGATTTCCACCATTTCCTGAGTAACCTTTTGAGACTGCCTCTGCAAGCTGTTGATGTCTAATTGAGCATTCAAAAACAATGCCATATAATTATTTTTTTTGTGAAATGGGGCTTTTTTGGCTTTTCTATGTTTAAAAGGTTTGTAGTGAAATGACTGCACTTGCTTATGACAGATATTTCATAGATTTAAACATCTGCCTTGTCTCAGCATATAGTCATCATGCTTCTGGGACTGCAATGAAAAGCACAGGGTGTAGTTACAGGTGCCAAAATATTTTTGTTTATTTCAGTCATTCACTAAAAACTGAAATGCCTAGTAATCTTATGAAACAAAACATCCTCCAAAAAGAATGATACATATTGGGGGTGTTTGTGCTTATTTTTAAATTTAATTCGTCAGTGAGAGGCTACTGAATGCTATCATATGCGTGCCTTATTATTTCACAGGGCTTCTCCTGTAATCCAAGAGAATAACCAAACTGCTGGGCAGAGAAAATATTGCAAATGCAATAGATGATTAGTGTACATTTTCAAATTATCTCAGAATATAAACTGCAAAAGTGATTAGAGTAAATGCTCTCAAACCATTTAAATAATACTGATGATAGCCAGACTCCCTGGGGTTCAAACTCAGTGAATAAATAATTTAGGCCACCTTGAACCTCCCAATATACACCTATCTTTAGTTGCAATGAATGCAATTTATGGACAAAAACTATATTTTCATGAGCTTCAGTTCTTCTGAAGTATCAATTAGTTAAGAAAGCTGTTTTATCAGAAGACTGCAGTCAAAAAGCTAGCCAAAACATTTTAAGGCCAGGTAGCTAGAAAATGTCCCAATAGCCAGTTATTTTTATTTAAGGTATTTAAATTTTTGAGCAACTTCAGAGAGCTCAACTGTTACTCTGAAAATTGACATTTTTGTATGTAACATATATTTCCATGGAAAAAAGTATTTTGTTCCAAACTAGAAATGTATATTTTTTACAGTGTAACGGTATACTCATTAAGCATAAAGAACTTGTCCAGCAGATAGTGTGCACTACTAATACAAACTCAGAATTCAGGGAATCTTAAAAGTTTCTGCTGTTAATTTTGAAAGCAATATGGAAACATCTGTACCAGAGTAGACCAGCTATCATGTCCAATATGTTGCCCTGATAATGTCCAAATGATTCAAGAAGGATAAAGGAAATACTGTGGATAATTTTGGAACAACACAATCCAGTTTGCACCCATTAATAGCACTACAACACTAGAGCTTTTAGTAAATAAAGTCAAATAACTTGATTGTATTTTTTCAATTCTGAAAAATCTTATTTGATAGTTAACACCCCATATATTTTATTTCATGTTTTTATTTAAACTTGGCATTTTCTTCTGAAAATACTCAAATTCTACCCTTTTTATTAATATTCCTGCATTAATTTATTTTCTATTTGCTGAAATTTAGATGAAATTATATGTTACAACAGTATTATGTATTTATGCATTATTAAGCTTACCTTCTGACTGACAAAGCAGGATTTACATTAATTCTGCTTTGAGTGTTTAGAATCTTCTATACATTTAAGCATATTTCATTTAGTTACTGTCAAAGCATGCAGCTTCCCTCAGTGGTTTTCTCTTCTTGTTTGGGTTTTAGATTCTCTAAGATCCACAAGCTAGCTTTGCAGATTTCTTAAAATTCTTACTATTGAATGTTCCCACTAAAGCAACCTGCTACATTTCTTATAGAATCCACAGATACAGAGTTCAGATAGATCCTTGGAGTTTTTGAGAGCTGCAGTTAACTATCTAAAGGAATGATAAAGAGTGCACAAAACTTTACATATATTAAAGAGGTATGCTATTTGTATTCTACTGATAGCAAATGAATAAATCAAAATTTCTAGACCTTGCAGCTTTGGCCCATCTGTTTGACGTAGAGCCAAATCAGTATATTCAGACAAGAAGGGATATTCCAACACAGTAGGGCAGAAATGAAGTAGCTGATCCCACTCAACCACTAATACCAAAAGAGAGATCGTAATTAAGTGAAAGTATGCATTTTTGCCAAGTTTTATGGCTTAAAACTATTCAACATTCCTTAACTTCAACTCTTAAACTGCATTAAAGAATTAGAATGAAATTACAATGGAATACAGGTAGGTATTTAACCAAAACAAAAGGCAGGATTCACAGAATTCCTGTTACTCTTACTACCAGGACTCCTAACCACCACCAACTTTGTATTGCAAATGTCATTATTCCATTAGAATGAGACTCACAAATTTATTCCACATTGTGTTTATCAGGCTGATATCTAGTAGTTGGACAAGTGATTTTTACAATACATTGCTTTTTGTTTGTAATGGTTTCACAAGGTATTTAACACTTTTATTAAATTTATCACTGGCAAATCCTTGTTTAAGTTATTACAGGGTGCATAAGAAAAACTCTGAAAGACAACCTATAAAACTGATCAGAAAAGAATATTTTTTTGCAAATGTTACATAATATTCACAGAAAGCTTTTATCTTTTTTCATCATGATGCAAGACAGAAATAGATATCAAAACAATGGAAATGTTTTCAGAGAAAAATTTAGTTTCAATACTAGCACTACTGATAAGAAACTGGTTTTAATTGTGCTATATTATTTAAGTGTCTTGCAGCAGGTAGGAAATTATATCTGAAAGAAAAAGGACATGGATTGAACAGCTGGAGCAAGAGTGGAAAAAATATTTTTACTAACAGCTGTTTTTGATATCCTTATCCAGGACATATACTACTGCATGCAATGATATTTTAGAAAGGTATTATAGAAAGAATATAGAAAGAATAATACACCCTGCCCTAGAGCAAAAAATATGAAGTGGTCCTTCTGAAGACTTTTCTTTCTTTCTGCAAACAATAAAACAACTGAGTGTGAAAATATTCTTTCATATGGGTTTTTCCAAATCTGCAGTATTTGAAGGCATATCAGAAAAAAAGGAAACAACTTGTTTGATATCCTGTTGCGGTAGAAAATTATTCTATCATTAGCTGCTAGTAACAACATGCTGCATCTATATGTTTGTGGATTGGCAATACAAACCCATTCTCATCCTACTTCAGCATATAGCAAAATCCTACATCTCTTGCACACTTCAAATTTCCTTTTGAGGTGGCATGAAAATGAAAATGGTATAAAAAGAACAAAACTGAAATCTCTGTAAAGTAATAGAAGGAAATTTTTTGGCAGCAAGCTACACACTGCCATCAGGACTAGCAGATGCAGGAAGGGAGACAGAAGCAGAGAAAATGGAAGTAAAAGAGTGTTTTTTATTTAACTTAAAATAGAACAGGAGGGAAAATTTTTTTTTTTT
>VXAK01006192.1:0-14370 GCA_013399435.1 Arenaria interpres | reverse complement strand
CTTTTTTTTTTTTTTTTTTAAATGGAAGAATACTCCAGTGACTTCACACATCAACTTGTTCAGTGTTAAGTGTTTCACATACGTAACAGTTTCTTTCCTCCCTGCGCCCCCACTGCTTTTTCCCTGTTTTTGGAGGAAGTCATTTAGACTTCTGTGTACTAGGCTAGTCATAACCCAAGAATGGTTAATTCTAATCTGACCAGTGATGTAAGGCATGTCAGTGGTTGGAAGCCTTGGATTTTAAAAGTCAGCTTCTGGGATACTGGAAACAGTTGGTTGCTTTTTGATTTTATTACATCTTGAAATATGCCAAGTCTCATTCTCAACTCACTTATGATGAGGGTGATAACTTTGCAAATGAATGCAGATCAAGTTGATTCTTATCTTGCGCTGAGACTTTTTCTGTTCCTATGGTAATCAGGGAGTCCATCTTGATAGAGAATTTTTGATCATGTCTGCACCCAGAGTAAGCATGCATGTGTGCATACACATATATATACACATACTGCTTTATAACAGGCGACAGTCTGAGCTTGTATGTGTATATCTTTGCACTACTAGAGCATTATGTCATCTGTCCCTTTATATATATTGTGTATGGTCATATATGGTTGGCTGAGAATTTTTGTTCCTGTGCAGCTGTAAATTATATTTTAATCAATTTAACAAGTGATGAATAATTAAGTAGACTATTACATTTCTTTATTATGTATATAGGAAACTTGATGTATGGAGCATGTTTTTGGGCAAATCGGAAATGTGTTCTTGTCTAGAGAGCTTATAGTTTTAAATTAATGAAAATGTTTTAATGGCTACAAATATTAAAATATTTTTAATCAAATGTTATTTTTATGGAAGCAAATCTAAAATTTATCACTTCATATGCAAATTAGTGTACATGCTAAGCATTAATGTTGTTGGAATTTATTAACAAAAGTTGTCTTGGGATATAGCAGTTGTCTTATAGGACTGATAGTCCATCCATACAAATTATTTCTTTAAAAGACTATTCCCTTCCGTTCTTTGAGCCGTAGTCTACGTTCAGTAGGGCTCATCAACTAGGTTGTAAGGTAAATGTAAACGTGCTGTTTCGTATACACTCCTGCCTCCCAATTTTCCTTCTGGCTATAGATTTCACTCCTGATTTAAACTGTGGTATCTTTACGTTTTGGATTTTTCACATTTCAGTTGCAAAGAAAGAAAAAATGGGCTTACTTTGCTATTCTGTCACCAAAGCAGATCTCCCCAAATTTAAAAGATGTTAAACAATGTAACACCTATAGGACCATTGCGGGTATCTCACACTCTTTTTGTGCACCTTTGTGAATTTCAAGCAAAGTTCTGCTGATGAGAACTTCTTGAGAATTCTCAGCACTTTGTTTATAGAAACTTTGCATGGCATTCAGAAGCTTTGCTGCATTCTGTATCTCGTGTTTTCATTCTGGGTCACATCCCCTTAAAAAAAAAAGCTTTATTTAAAATTTGAGATAGCATTATGTAAATATATTAAAAATACTAATGAGAGAAATTATTACTTTCTGTTGGTGCAGCTCCTAATGGAGATAGTGGTTGGATGCATGAGATACATTTAAGCTTTGGTTATGGTGGCTGTTCAGTAGAGTATCTGTCTCTCTATCCATCTCTCATTTTCATACGATCAGTGTGTATGTAACACACAGCCAGTTCTCCCAGCCCCACCACCCCATAAGTAGTGGAGTCATGTCAAAATTGGTTTAGGTATCTTGTATCTTAAGACACATTGAGTCTTCAACTTGGAAGGAACTGAGAGGCATATTTCTAATGATGTAGCAAACCTTACAAGTATCAGGCATATAGTGGTTTTTTAATCCTTTCCATGCCTAACTTTTTTTTCTATTATTATTCAGTATTGCAGAGAGCATCAGATTTGTAGGGGGTTTTAAAGAATCCTATGGTCTGGAACACAAGGTACCTGAATGTATTTAGAAATCTGACTCTTATTTTTCCCCATAATAGACCTTGTAGCTATGCACTACTTCTGACAGTGTCCTGAGGTTCAAAGAGTATTTGAGTAACTTGCCATTACTTATGACCTTATCTGTAGAATGGAGCTAAATAAAGTTACAGACCATCTTGGTGTGCCAGGAAATGCATGAGGAAAAACCAGAGAAGGTTCTCATGGCAATGCCTAGAGAAACTGGTATAGAGAGAAAGGTGGTTTGTCTCTCAACCTGCCATTGTGATACCTGGCGATTGCCAGCTGTGTGTCTATTATAATGCTTCTCTGTGAACACAGCTAGAAGTCACATCCCTGTTAAGCTGGGTGCTGCTTGCTCTGTTAGTGCACATAGGGCTGCAGAGCTACAAGAATTCTCAGTTTAAATTGAAACCTCGCTGTTGCTCTGCATGCATGTGTATATATGTGTTAATATTTCACAGGAAGTAAGATAGAATTGCACGTTCATTTAATTAGTGTCAAGAGCCTGAACATAGTTTGAAATAGAACATCACAGTAAATGACTGCTTTTCTTGTGCATTATGTACTTGTTACACAGTAATAAAACTCAGTGGCTTCTGAATTGCACAGTTGGATGGAAGGTGAAATGTTAAAAAAAGAAACTTTTTGTGACAGCTCCTGCCTTCTTTCAAACTATTTCTAGCATTTCCATAATTATCTGTTTTGACAACTTCCTTGTCGAGGGAGAATGTACTTCAGTGAGTTGTAATAAGCATAAGGTTTCAATGATTGTTTCTCCCTCCTCCCCCCTCCAAATAATTACATTGAAATTACATTCTGTTTGGTTGCCACAATGCATACCCACTTTTCCCATTTATTTGATCGTAAGTATTATTTATTTGAGAGATGGTGTGATCAAAACTAGCTTCAGTCATGGAGATTAGTTTACACAGAATTCACGTTCCTTTAACCGGAATGGGATGCCATTTAGGAAGAGTCTTTGCTTGACACTGTTGGAATTGTACATTACAGTTTTGCTTCTATCTTTTTTCAGATACCTTAGTTGAGAAGTTTGAAAATGAGAACTCTTACATGGAGATTGTACATTCTTGCATAGATAATAGTGCTTAGTATTTTACTCCTGAAGCCACAAAAAGCTGCAGAATGTGATTTGCATTTGATCTGAAAAATGCTATTTAAAAAGCACGGGGATAAACAACTCTCTAAGCAAAGTATTTTCATTGTTGTCCAGGATCACAATCAGGATTGAGAATTTGGGACATACTCAAGTGACTTGACTTGCACTAAATAGTATTTTGCATAGTAAATTGTGCATGATTCCAGTGAAAGGGCAGTCACATTTGACAATATAAAGAACTGAACTGCAAAGGTCTAAGGAGAAGGAAGTGGTCAGAGAAGTCACTCAAAAAAATAAATTGAGAGCTTGAAGAAGCTATCATCTTAGAGTATCTTACTCTCTTAGAGTTTTTCCCTCTTATTCACTTTAACTTTCCCCTCGGGTCTGAAATATGGGTGCTTCTCAGCCTCCAAGAAGAGTATTGAGGCACCAGTTTGTCCCATTACTTCCAGTTTGCCTATGTTGTGGATCCCGGGGCCGTAAAGGACAGAGCTGCTGCTCCTCTGTTACTCTTCTTTGTGTGGGAGGGAATGCATGGAGCATTGGCTCTGTCTCCTAATTCACTGTCAGCACAGCTGAACGGGGGTGGAGGGAGAAGTAACGTGTACCAGGAAAAGGGCTGGTACAGATTACATCATATGTAGAGTAAGGGGAAAGCGAAGACCAAACTGGGACTGAGTCACAGCTACAGTTCCTTGTTTGCTCTCTGGGCATCAAGGCTGTGCATTGCCCTTTGCTGAGGGCAGAGTGCCGTGGTGCCCGGGCTAGTTTGTGACTTTTGCTGCATCTACATGGTTTCATCTGTGATCTTAAAATTTGTGTATGTAGTTCTGTACAAAAATCTTCGCAGTATTATAAAAATAATTCAGGCACAAACACCTACTGACTCCATGTATGGTCAACATGCTTTATATTCCCATGTCTGTCCTTTTCTCTTCCTTTTGCCTCTCATTACATGTTCTTGCCAAACGCGTGTACTACACTGTGGTGCCCTAGTGACTATGTCAGCTCATGCCAGAGATTCTGTAGCTTAGAAGTAGCAATATAGAAATTTAGCTACAGTTAGCATTGCTTCTCTGCAGATTTTATTTACACAAAAATTGCTGTGAATTAGAATTAATATTTGATAGATTTAGCTTGGTAGTAAATGTGGTATTAGCAATGCATTTAAAACTAAATATCAGGCTGTCATCAAAGCATGTATTTGTACATATACTTGTAATCAATACATTGGTTTAACACACATTAATTGAGGAGTGCTTTAAACCTGAATTGCAATTTTTGTGCTGCTATGGATTGATTACAAAGAATTAGTGCACTTCTCATTTTCTCATTTACAGGATTAGTAGCCCAAAATGCACAAACAACCTTCACCTAGAGTGAACTATTACAGATGATTCTAAGGAGTTACCTTTCCTTTACAATAGAAAGGGAGTCAGAGCTTCCCATTTCAAAAACCTGTGCACTATTAGAGGTCTGTTTTGGTACTTGCTGATGTTGAAGGGCTTGTTGCAGTTTCCAAGCAAATGCAACTGTTCTAAAACAGCAGCTATGTTGGTTTAGTAATTTCTTTGGATAATTTGTCAAATTTATGTTTAAAGGTCAAAAAAGATGTTCTACAAAGCCTGGACAAGGAGAGATGCCATAAATCGTGGTGTATCCAACAAAGATCATTCAGATCAGTTTACTTGTGAATTATGCAGGGTGCATCCTTCTAAATGATCACATTGAATGCCCAGAACGCAGTCCAAATTTTAAGTTTGTAACTGATCAGATATTTGCTTAAAAACTAATCCTGAATGAAACAAATCTGACATTGATTTGACTGCTGTTAACTGTTGATTGACAAGGGATATTTAGCGCATGTGTTCTTTACAGAATTAGCAGTTGGCACAGTGTTTGATTTAAATAAGTATTTTAGCAAAGCCAGATACGCCTTTCTAATTCAGGATGCTCCTCTCCTTTTGCCATTCACTGACACAGCCCTTTTTTTATGACATTACTTCTTACTAGCAGCCTGGCACTGCTGAGCTCCTGCCCAGTTGCTGAGTTAACAAGATCTGCCCTGGACCAGAACATTCAGTGCTTCCTGGTGATGAGGTCCTCCCTCCACCTCCTACTTTTGAAATATGATGTAATATGTGATTATTTCATCTTGCCTGTTAAACGTGTCAAACTGGAAAATGGAGTTAGTTAACCAGTTTGGCAATATTATAAAAACAGGTGAATTGGCTTAACTTCTAGCACTTTGCTGGACTTGTAGTTCATTTGTCAGTGAAGAAAAAATTCTGACATGTTAAATTGTCTTGTAACAGTCAACTTTCTATTACTGTTCCAAAACAGACTTTTTTCCTTTCCATTTGTCATTTAAAAAAAAAATTAAAAAATAGCTTATATGCATGAATTTTTAACAGGCAGAGTTCAAAGTTCAAGTTCATTCATGATTAAACAAAATATTCAAACTAGACACACCAAAATACAAGAATTCTATGACTATGTGGTGTCTGTTCAGTTAAAACAAAAAATATTAATCTGTCCAGATATTTCTCTGTTCTGAAATCAAATAGTAGTTATCTAACCCTATTCAAATCAAGAGAAATCATGAGTATTTCAACATACGTAATTAAGATAACTTAGGGAGTTGGAATAGTTTCTGAAACAATGTAAAGAAGTTATTTGTTTTTAATTTAATCAAAATACAAACCCATCTGAAGTGAAATGTGACATTTTGCTAAAAATTAATAATACATAAAACCCTTGTACTTACAGGTTTGAGTTTTTAGAAAATCATCTAGAAAGAGCAAAACTGAAACAAGTACCGGTCTGTTAAAATAACCTTTCAACAGTCCCTCTTGGACATCGTTATGTTGGTACTGTATGTCTACCCACTTGCATCCCTAGATGCAAATGTGTTCACACGTTTGGGTTGCTCTTTGCCTTCAGGAGATTGAAAATGCTCCATGAGAGGCAAGCAGTGTTATAACGGATGGTTTACCGGAGGACTGAGAAGGAAACAGCAAGGAAGGAAGAGGAGGAGTTGTTCCTCACATTGTGGGGTTCAGGAGATGCTGCAGGATAGAAAAGGTTAATACAGGTATTTGCCTGTGGAGAAGGCTGGCAAGAAGTCTACAGCAAAGGCTAGTCACTGCTGAGACAGTGGAGGAGCCCAATGAGTCCCAGCTGAAGGAATCTGCAAGTCTAGAGAAACCTCTTCTGTATTTATGACACTTTCCTACCAGGAGGAACTGATTTCATTTGTTCTGTAAGGCTACTAGTTCATTCAGAAAATGGAAAGCAGTGAGAATATGAGGTCCTTTTGGAACGGAGTGTTCTTTCACACTTAACCTTCAACCTATAAAGCAGGTTTTCCAGTACAGCTTGGTGGGCGTTAAAAGTCCTTTGATTATGGACAAGTTTCTAGATTTTTCTCCATCTGTGGAGTAGGGGTGAATACATTATCCAAGCAGCAGAGGATACTTGGTGATACATCACAGCTGCCAGAATTAAGTTAGAGCTTTAACAAAAATATAGTTTGCAAGAAAAGTGGAAATTTCATGCTAGTGGCATCAAAGTACATCCAGATCCCTTATGCAGAAATGCACTTGGAAGACAGCAACGTCTCTTGGGCTGGTGTTGCCCCCATGAACAGGCTGGTTTTGATTCTTTGTTCATGCAGCTGTTACACCACCACTGAGATGTCAGAATATGCAGTTGTCAGTTTCTGGATTAAAAGCAGCTTCCTCAAATTCCACGTAGGGCCTTTGCATTTTCTTAATAATAATGTTATGTTCTTCAAAAAAACCTGAGAGATCACTTTCTTAAACCCTGCCTTTCTAAGGAGGGTAGGCATACAGCTCCAGTCATCAGAAGGATTAGAAACCTCATAGAGCTTACAATAATCAGCAAAGATGGACAAGCAGTTACCTGTTTCTTCGTTATATTCCACTTCAAAGTAAACTGTAGAACACGTAGTGGCAACTAGTTCTTGCCATGTTGTGTGTATCTTGTTCCAAATGCTGGGAGCTGATGCATTTCATGGTGAACACCTACATGTAAGGATTTCAACTGGTATAAAACATGGGTGGATGTCTTCAGGCATTTTTATTTTTCAGTTTTGCAGCATAATCCAAATCCTTAGATTTCTCTTTTAATAAAAACAATGAAGGGTATTTCCGGTGCACTTTAGATGCCGTGTGCCTCCTGAGAACTTCAGGTTCAAATGGCTTATATCATTTATTTGTATAAAGAGAGTATTGGAAGGGCAAGGTAGCCCACAGAAAACTGCAATCACCTGATAGAAAGCAAGTTCTTTGTGTTGGATAGAATGACTTTGTACTTCCCCTAGAGGTCAGAGCACATTACATATTCACGTTCTTATATTTCAGCAGAAAACTTAAATGGTATGTTTTGGAGGGCAGTTTATAGTGAAGCTAGCCATCTTATAAAATATTTCAATTCATCTTGGAGGCTAGAAGATAAATGTTCTGAACCTGCAAATGCAATTTTAAAAAAAGCAACCTGTCACTGTTTGCAGTGTGTCAAAGAGTAAAGAGTTGGGTAGCAACAGAGCCTCGAAGTGCAAATGTAGCTGCGTGCGGGTGAGTTGGAGGAGCCTGTGGTGCCATGCAGTTTTACAGTTACTACTTCTCTTGGGTAGAAGAGCCCAGCCGATGTTGGCTGCTCTACCACCCTTCAGCAGGTGATAGGAAGCCGTGCAGAACTGGGAGGGTGTCTGGGGAGGAACCTTTCTAACAGTCAATATATTTAATTGCAGTGCGGAGCCATGCAGATAAACTGAAGCTAAATTTGGAAGATTAGTTATAAATATCCTGTGCACTTCTAGTGTGTTTTAAGGATAATTCGTTCTACAGATATGCATGCAATAGTTTCATTAAAATTTGCATTTTGAACAAAGTTGATTATCCTATTCAAATTTGGAACTACTTGGATCTTTAGCTTAAATGCCTGTAACAGCAGGGAAACTTCAGTCTCATAACTGCTTCAAACTGCAGTGGGTATGGTAATTGAACTGGTAGTATTTAGAAATACAATCACAATGTTTAAAAAAAAAAAAGTCTATGTTCTAGTGAGAAAGAATTGAGAATGAAGTATTTGCTGGTGATAATATTAGAAACAAGAAGGACTCAGTGTCTCTGAGAGAATTCCACAGAACAAACTTGCATAAACATCTTGTCCTTTGATACTGGCTAAGAAGACTCATCTATTTGACCCAATTTTTCTAACATGCCAATTGACACGAGATTCCCGATTCACATTTTCTTTAGTTTGAGCATAGGAACCCTGATTTCAGTGTACACGTTAGTGGCATGAATGTAATGCATGAAATGAATGCTTACAGACACTTTGAACTTGAAAAAATTTTGTCCTGTGATGCATTGTATAGAAGATTCTGAACAAGTCACTTCAGTGTTTTTAATGAGGATCATTCCTCGTGCTTTTTTCAAGATCAGTATGATTCTTTTACTAGATCAGGAGTACGCTTTGGCCAGTTAAAGCTGATTAAAAGAGCCTTATCGAGACCGAAATCCAGATGACAATTATAGATCAGCATTTGAAAGGAACTCAGAGCACTTGGAATTTAGTTATAGCTTCTATTACCTGACTAAGATAACTTTGTTAAAGTAATCACTGGAAAAGGTTTAAAGTTAGTAAGTAGCTGTTCACAGTAAGTGAATTACATTCATATTTTAATAAATCATTTCATGCTGTTTTAGCAGAGACTATGATGCAGTCCCCAGATACCACAAAGGTATATGACCTTGTTTCTTAGTGGGGTAATATAGGCACCGTAGGAGTAATCCCCTTGAAATCAGTAAGGTCACAGTAGATTTATACAGGCGTATGGTAAACAAGGACGGAATTGAGAGATGTTATAATGAGGTTTGGCTATACTGGCTGTTGAAAATTTGACCTTGTTACACTTGGCAATATTTTTTTTTGAGTAGGGGAGAATTTTCTCCTTCTCCCTGCCCTCCTTCCGTTTGCAAAGTCATTTATGTGTTGCTTGTGTGTTTTCATGCTGTATGGGTAAGTGAAGTGTTTTGCCTCTGTGCATCTGTGGATTTTAGTATAGGATGGAGAAAAAGGTACTAGTTTTCATGATATCGCTAATATAAGGTTTTCTTCAAATACTGCCTCTTTAATTTTTCTTAAATTTTCACATACTTGCTATGTCAACTCTTGGCAGTATCACATATATTTTAATGCTGTTCCTAAAATAATGTCATGGTCTTCTACTCAGAAGTGTGCTGGTCTAGTTTCTCTCCTTGTGTCTTCCATATACTTGTAATCCAGAGAAAGCTGTTCAGCCCTTTTCCTCCTGTATCCCAGTCTAAATGTGGATATTAGCACTTCCTTATTACATGGAGTTGATTGTGGTTGTGTTTGTGTTCAAAGTGTCATAAAAATGTGTGTCACCTTTGGCCTCTTATCCCAAGTGAATAACGACAGGACCACAGGAAACAGTCTGAAGTTGCGGCAGGGGAGGTTTAGATTAGATATTAGGAAGAATTACTTTACTGAGAGAGTGGTCAGGCACTTGAACAGCCTGCCCAGGGAGGTGGTGGAGTCACCGTCCCTGGAGGTATTTAAGAAACATGTAGATATGGCACTTCAGGGCATGCTCTAGTGCCCAAGATTGTAGGGGGTTTTTTTTGTGTGTATGTGGTTGGACTCAATCTCAGAGGTCCTTTCCAGCCATGACGATTCTGTGATTCTTTCTGCTTTTGTTTCTCATACTCTCCACTATCTGCCCTAATAAAAGGACAGAGAAGTCTTGTTAGCAGAATTTGCAAAGCACCCTTCTCATAGGAAACATATGCTAACACATAAAGCTGAGACTACAGTATTTTTCAGGGCTTTTTTCTTTGTGTTTACTTTGGGAGTTCTTTGTGCTTTCTTCTGAACAATATGGCAAGGTCTACTAACAGCTGTTTTTCTATTATACCTGTGGACAAGCCAGTAATTGAACTTGTTTCAACTAATAGCCTCAGCATTTCTTAAGTGGAAGCAACCAATTCCCAGTTCAAGTCATCTTCATTAGTGAATTTCCAGCTTTTATCTATACCCAACCATGTTTCATACAGAGCTTCACGAAGCTGAATCAGCAAGGTGTTTGAGCCTTCTCTGAATACGTGTCCTGGGTGCGTTTTTTGGCCTTGCAGTAGGACCTTGCATCAGATAGTTGTTTCAGCTTGTCAGGGTGGAGGTAAACCTCTACAACTAGATCACTTTTATTTGACTTTTTTTACCTGCGCAGAGGCAGTAGGTAAAATTTTACACCCTTTATGAATGCCGTACATTTATTTTAGCTAACACACCTGGTAGACACCTAGAGTAAACATACAGCTGGCGTGAGCGGTATTGTGCTCAGTGTCCTCATCACAATGCCCAGGTCGCCTTTGCTGGCCTCAGCAGAGGGTGCGTTGCCCTCCCTTGCCACTTGGACCATGCTGGCCCTTGGCCATAGAGCTGTCTTCCGAGTCCCTGGGGCAGCGTTTCCCTCAGTGGTTGTTGTGCTTCCCCCAAACCCTCCCTGTGTTTTGTTTTTTTCCTCCTGAATTACTAATACCGTCTCAGCAGTCTCATTTCTCTCCTGGCTTTTTCCAGTTATTATTTTATTTATTTGTTAATTTTGCATGGCTCCAGGCTATGTACTAGTGGAGTCAAGGTTGCACATCTGTTTCTCCCCAAACTGCACCCTGGGGCAGAGATCCCTGAAGTCACAGGCGCAGTGAGTTACAGGAGGAAATGCAAGTGATAAATAGCTGTATAGTAGGAAGGCCTGCACAGAAAACCGTGTAAAAGGTGGCCTTATTTGTAATGCATTTTCATGTTTGTTGATACCGTTATTCAATTTCTTTTCCTTATTGATCCAACGGAATAGCGAAACTGGGACACCACAGTGCAGTTTTGCTACAACACAATCAAAACGTTAAGAAAGCTTTAAACTAGGGCTGAAATTGCAGTTGTAGAAAAACAATTAATTTTGCCACATTTTATTGCTTACATACCTGAAAATTTGGATTATAAAATTAAGAAGAGCAATGACTGATTAAAAAGTTTTATTCCAACATGGTGTATTGCATTTGCTTCCACTTCATCTCGTTATCTTTCTCCTGTGTTCTTAGGAGATTCTTAAGAATGAAAATTACAGAGAAGAAATGAAGCAGAAAATCAAAGATGTATCCGAAAAGGACAAACTGCTTCAGGCCAAGGCGTACAAGGAGGGACTTGTTGCTGAGCCAGCTCACACTCAGGTGAAAGGCCACGCGTCAGCCCCTTACTATGGAAAGAAGGAGCCTTCACAAGACCCAACGAGCACCGCGAGTACCTTCCAGCCAGGCTCCTGGATGCCACCAGGCAGTGGTAGTAGCCAGAATAAGTAAACCATTGTCACGTACAGATACCGCTAATGGGTGAATATTTTAATGGACATCAACAGCTGTTAGATGTGAGTGAGTGTGCAATAAAGTAATATTAAAGCCGTGTCACTTATTTTTGCAGAGCTGTTCAAGTAGGCTTAATCGCAACAAACTACTGTAAAATGTTTGGGCTTAGTGAAAAACAGGATGCGTTAAGTTTGTTTCCTACAGTTGCTGTTCCTCAGTTACTTGTGAAATCAGAGGTAGGCTTTCTAGTTAACTGAATTTTCTTAAAATAATTTTTCCTTGAGGACTCATTTGTTTTTAAAATTGTTTTTGATGTAATAAATTTTAACTAATCAGTACACTTAAATTTTCCAAAGCCTAGGAGTCAGTTTAAGATAGTTCTTCAGAATGCTTAATTCCCAGTTACACCACACAGTGCTACTGTGCTTTCCTCTGTCATGGGGACGGAAAAGTTCATTTATTAGCAGGAATCACTATGGCGCTACACTGTGATTATACACTGTATTAATCTTAAGACACATTACTGTAACTTAAGTATAAGATAACAACATATTTGAATAATGTTTGACTTGCAGCGAACAGTGAGCACAGGATAAAATCAGGCTGAGTTAAACTATGTTTAACTACTGAAATAGAGGTTGGAAACACTTGGTAAAGCTGCTGGAAAGTAACACAGAGTTTGGAACAAGGGACTGTCCGTAGTGTTAAAATAATTAGGTTTTATCTTTTAGTATGTGGAGACTTCCCTAAATCATTAGATGTATTTGACCATAGTTTAGATACACAAAATGTGCAGATTATTTGCTTGGAGATGATGTAGCAACTTCAAGTCAAAATAAAGACCGCACAGTTTTCTGAAAAAAGTATCAAATTTATTTATGCCGTGGATCCTTTATCAGTTCTCCATGTGTTTTAAGCTATGTAGGTATCAAAGGTAGAACACATACACATTTGACAATGCTTCAGACAAAACAGTGGAGACTCAATCCCATATATTTATAAAATGCCAAACTGTCATATTCTAGTAATGCTTGATCAACAAAACTGAAAGATGATCAACAATACTTCACATTTACTTTAAGTCATTTTACTTAAGAGTCCCCACTCTTAGAATCCCCCTTTATGTCAGCCAGCTCTATAGGCCTCCTCACCTGAAGGGTGCTATTATTTGAAAGTTTTATTTTTAAATATAATGAAGGACTTGTTGCTAGAAAGCACAAACACATGCTGTTTAGAAACGTGCTGTCTGAAAACCTAATGCTTGTCAGCATTAAAACCACAAACTCTTTAGAACTAGACTATTGATAAAAATTAGACTTTGAAAAATTAATCACTTCTGTTAGAAAAACATGAATTGGAATTAAGGTTAAATAATTTTGGCCTATTTACAACGCAAATCGCACATGAAGTTTTTCCAGTATGCCAGCATTTTGCAACCTGGAAGGCAGCACAGTTTGAAGAGCCGTGAGAACAAATATCCCCAAAAGTAGAACAGAGATCAGAAGGTCCTAAATCATAGGTAGCCAGAAGGTTAGCAAGTAACAGGAACTACTGTCACCAGCATGCACATCCTCCTTCTGTACTCCCCCACAGCCACCCACTATAGGTCACTAGGACACAGCACACTAGGCCACCTGGGCCTTTGGTCTCACCCCATTTATGGCTATTCTTTGAGGCATAAGAAGTTTCTGAAGGCAGAAACGAATTAGTTACAGGTGGAATGTTCAGGTGATCATTAGGGAAAACCAAACAACATAGTACTGTATTTTGTAGAACACTGAGTGGCTTAAGACAAATGAAGGTTGTAAGAACAAGCAATCGGTTTCCTTAAGTTTGGACTGAATTAAAAAACTGTTGATGGCTGGTAGTTCAGGAAACAGGAAAAGCTAATTCAGGTTCTTTTTCATTTTTTTTGTCGTCAGAGTTAGGCTGATGTTTGGACTAGATGATCTTAAAGGTCCCTTCCAACCTAGGCGATTCTGTGATCACAGACACTACAGCAGGCCCACAGGCACGGGCAACAGGCACACAGCTGAATGAACCACAGGCCTTGGAGGAAATCAGTAAGGGATGCTACCTAGCTCTGAAGATAGCTTATCTCCACAGCACTGCTGAAGGTATGCCAAAACTTGCCTTTCTGGAGTCCAGTTTACCATTTGCATAATTTGAAAATTTAAAGACAGTTGTTAAGTCATAGCTCAGCAAAGGAAAAAAAAAAAAAAAATCTACCTCCAGAACCACCCAACAGATTTTGTACTTTAACATGCAAATTTAGAAAAGCAACCTGCGCTAGAACACAAGTAGATGATTAAGTGACTATAGTAAGCATCACCTGGGCAAACTTTAACACAAATCATCTCAGGAGAAAAAATACACTGAAGGGATTACATTTCATACTTCGAGAAATAACATCAAGTATCAAAGGACAGATACAAGACAAAATGGACAAGTGTTTAATTTAAAAAGTGAATTTTTTGCACAGGGAAGACCTTTTTCTTTTTCTGCCCATTTAATCCTTCTTTGTTCGTTTGGCTTTTGCAATATTCTCTTGGCGTTTCTGCTTCTTCTTTTGCTCTCGCTCTCTGGCCTCAATCATTTTTGCAAGCTTCCATGAAAGCGCTGCACTAATTACAAACAGTGGTGTAAGGGCCAAGATTACTGTCGTGAGAAAGCCATATGGGTCCTTTGCAGCCCACTCCACGATGTATTCAGCCCAAGCCTTAATATCAATCATTTTTTCTGGTTTTCTATTGGGAAAACCCTACGGAATAAAAAAAAAAAAAGTCATAATTTCTGAGTATTCAGAAAAATAAAAGCACACATACACAAAAATTACCATTTTAATATGTCATCCTCTTTCATTATCATAGAATGGTCAGAGTTGG
>VXAK01006191.1:119400-303823 GCA_013399435.1 Arenaria interpres | reverse complement strand
TGTGTGAGTGTGTGTGTGTCTGGGTGTGTGAGTGTGTCTGCATGTGTCTGTCTGTGTGTGTGTGTGCGCGCGCCTGGGTGAGTGTGTCTGTGTGTGCGTGTGTCTGCGTGTGTGTGTGTGTCTGTGCGCACGCCGGCGCGGCATGTGCGGCCCTGCAACGTGCGGGGTGTGCGGCGGGACCCGTCCCCACGTGCGGGGCGGGGGGAGAGGAGCCCCCCCCGCACAATCACGCACACACACACGCACACACCCGCCTCCGTCAGAGGGGCGGGCCGGCGGCTTCCCCTCCGGTACCGGCGGCGGGAAGTGTCAGCAGAGCCCGTCCCCAGAGACGGGTCTGTGTCCCCCCCCCGCGCCAGCCCGCACCTCTTTGCCTTTCATGTGGTCCAGCTGGGCGCCCTCCCTCCCGCAGCCTTCGGCTCCTGGGGGTGCGGGACACACACGCCCCTCTCCTCCCCCCCCCAATCCCGGGGCCACTTCCACGCTGTTGGTGCAACTAAACCAGGAGCTAAAAATAACCGACATCAATGTATGCCAAATGCCTACAGGGGTTATTTGGGGGTGTCAGAAGTTGTGGACTGCTCCAGAGGTTGTTGGGAAAATCTGCTGCTGGTGAGAAAAGCAAGGTATTGGGACTGATCAGTTTGAGGAAGGGGAGGCTGAGGGGAGACCTCACCGCTCTCTACAACTACTTGACGTTGTAGAGAGGTTGGTGCTGGTCTCTTCTCACAGGTAATTAGCGATAGAACAAGAGGGAATGGCTTCAAGCTGCAACGGGGTAAATTTAGACTGGCCATCAGGAAAAAATTCTTCACAGAAAGAGTGATCAGACCCTGGAAGAGGCTGCCCAGGGAGGTGGTTGAGTCATCATCCTTGGATGTGTTTAAGAGTCGTTTAGATGTGGTGTTGGGGGATATGGTGTAGGGGAGAGCTTTGTAGAGTGGGGTTGATGGTTGGACTCGATGATCCCAAGGGTCTTTTCCAACCTGAATGATTCTATGGTTCCCTGGGCTGGACCATGTAGACTTGCTCCCTTGGGAAGGGGGATTGCAGGCTCCAAGTGAAACTTGCTGGGTGTTGGCATGTCCCAGCAGTAGTTAGCCATGCAGGGTGGTATTGGTTGCCCCCAGTTAGACATCCATGTTGGACATCTAAGGTGGAGCTATGGGCCAGTCAGTGGAAAGAAACAAACACCTTCAGCATGAAATTCCTCTTCTCCTGACTGGACTGGTCTTTGAGAAAGCATCAAGAAAACTGGAGGCACAGCCCGAATGAAAGAAGGAGCTTGACCCTGAGATAAAGCACATGGAGACCTTTTGAGGGAGTGCTGACTCAAAGGTAGCTTGAACTCGGAAAGAAAAGACAGTTTCCTCCAGCTGATTCCTCCCATGGGCAAGAAAGCAGAGCTTTGCATGATTTCTGTAACTATTGTATGAGGTGGGGAGCAGGGGACGAACGTTTCTGGAGGGGCGAACATTTCTCACCCCTTGTGAACCACCTGGAGCATTTCTGGAGCATCTTTGCCAGCTTCATTCCTCTCTGGAACAACCTGCAAATCCTCAAATTATGGAAACAATGTCTGGAGTGAGATTCAGCTTCTAGGAGAAGTCTTAATTCTGGGATTCCTCTGGAACCAAAAATCAAAAATGACCAAAGGATGCAAAACACGAGCCGAGACAGCTGGAGACTTTGAAAAAGGAGTTCAAGCAACATCTGGAAACTTCTAAGAGAGGTTTATAAGAGGCCACCTGCAAAAGAGGATAAAAGGCTTCAGTGTCCAGAGAGAGTACAAAATTCTCCTGGAAGATTCCCAGTTTAAAATGGCAAGATGGATCAAAGAGGTGATCGGCAGCATGACTGTCCTGGAAAATAATCTTTTCCAGAAAATAGGAGGCACAAGAAAAGCTTTGGCCAATGTACAAGCCAAGATGAACTACAGCAAAGAGTTAAGAAACTGAAAAAATCACTCAGAAAAGGAAATCAAAGGTTTGCAGGTCACCACAGGAAAAAAACAGCTATAGACAGGGGCTAGCCAGAACGGTGCCCACTACCAAACACTCGCCACCATTCTCAGTCTGCAGGAGGAGGGAATCAGACTGTCTGTTGCGGTTGAATCAGTGCAAAAGCCATCGTCTTTGCAGGGAATACATTTGGAAGGTTTATTCAACTCAGTCCGTAACCGTGGCGTAACGGGGTGGCTCTGAAACAGGGGGCCTAGGAGCCAGTTTGATGGGTTCAGCTCTTATGGCAGCGAGTACTTGCCGTTAGGAAAAAAAATTTAATTATCTAGGCTGGCTCTATCACTAGAGTCAACCATCAAATTAGAGAGAGCTGGTCAGCCATATGCTACAAAGAGCGGGGAAAGAGAATTCAGCTGAAGGATCCGGATCATTTTGATTGAATAACAAGTTATTACTGAAGACTTCCAGGTTAAATTGGACATTGATACATTAATAGATTTTCGATTATGGGATGACCAGATTGAGAGCAGGGGAAAAAATGAAATGAGAGTACATAAAAAACTGAGCTGGGTCAGAAAAAAGGTCCAGCTGTCCTGAAGTCCACCAGGAGATGCCTAGGGAGGAGCAGGGCAAATGGAGCGTGCACAGAGTGAAAGCCCCCCAGACCAGCCTCCCGGGTCCCGGGGGTCTGCAGTGCAGAGACTTCCTGCGCCAGAAATTATATCTCAATGTTTAATAGGAAGCCAAAGGTGCCGTGAGAGGCAGAGCAGTTTCCCAAGGTACTTAAATCATGGGCTGCAGCAGAGCATTGGGCCAGGAAGCAGACACGGATGAGAAGTTGGCCAGTCACCGGGAGTCCTGTCAGCGCAGGTTTGTGGCTAAGGCAGAGAGAAGAAAAGAGAACTTTCTACTTGACAGAGTGCCACACGTACCTAATGTATGTAAAACGAGAGAGGCAGCGGCCATGCAAAAATGCAGCTGAATTCAGAAGCAGAAATAAAATAACTTGACTGTGGGAAGGTGGTGGGCCAAGACAAGACACAACGTGAGCAAAGGCTTTGCAGTGTTGCAAAATGGGGAAATGGGGGTAGATGCAGCTTGGCGGGCAGAGTCAGAACCACGTATTTGTGCAGGACTGTTACAAAAACCTCACAAAGGGGACACTGGTCACAGGGGCACCCCTAGGCCACCTGAAATGGGTGGTATTAACAGAGATGACCCGAAGTCTACCAGACCAGCCAAGCTAGACTGGCACTTGGGCTAATGGTGGCCGAGCTAATTAGAAATGGATGGTGGTGACAGGAGAGCGTAGACACTTCCAATCCGGGGAAAGTCAGGCTTGTGAAACAGGGGCACTGGAGCAAAAAGTGAGGCGTGATGTTGCCCTCAGTGTCCTGTGGCTGTAAGGGCGTGATAAACACCAGGAACTGTGCCTTGCCCCGTCAGTTTGGAAATTTCCTTTGAAGATGTCTTTCAAGTGAAGCAGACTGTGCGGGTAGCTGGTCTGCAGTGACAGGCTGTCCCGTCTCCCGGGGCGGTAAAAAATAAAGGAAGCTTCATTCTGAGTTCACTTCCAGCCCTCACTGATGGGACAGCCTGAAACTTGCCAGAGGACCTGGGGCCTTCAGAGACTCTGACCCAACAGGTCAGTCGGATCTTGTGGATGTGAAATAGAAACAATCCTCATCCGTCTGCTGGATGCTTTCCAGGAGCAGCAACCAGGACCAAATAAAACAACCATCCCCCTAAGCCCCCGCTCTGAAGTCACTAGAAATAAGCTGTGTCTGTGAGTGAAGATATCTTAGAAGATACCACTGGGTATCATTCACAACCGATCTGAAAGCTGTATATTGACAGGCAGAAGTGGAGCTGAAAGACGGGGAAAATTTCTTTCTCAGCAAAGCCTGATCTGGCAATTTATTGATGGTTGGGGGCTTACGTAATGCACCAGCTACACTGGGGAGGCTGGCGGGGAAGGTATAGCACGGCATGTCAACGGGAGGCCTTGGATTGCCTCGGCCTTTCAAGAGGTCTGTTGGGCTTAGGCTATTTATGGGTGCACACCAAGACCTTTGAACAAGAAGTGGTAGGCGCAGTTACACATGGCTTGTGATAAGTTCAAGGCTGACAGTCTGTAACTGGTCCCAGAGGAAAGGGAGTTGTTCCAAACGCAGGTAACTTGCGTCCACCACGCAACTAGTGATGGGGAATTTCCACTGAAAAAAAACCAAAACTGAGCCGGCATGGAGCTAGCCCGCTCCCCGCAGAGGTGCGGGTCGCTAGGACTCTGCTCCTGTTACAGCAGGTTTGTTTGTCGATTTGCTCACATTGCAAAACCTTACACAGGCAAGGCGACAAAGGGGGAGCCTTTCAGTGGCCAACAGAATGAGATTTAGCAGTTTCAGCTAGTGCAATTCTTGCCAGTGGTTAAATGTACTGATAAGTTTTGTTGGTATTTGCACAGGAGGAACGCTATAGTAAGGGTAGCCACACATCCCTGCGTTAGCTAGCTCTGTGGGCCTAGGAATCCCAAATGCAATTTGCCTGAGTATTAAGGAAAATGGCAATTTTGCAACTGCACAGTTAACTGCACAACTGGGCATAAATGGAGTAGCGGTGATGCGGGGTCCTGGCAGCAGCTTTGGGGCTCAGAGCAAATAATGTCATGGATGCGAAATGGAAGAGCTGATTCTTCAAGGGAATGAAGGCAGAGGAGGAGATGTTTGTTTCCACTGTTACAAGTCGTAGATGTGCAAATGATTCTAGTTCACCCGGGAAGACTGAGGAAGGGCAATGCTAGGGAGGCAGCGTGGGCTCCTAAACCAGTCCACGCCGGAAAGTGCATAACAGAAAGGATCCCGGTCAGATACAATGAGAAAATAAACTGGGAAACTCAACTGTCTTGGAATGAGGTATGCCTCTGGAGCACAATGCAGTCTATCCGTGGAGTACCAGGGGAAAAGCATTCTGGCCATGGTGAGAAAGTTTGGAACTAGAGCTGAAATACTGCATAAAAGTTATAGTGCATGGAAATAACCTGTAGAGCACCTTGTTAGGTGATGTGAGGAGCAAGAAGTTCTGAGACTATTATTTTAAAACTGGCAAATGCTTCAAACCGTACTGGATTTCTATATGTTTTCAGAAAATCTTTGCTAAGCTGAGGGAAAAATCCTATTGAGTAAGATTGAGGATTTAGAAAATGAGTACAGGAGATGAATGCCCCTATTGCAAATAACGGTCCCACAGAAACACAGAGAGACACCATGAAATAATGTTTGACAGAGTCATTTCATTAATGGGCTGCATTGCCTGATGTGCTCGGGTTTCTGTCTGAAGCAGATTCTGGGAGCTGCAGACTATTTCACAAAATGCCCCGAAGCTTGTCTGTTAGGACACTTAGTGCCAGATGTCCAAGTGAAAGATGTCCTCTCCCTCCAAGTCCTAGGAGGTATGGGAGGATTGCACAAAGCTCAAGGGAGAAGCCCTGAATCCAGAAAATTTCAGCAGATCTGTGAGGTGGTTGGGATCCCTAAAACATCTCCATGTGACTATAGCCTGAAGGGTTGGTGCTGTGCTTTTTTGCAGACTCTTCCAGTCAACTGGTTTGCTCCTCAGAACTGCATCAAGTGGTAAGACCCAGCATATTCCAGTCCTTCTGAAGGCCTCAGGAGTTGCAAAGCACTTCCTCACCATTTTGGTGAAAACCTAAGGACTCCAGCATGCCTTTTAATGGAGTTTTGGGAGAAGAACAAAGAGTTGTGGATCATGCATACAAGCACATGTTCTTTTTTTTTTTTTTTTTTTCCCTAAGTGAAAATCTGGGATATTTTACAGTCTTAGAAAAAACAGAGTGAGAATCAAAATGATAAACCTAGAGCAATGCTTTAGAACTTGCTGTATAAGGGCATATGGTACTGACCTGGGTATTTATGGTGGTATACAGGGTACAGTGAGGTCCTGAAACAAAATCCCATGCCGTCACAAGGCCCATTAGAAAATGTACCAGGGAAAAACAAGCTGGGGAAACAAAAATTTAGGGTTTCGCTCTTCCTCTGCGCTTCCCTCGCTGCAAATGTAGTTGTGAAAAGCTCCTTCTCCTTCACCTGGAGAAGGTGAAGCACAAATCTCCTTCATTCCTACTGGCACCAAATGGGCAGAGGTTGGCAGGCAGGCTGCCGGCACACTGAGTGCACCTCCAGAGCACTCAGAGCACCCTGCGAGTGGCTGCCTGAAAGGGAACCAAAGAGCAGAAAACTATGAGAAAGTTTTGGCTTAGCGATAGGAAAATACCTTACTGAAGCGTACCGTGTAATTACAGGTAGGTAGGTAAGGTGTCATTCATCACTTCTTATTTTCCCTTGTTCTCTGCGTGGTGGATTTATTAGAGCCTCGTCATTTTGAGCTCCTTCAGGATAAACGAGGCAGCTGAGAGGGCAGGTGTGGGAGGGGGGCTGAGGACAGGCAGGACAGGGTGCAGGACAGGCAGGACAGTCGCCCTCCTCAAATAGTAACCGCCCCGTCCCAGACACCCGGCTGCAGACAGGTGAGTGCAGACAAGCTGGAAGAAAAGGCAGAGAAAAAGCCCGGTGAGGGTTTTTTGTGTAGAAGTGCTACTTGAAGCAGGCTGGCTCTGAACAAAGACCCAGGCTCCTATCGTACGGGTCCTTCTGGGTTCAGGGAAGAAGACTTGGGGTTTTTACGAACGAAGACTCTAGTGACAGAGCCTCTAAATTCATAGGAAGCTTCTCCTCAGGGCTGGCATAGTCTTCAAGAGCCCACATTCTTGGGTTTGGACGGAATAGTGTTTTGTCTGTCTCTCTTATCGTAGACCTTCTGCTTAAAATTGTTCTCAGGCCATCCTGCCTGTCCTGTTGCTACACAACAAGGGTGCATGAGGGCATCCAGGTCTGGGAGCGATGAGCTTTTTAGCTAGAAGGACAGGGGGAGACATCAGGAGATCTGTTGGCGCCTGTGTGCTTCTCTCACCACCCCAGATCTACCTGGAGCATGCAAGCAAGGAGAAGCCCTCTGCATCGTGTAGAGAAACAGATAGCACCGACAGGCCAGCTGAACTATTCCAGGCTGACTTAGGATGGGTACCAACCGCAGTCACACCTCAGAGCACGAGCGGGACAGCACGGAGCTCAGCACAGACACTCAAGAAAAAGGACAGGCGCTTTTGATGATCACTAGAAACCTGGTGTCCCAGAGGGAAGGATAAGGCAGCCCTTAGACCCATCCTAGCTTGTCAGGAAGTGCCCAGGATGCCTCTGGACTTTGTGCCAGCTGGGAAATACCCCTTCAACCATTGCGCCTGAACTCCCTGCTCCCTCCGGAGCACCCTTTGCTCCTGGAGCAGATGGCAGTGATGGTCACCTGTGCTGGCAGTGCTCCCCGGACTGTGCAGCGCCACGGGGAGCTAACCCACGGTGCACAGGGCCCTGAAGTTCTTGCGAATCCTGCTTGGCAGGGGTCACTTTGCCTGCAGCGTTGCTCATCTCCCGTTCGTTCTGACCAGGCTGCTGCTGCCACATCCCGGGCTCGAGCACCGCTCTGCCTGGCTGCGTGGGAGCCGTGGCGGTGGCAGGCCTGGCAAGCCTCCCTTCTTCACGGGGAGACTGTCCTCCCCTCGCATGAGCAGGTTTCCAGACAGCTCCCTTTTATGAGGATGGATTTCAGCGAGGCTCTAAAAAAACAGCCTCGTTTAACTCGTCTCCCAGTCTTGTCCTCTGTGTCCTGCTGGGGGGGTATTGCATGACCCCCTTTAAGCTGTCGGCAGCCAGGCTTTCAACGTGGCAAGGGGGCCGGGCTGCGTCTGGGCAAATGTTTTCTTTCTGTGGTCAGAAGGCAGGGCTGGGCAAAGGCGCCGAGCCCCAGGCACATCCTGACAATGAGCCCCTGCCCACCCAGGCCACGCTGGGTCCCGATCTCCCACGTCGACAGCAAGGGTGGCAGTGAACCTTGGGTCTTCCCCAGGGACAGAGCTTTTCCCTGGGGAGCATCAGGGACCCTCATGCTGGTGGGCAGGAGCTCTCCCTGGCTGGGGAGGAACAGGACGGGGGGGCCAGAAAGAGAGCCCGGGATGCATCGGCAGGATGGGGACATGCTTGTGCCACCCACACAGCCCACTCCTGAGGCAGGCTGGCACCCGCTGTCTCTGGCAGCTTGGCTCAGCGTTGACACCCTGCTAAAAGGTGGCAGACAGCCTGTGCATCTCAGCAGGATTGCTGGGGACCCCCTGCTCCCAGGCAGACATTGCTGAGGTTTCAGTTGCATCATTCCCCCCCACACTCATGCACCCACCCCACAACCATGACGGTCTAAATCACCTTTTCATAAAAATACCTTACATCCTAAGCCCCAAGAGCAAACCTGCCCTCCCTGCTGGTGGCCTTGGCAAAGAGCAGAGAATAAAATCACCAAACCTAAGGCCACGCTTTGGCATGTAACCCATTAAAGCTCATGAATTTATGTCAGTGTTGGAAAAGGTCCATGATATGGAAAGGTCGGTGTTTTGTTTTATTGTCCTTTACTTCCTTTACTGTACTGAACAAGGTGTGAGGAGGAAGCAATAGGTCAGAGGGGTGCAGGACCCCTAGAAACCAGCAGGTGAGGAGTAACGTCCAAGCCAGGCAAAGCAGTGGGCGATGCTCATCATACCTCCTCACATTCAGAGGAGGGTGGGCAGCAGGTCCCCGCAAATCTCCTCTGTCCCAAGGAGAGAAAGGCATGCAGCCATTTCACTACTTTCCTAAGACATCCATGGCCAAACTTCAGCCCTTGGAGCTCTGGAGAGTGGTCCAAGCCTTTGCCGCACAGCACAAGCCCCTCTTTAAAACCCCCAGGGTGTGAAGTCTAAAGAAAGCCAATAAGGCCTTGACCAAAACAGTGCTCCCTGAAGAGCAGGGGTGCTGTGGGGTACAAATACCTGTACCTGCCCTGTGACCTGAGCTGAGGTGGTGGGAGCTCAGCTGGGCAAGCAGTCAGGCAAGCAGAACCGTTACCACATCCCCATTCCCCAGCCCCACAAACCTAATAGTGAAGGAGACAAGAAAGCTTGGATTTTTTTATTACTTCCTGTTTTCACAGATTCACAGTATGATACGGTGTTGGAAGGCACCTCTGGAGATCATCTAGTCCAACCCCCTGCCAAAGCAGGTCCACCCAGAGCAGGTTGCACAGGAACGTGTCCAGGTGGGTTTGAATGTCTCCAGAGAAGGAGACTCCACCACCTCCCTGGGCAGCCTCTGCCAGGGCTCTGCCACCCTCACAGGAAAGAAGTTCCTCCTCATGTTTAGACAGAACTTCTTATATTCAAGTTTGTGCCCATTTCCTCTTGTCCTATCCCTGGGTACTGCTGAAAACACACTGGCCCCATCATCTTGACACCCTCCATTTAAGTATTTATAGGTGTTGATCAGATCTCCCCTCACCCTTCTCTTCTCTAGGCTAAAAAGACCCAAGTCCCTCAGCCTCTCCTCATAAGGGAGATGCTCCAGACCCCTCATCATCTTTGTAGCCCTCTGCTGTCCCCTCTCCAGCAGTTCCCTGTCCTTCTGGAACTGGGGAGCCCAGAACTGGACCCAGTGCTCCAGATGGGGTCTCCCCAGGGCAGGGCAGAGCAGAGGGGCAGGATGACCTCCCTCCACCTGCTGGTCACATTCTTCCTGATGCCCCCCAGGATGCCATTGGCCTTCTTGGCCACAAGGGCCCATTGCTGGCTCATGGTCATCCTGTTGTCCACCAGGACTCCCAGGTCTTTCTCCTCAGAGCTGCTCTCCAGCAGGTCACCCCCAACCTGTGCTGGTGCAGTGGGTTATTTCTCCTCAGGTGCAGCACCCTGCGCTTGCCTTTATTGAAGTTCATCAGGTTCCTCTCTGCCCAGCCCTCCAGCCTGTCCAGGTCTCTCTGGATGGCAGCACAGCCTTCTGGTGTGCCAGCCACCCCTCCCAGTTTTGTGGCATCAGCAAACTTGCTGAGGGTACACTCCATCCCTTCAGAAGACTGGACCCAGTACTGACCCCTGGGGAACACCGCTTATTTAGGACCTCCAACTAGATTCTGTGCCACTGATCAGATTATAGTTCATTTTGCAGATTATAGTTCGTGGTTGGTTTTTTTTTTCATTTTTTTATTTTAGACACCTTTTCTTGGTGTAGCCAAAACCATTTAGAGGAGTTTCCTGAGGCATCTGTGCACTTGGGAGCTCCTGGGCGTTTGGCCGTCCCATAACACTAGCTCTGCAGGAGGGGGACAGGAGCTGGGCACCAGCAGCTGTGTAATGGCAAGTGCCTGTAGTGGGACAGTATGTCTCCTTCAAGTCTCCATCTTCTGTGGGCCTGAAACAGACTGAAGTGGCACCAGTCCCTCCGCTCCCAGGAGCACTACCCACAACGGCTGTTTTTTTAGCCTCCTTTCTGGGATTGTCCGCAGGAAGAGTCTCCTCAAAGCACTTGGATGGGTCTCAGCGTGGCACAGTCCATGCTGACAGTTTGAGATCCTACTTGCACCAGCAATGGATGCCAGAATCAGGCAAATTTCAGATCCATATCTCCGTGCTTGTAGAGTTCAGGCCAGCTGAGAAGTGGAGCCTTTCACAGCAGAGGGAAGAAAAAGACCCCTAGATGCTGCGTTGACATTAATCACCCTGCTTATGCCGCTGTCTGGCAGCTGAAACCCTGGCACTGTGCGAGCTGATGGCAGTTACCAGCCTGTCCTGCATGCAACATGGTGCCTTAGGGATCTAGAATCAAAGTTGTGATTATTACAGTAAAAATTGGTCATAAAGAGGAAATAGTGTGAAATAAAATGAAAGTGCAGCTATCAGCTTCCCTTGAGCTTAACTTGATCTATTTCAATGTAAATGGAAAACGTCGCCGAACTTATCTATAAGACTTTAAAGGACAAGTCAGGAACATATTGCCAAGGATAGAAAGTGGCACGTTTTAGCAGTAGTATGATGGAAATAAAGCTCTTTAATATGCACAGAAACCCAAAGCTCAAATTCTGTGCTGAGAAAAACATTTGGGGACTTGTTGAGAAAGTAAGGAGCTGGGGCAGGAAAAAAATGCACGCTGCCTAGCCCAGTGTCTCGTTGTGTACCTTGGCATCTTTTTATCTGTTTCTGAAAGTTTCAAATGGCAAGAATAGAAAACATCGATTGCAAAGGTGCTTTGAGGCGAGTTCGTGCACGTGAAGCATTTCGAAACCCCCAGGAGCCTTGCCCAGCCATCAGACGGTGACCTCGGGCAGGGGGTGAGTGAGACAAGCTCCTGATGTCTCTTCTTCTAAATGGCCAGAGGAACTTTGCTGGAGTGCTGCTTGCGCCGCAGCTCTCCAGAGCAAGAGCTCTTGAGCCAATAGGCTTCTCCAAGATTGTTTCTGTGTTTGTGACGGATTGCAAGTGGAATAAAATTTCGCCCCCCCCCAGCCTCGGGCAAAGGCTTTGGAGAGGTGCATGGGGTTTGTGCCTCGGGAAACGCCTCCTTGTGCGGAGCCGGTGCCCGGCTGAGGCAGAGTATCCCTGCGTCCTTGTGCCCTGGGAAGACAAACCTCTCCCAGCTCCCAGCGGCACGCTCAAGTTCCCTCTTGATGTGGAGAGTGCCGAGGATGGCGTGGAGGGAGCTGCTTCGATGGCCTGGCATCGATATCAAAGCCAGGTATGCGGCCTTATTTCCCACTGGAGGCAGCTGCAGGACGGCGCCGCTTTCCTCTGGAGGGGGAAGCCTGTGCACGGGGCAGGAAGCCATCATGGAACAGCCAGCTCAGGAAGAGGCCGGGGCCAAGAGCTTGTTTTTAACCTGTTTCTTGTTTATTTAAGCCTTTGAGGAAGACGAATAAAAGCAGCCACTGACGGAGTCTGGCTGTGTCGCAATCGAAGCTGCATGTGCTGGCTGGGTCGCAGCGGTGGTGAAGGCAGCTCGGGTGATGGCAGAAACCGCCTCTCTAGAAGTTTGTCAGCCTCGCAGACCCACCAGCATCTTGTGCAGGCACCAGGGTACTCAACAGAGGTGTCCTGAGTGCATCTGCACCAAGCCAGCAGCAGCCATGCGATGCTCCTGCTGTAGGAGAGCTGTGCTGCCTGCCGGATCAGGGCTTTGAAGCTGCCCGGTTCTCCCTGAAGGAGAAGATTTAGAGGCATGGCTACTTTTGTCCTGGTTATTTTGTGCAGAACAGGTAAAAGTAACTCGCTCCCCATTGCAGAGGGACATCGGTCCCGGCTGGGTTTGCCCCTGGGGCTGGTCAAGCCCTCGTCTCTGCCACCTGCCCGTGCTGCCCGTGCTGCAGGGCTCCCTGCCGCCTGCCCTGGCAGCGGCTGTCTCACAGACCTTCTCGCCCTCTGCACAGCGCTGAGAGATGTTACACTGCCACGTATTCGATGGTGCACATGGGATGGCAACAGATCTGCCGTGGACAGCCATTTCTTGTGGGAGTCCACGTTTCCCCACGCATTGTTCATGTTCGGGCTCCTGGTTTTGCCAAGGGCAAATTCCCACTCCATCAAAGCAATGCTCGCCAGTGAGACCAGTGGCCCAGGGATGGGCTGTGGGGGCATGTCCACCTCCTCTTCCCTATGTGAAGTGGCTGCCACTTCCCCTGGCTGTGATCCCGCACTGGTGCACTGGTTTGGGAGCACACTGGTTTGATCCCGCACTGGTGCACTGGTTTGGGAGTGCACTGGTTTGATCCCACAGTGCACTGGTTTGGGAACTCCCAGCTGCTTCCCTGGGTGCCACAGGAGATCCCAACTGCATGGGGCTGGCAGCCGAACCCAGGACTGGGATCACTGTGCTTGAATTTGGAACCAGAATTTGGCTGTTGAGCTGGGAGATCAACACAGAGTTTTCCATTGCAGAAAATGTAGGTTAGGTAGAGGTATCTTTCTGGGTTGTTTTTAAGGGGCAGAGGATGAGTGCCTGTTTGAAGTTAGCCCAATTTTAAAAAAGGTAAATAAGATGTAAAAATTGCATTAGGTGAGAACGTGACTATGGGGAGGGTCTGACTGGGGGCTGAGGTCAGAGTACGATGCATGGAATAAAGTGAGAGAGTCTTGGGTTTGGATCCTCTGACTTTCATCAGTAGGAGCTACCTTCTCCTGTAAAAGGACTCGTAAGGGGCCCTTGGTTTAACCCATACGGGCCTGTGCATTTCAAAGAGCTCTAAGCCAATATTAGGATGACTTTCTGCAATACCCTGTCTCCTTAAGAGAATAGATGGACGTGCCCTAATCTATTTGTAATTCTTGTTCCGAGTTTGCTTAAAAAGTAAATGAAGACATTACAAAAATCCAGCTGACCAAAAAAACCAGCTCTGGCCAGTCAATTCAGGCTAAGCTAATGCAATTATCATTCTTATCCATATCGTCATACAGTTAGTCCTGCTGAGCCTAGCACTCATCTGTCCTGATTTTTCATCATAAATTCTTTTTGTTCCTCTTCAAGTAGTACTCCTGATTAAGGGCTGTGATTTCAGGAACTTAATGTCAGATTTTAAAGTGACAGTTGATTTTTCTTTTAGCAAGTTTGTTTTGTATGGATAAGCTTTTACACTGCATTGACATATTTTTGACTCCTTTTTACTTTTTGGTTTCCTTTGTAGATACTCTTCTTAAATTCTCTGAAAAGATTGTAGTGCTTTTGCTCTCAGTGAGGGTGATAAACCCTCTTGCAGGTGTTACTGTGCATGGGGGGAAGATGTGAAATGGAAGCAGGCACCAGGAATGTAAATTCCCACTGCAATTTGGGTCACATGTCCAAAGGGAATTATAATTCCACACATGCTTTCTCAGGCAGCAGGACACAGGAGCAGAGGGATTGCTGCCTTGGACCTGTCTCCCAGCTCATCTACTCGCCTGTCTTGTCTCTGAAGTTACCCAATTGCCAAATGCTGTAAAGCTAGAACGAGAAACGCCAGAATGACCAATTATAACCTGCCTATAGGAAAATATTTTCCTAACCCCAGGCATTTATCACTTGGCGTGTCCCCTGAAGAGCTCTGGTTTGTATCCCTTCTGCATGATTATCTCAAACGAGGTAACCCTGGAGATATCCACAGCCTTTATAAATGCTCATGCATTTTTTTCAGACCTCCTGAACTCTTCATCGCGGCAATCTCCTGTGGCAGCGAGTCCCAGCCTTGCGATGCGCTGCCGAACACATCCCCATTCCTCCCGCCATTCACTGCTCATTTTTTAAGTCAAATCAAACATTCCCATTCCCTTTTACTGAACAATAACCTGGACTTTCTTGCACTGGCCTGCCTTGGGCTTTGTTCTCTGCTCTCTGTATCAGTCAGTACCACCTTTATTAATATTTCCTTCCACCCCCTGGTCCACTTTTGCACAAGAACTTTACCATCATCTTGAGCAGGAGTCTCCTTGGCACTTGAGGCACAAAACTGCCTGCCCTTCTGGGCATCCCTCTCCCACTTTTACTGCTGGCTCACCAGGACTGCAGATGTGGTATGAATTATTTTGAGGTCCGGGCACAGGGACTCACACTATAGATACAACCATGCTGGAATCACGAGCTGTCTCAGATGAGTTACTAATAAGATTTGCTCTTGTTACCCTGATCTGGGCCAAGATCTACAGCAGGGACCTCAGCCAGGGTCTATCAGCTCCTTCCTGCAACTTCTATTTCACACTGGCAAGGCCAGACCTGCCCCCTCACCTTCCCCATGCCACTGGGGCCATTGACCTGCCCATGCTGGGACTGCTAACAATGCTGCACAGCGCCTCGTTTGCACCAGAGACCTCATTTTGCAGTAGAAAAATGTAGCCCAAGAATCCCTGGTTGTGAGCCACAGTGGAGGCTGATAGAACACGTGTAAAAAGAGGAGCCAGAGTAACGATTTTAAGAGCAATTACAGCTATCAGAGAGACACACACACACACACACACAAAAGTGTAACACAGACGTGGTATTGTGGCATGTGAAGAGCAATGGGAGCGAGGACTGAGTTGACAGCATCCCTTTGAAGGTGCCTGTGAGACAGAAAGCAATTCCAGTGTCCCTAGTTCAGCTTTGGGCTGTCACTGCCCAGAGGAGATTTCCTGGGCCCTAGACACCATGCAAAGTGAGCAGGGAGCTGCCAGAAAACACCACTGTCACTGCAGAGGAGGTCCTCTTGTTATCCGTTTAGGCTGCTTATGGATGCATGAGATAAAAGGTTGTTTTTCCTTTTGCCTCGTAGTTTAAGCTCAGGGTTTGATACTCCCGGAGCAGTGGATCTCCAAGGGCACGACTCCCCGTGACTGTGCCCACGTAAAGTGGCCTGTGATGGCAGGAGGCGGATGACAGTCAGAGATACCACTGACATCATTTTAAGGCTGGGTGAACACACTGCAGCTGGAAAAAAACTAAAAAAATGGCATTTATGCACCTTGTACAGTCAACTATAGGCAGTGCTGCTAGGGATGCTTGCTTTTCAAGTTATTCAAGACATCCCGTTATACAGTCCCATTTTCAGTCCCCTAAAGCTTTGCCTGACATTTTGAGGTGATTTTTCCCATGCTGTATGGCTGCCTCTGACTTCTTTGAGGAAAAGATCCAGCCGAATGGGTTTGGCACCAAGCACAAGAGGCAGGGGCAGAAGAAGCTGTTTCACACCATGCGAGGTGTTTCTGGTGACCTTTTCACTGAGCGCTTGAGTGTCCCCCTCCTTTGGAGCAGGGATTTGAAATTTGGCAACATTGCCAACAGATTTGGTTGTGTCAAGGACTTGCCATGGGTCTTTCCATTGCCTCCCACCCAGGAAAGCCTCCGTGTCCCCATCACTCCCTGCTTTGCTGCGGCACCTCCCTGCTGCTGCCAGTCCCTGTGTTGTCTGAGTTGTCTGACCTCTGCAAGGTACTCTTTGGTTCTGCAGCCCCACTAATGAGCCATGGGACTGTCAGTACAGTGTGGGACCACAGGATTTCTGTCTTTTTGTGACTTGAAAGATTGCATCCAGAAAGTTGTGTTAAAATTTATTACAGACACAGTGAAATATTGGGAGATTTTGAAGTGCCAGGATTGAACTGACCTGTGCAAATTCCATTCGCTTTCCAAAGATGGTTCAAAAGAGAAATCTATCGCTACTTTCTTCATCACACACAGCTGGCCTTCCCATCTGAAGTTTCATGTAGTTTTAGTTATGGTGTATTGATAGCCCCCAACCTTTTGTTGCTTTTTTCCAATATAGCTTCAACTGGATGTGTTTGAAATCAGCTGAGATTTCACAAATGTTACTGTTGCTGTGCACCATGAAAGCAGCACTCTTCCTTGCACCTTGTGCAGCAATGACATGAAAGAAACGTTTAGGACAGAGACTCAACTTTTGCCATTAGCCCCCCAACTTTTATCCGGATGTCTGTCAACCTGCAGGCTGGTGCAGACAGGGCTCAGCTCCGTGATGCCCTGATCCATGGGGTGGCACAAGATGGTCAGTGTGTTTTCAGCCGCGTGGACTGACCCCATCATAATCGGCTCTCTCTGTCGTCTGGTCGTTGCCTGTACCAGCACCTGTGTCAACTGATATTTATAAAAGAAATAGGTCCAAGTGTTTTCATAGTGACAGTGCTACACGAGCAGGCAACTGAAGTTTAAATTTCCTTTGGCATAGTATTTATAATATACAGCTATTAATTCCTCTACAAGCAGAGGACGTACACATAAGGGCATGAATGCTCTTATTGTAAAGGTATTTGCCTGGGCTCAAATGGCAGGAGTACAACTCCTAGCCGTGCTGCAGACTGCCCATACGTCCTTGAACCGGCCTTGACCCAGCTCACCGGCCGTATTTAGGGATGCATGTCCCATTGGCATTACTTGGAGGTAAGCGCCTGAGTACTCTGGTGGATCTGCTACTGAGGGTCCTCAAGAGAGCCTAAGCTTATAGAAGTCAATTGCTCTGTTCTTCAGTTCCTCATTTTAAAATGGCAATATAAGCAGCTTATGGTCTTTCTAGGGGCACCTTCTCAGGCCATTGAACAATCTTACCTTGATGTCCCACATCACAATGTCACAGAGACAGAGGGAAGGTGCTCCCATGCCCCACTCTACCCCTGCCTCCTCTTCCTCCAGGTCCCTGTCTGCAGTGTCAACTTTGAGCCATGCATGAGAGTAATCCTCCGCTACTCTGTGTGGCAGAGACCATATTTGTCCTAGCACGAGCTTTCTCATATTTTCTTTCTCTTAGTTTCTTTCTCTCATCATCTGGGCAGGCTCTGCTTCTTCCTACATAGCCGGTGCCCTGCACACCCCATCAGGCTGGGGACTGAGGTCTGTTGATTTCCCACACTGTGGGACTTTCTACAGAGAGAGAAAGGGTCTGGAGAGAAGCTGGAGCCTTCCCGAGGGACAAGTTCATGACTGCAGGACAAGATCTTCTGGAATTAAGGACCATTACTAAATATTGGGAAAGCCCATGGATGCAGTGAGGTAGGAGAAGCTAGAAAAGGATGGACAAGGGCCCTCTTTTAACATGGATCCTAAGGAATGGATAAGAAGAAACTAATAGTAACAAACACAGAGGAACTCAGGCAGGAGGGACTGACAGAACAAGACAGTCGCAGCAACTGCATCTTTGACTCTTCCACGCTTGTTAGAAGATTATGCTTTCAGTATTGTTCCATTAATGCAATTTTCCTTTTATTTAGTGTACAACCCCATGGATCTCATGGGTGCCCAAGGGATTTATGCAGGTGAGGAGCTTAACTGCCTTAGGTGTAGTCAACTTTGTGGGTAATACTGATGCAAAGTGAGCAGCGTTTGCAGTTAATTAAAATGCTACACTTTAAAATAATTTTTTCTAATTACTAATATTTAGCAGCACCATTTTAACAGCAATTTCCATGTTCCATGGGGATTTGAACTCTGTTAATTTCCCACTAACTCTCCTGGCACCATTTAGCATATCAAAATGACCATGAAATAAAAAAAACTTAGTAATTTTACTTCTCTAGGAATTAATGCTAGCAGTAACAGGAAAAAAAAATGCTGCAGGAAAAATATGGCCAAATTCAGGTCCTTTCCTCCTTTTCTTCCCCACAAAAGGCAATTATGTTATAGCGCTGACTGTCCCAGAGGAGTGCAGAAGCTGCTCTAGGCACAATCTGTGTTTGCTCTCCAGGAGGAGGACGCACAGAGCCACCTTTCCCTTACAAACACCACTGCTGTCCCGTAAGGCTGGGCAGCAAGCTAGGGCTAAATAATATTCTCTGGGCCTCAAAATGAGTTTTAACTCCCACTCTGGGCACTGGCCACTGATAAGGTACTACCCCTGTGCAACGTCAGACTCCAAACCTCTGGCAGAATGAGTGTGAGACCCCAAGAGTGTTGTTTCCCAGGTTCCTGCTCCGCTTAACAGACCGCACTGCTCACCTCTGTAAGACAGAAATGTCCTTTAAAAGGGATGAAAAAGAGAGGGGGAATGCAAGCCGCCTGTTTGGAGTAAGGCAGAGTGCATTTGCAGCGTCCTCACATCATCACAGCAATCCAAACACACAAATAACATCACTATGTGAACTTGCAAGAAAAATTGCTCAGTTATTTAGCAATAAAATCTCCAAATCAGCCTCCGACAGTCGCTCTGAAAAACGATGTAAACATTCAACGAAAGAACAATCAAAAATATATCACTTGTTATTTTTTTTTAACTTCAGAAACTCAAGACTTGCACCCTTTCACTGAACACGTCTTACACAGATCAATGTCAGCTCTTACTCATTTGCTACTTTTAACTATTTGCATTTATTCCTGTTACTTGGGTCTTAGTCACCTAGCCATTGTGACAGCTTTGGTCCACATGCTTTGATTAAACTAAAGTCTGTGTCTTACTTGGGAGCAAAGGACACATAATTTTCTGGTCCTCTGTTGTACATCCAGCACCCTACTCCTGGCCCTGCACACAGCCCTTCCTGGCATCCCCCCCTCTCCCTCTTCACAACGAGAGGGCAGCAAGAAGAGTTACCACCCTGGCTCCACCACCGGACCACTTGTTGACCCTGTGCACATCAGGTAACCTTTCCTGCCTTTTAGGGCCACGAAGTCACGTCAATCCTGATGGGATGAACCTGGCAGCAAGGATTTGTTCTTCTGCCTTTGCTTTCCCTGCTTGTAAACTGAGCATCGTCATGCTTGCCTAGATCAAAGGGGGTACGAGGAAAATTAAATAATTAATGTATGCAAAGCACTTCGAAAGATGAAAGATGCTATAAAAGTACAAAGTATTAACTACAAAAAAACCCCAACAAGCAACAAAAACCCCAACCTGGTTACTGATGCAAGTCTCCAGTTTATTCTGTAAGAAATGCATGAAATTGAAATAATTGCTACTAACAAAATAAGAGTTAGATTATGCCAGCTATGCAGGGGACTGATAGCGTTACCTCCTTCTGTGGCTGAATTACAGCACCTGTATGAGCAAGAAGGAGCCAAAATCTTGCCCACAATGGGGATTAAGAGGGGAAGGCACTTCCTGCATCACCAAATCGTCTCAAGCAACCATGTCAAACGGTGCAATGCAAAAACTGATAGCGCAGTGCCTTCCAGCAAACAGTGTTTCTTGCTGTTCCCAGCCCCACTGCTCCAATGGTTAGAAACCTTCCTCTGCTTTCCAGGCTAAATGTGCTCATGGCCATTTGTATCCATTTGTCCTTGTGCCAACATTGTTTTAAGTTTAACACAAGATATTTATAGACCAATCGTGTCCTCCCTAACCTTTAATGTTGTTAGGCTGAACGAGGCAATCCCTTTCAGTTTCCTGGTGTTAAGTAGGGTCTCCAGCCCCCCACCAAGCGCCCTTCCAACACTTAGTTACGCTTGCTCCAGTCGCAATTCATCTTTCTCAAATAGAGGTGAATAAAGCTGTGGGCAGCCTCCTCACAGGGTCCATCAGGACTCGTTCTCCATCATTAATACCTTTCATGTTGGAAATACTTAATACAGCCTTGGTCACATTTACCTTTTTCCACGGCTGTGCTATGCTGCCATTTCGTAGTACTCCTGTGATCAGCCAAAGCGCTTGAGACTTTCTATTTTCCCAGAGACTCTGACACTTCAGCCTTACGTGCCAAACCTTACATTTGGCACAACTGAATTTCATCCTATTCCCATTGTTCCCATCTTCAAGGTCACACAGTTCTTCCTGTTTGATAGGCTGGGGCCTCTTGTGTATTGACAAGCACTCGCATGCCTGTGTCATCAGGAAATTTCACCATGCACTCCTCCCTCTTTTGTGCGACAGGCAAATACTAACTAAAAGCAGTCCCCAAACAGCCCTCAGACAATTCCACTAGCAACTGCCTTCCAGATTGGCTTTCGGCATGTCTTCCTTGCGTCTCCCATCCAGCCATGTCTCACCTATTTTGCAGGGATGGTTGAGGTTCTTCCAGAAGGAAAGATGATGCAAGTCCATAGGGCTGTCTGGACCCAACCAGTGCTTTAAAAGTGGTTGTGTTCCCTCAGGGACATTGCAAAAGAGAGTCAGAGAAGTTGTGAGGCACTGACATTTCATAACAATGCTAAGCCAAGAAAACATAATACTCAGGGTAACTTTGGGTGGGAGACAATATTCTTCAACATCTGGTGGAGCACATGCAGTAGTTCTGGCAGTGCAGAAAGCCCTGTGTCCTCAAGAACCCTTTCAGATAAAAGGTCACCTGAGCAAACGGAGGACACAAAGCCATGTTATTGGGGACCAGAAGGAAACAAAGTCCAAGGAGAGGTGAAGTGGGCCTCAAGGGCCGGGTGGCTGTTTCAGGAGAGAGGTGGGCAGATGTCAAGAGTCTCAAGTCAGCTGTCATGCAGCTCTGGCCTGAGCCTCGGGCCTCTGTTGTGCCTCAGATAAAGAGCAGGCAGCTTCGGTCTTTTACAGAGATGATTTATAGATGGTTTACAGCAAGATAGCAATGCAGAAAGAAAAGGGATACTGATTTCTGTGACTAACCAGCTCTTTGTGAGGCAGAAGCTTGTGGCCAGCATCTAGTCACCCCTACAGCTAAGACAAACTCAGGAGGAGACTGGAAGAAATGAACCCCAATATACTCAGGTCTTGTGTCTCCAGGGAAGATCATGGGCTCCATTTTCAAACCAGCCAAGAGGTAGGGGCAAATCTTGGCCACACCAAGGTCAGCAAAAAACTTCGATTGGGCTGAAGATGTCAGCTCCAGCACTCTGGTGCTTCAGGGCTCCAAAGGCGACCCTGAGAAAAGCCACCACGTTTGGTGGGCCCTGGTTGGAGGAAAGTCACAACTGCTTGCTTTTGAAAGACTAAGAGCTCTTCAGCAAATTCCAGTTGGTGCCTTCCAGAGGACCTAAATCTGTATTCCAGGCAACTGCAGTGCCTGTGAGTACATCAGACCTTGAAGTACAGCTGGAGCAGTGAGCAGTGCACTGAGACTGCCCAAGTGCCATGAGACCTTGAGCCAGCTGCAAAAACAAAGCCCCAACGGTCTGTAAATGCCAGAAAGTCTGAAAAATGAGATACATATGCATATGCACCACAAACTTTGTCTTGGCTCTTTGAAGAGAGCACCTTATTAGAGCTGCCAGTAGCATTACACCAACTCAGAAGCACTTTTTTTCATGTGCTTCTTGAAAAAAGGCCTTTCTAGTTTCATTACAAAGCATTGACTGTACAGGACAAGCTGAGCACGTTTGGCACCTGCTGCTTTGAAGGAGAGCTGATCAGCTCCTGTGCCAGCTGATCCCTCCATCCCACCTGCGTGTCCCACCTGCGCAGCCAGAGCTTGGAAATCAGAGCTGAGCAAAGCCAGAGCTTAGACAGATTTTAAATACCATCTCTCCACCTGGCAAGATTTCTTGCAGCCCATCCTGCCACTTTCTGTGGGCTCCTAGCTCTGTGTTTGGGGGTGCGTGAAAGAAATGGAGAGCTGAAGAGTGAGAGCCATGCCTTACTTTTCTTTTTCATCCCAACCTCATCCTGTACGGAGACAGTCAGAGTCCTGTGCCCAAAGCTCTTAGTTGGGCTTCCCTTCTGCTTGCTTCCCCTCCATGGGTTGCAAGTACTTTCTGGGATGGGGGAGAGGCAACTGCAGTTTCTCCAAGATGAAATGGAGATCAGCAGCCCGAGGGTGATGCTGCTGCCAGCTGTGTTGGCTGTGCCCCCAGCGGAGCTGACACCGAACTGCCACAGCATGGGTCCCTGCTCCAGGAGAAAAACCCCAGAGGAGCTGGTGGTTTTTTTTTTTTCCCCTAGAAGAAGAGTTTTGGGCTAATTCAGCCTTGTTGCCTACTCAGCCAGGGACACGGGCACAGGCACTGCCCCATGGCAGGCGGCAGGCACCCTGAGCGTTGCCTTCACTTGGAAACGGTGAGACCCGTGCCTTTAAGTGCAAACAATTTGTGTTGTGGGACCAGTCAAATAATTATTAACGAGACTGATTCATATTGGGGTGTGCATGACAGACGTGGCTGCAGTGGTGTCGCCACAGAAGCTTCTTTCTTCCTCTTGTGGGCTCAAGCTCCTTAGTTTTAACCCTCTCATTAATGAAAAGTGAGAGCAGGAGCCCTCGCTCTTCCCTCTGCTGCCCATGGTGCCTGTGTCCTAAAGCCACGGGCAGGTTTGCTGCCACTTCTGCGTACTGTCTAAGGCAGCAGCTTGAGCCCTGCGTGTGCCTGCACGCGTGTATATGTGTGTATGTATGCATTCCCCAGAGCACATACACGGAACAGACCTAATCGTTACCCTTGGCAAGAACATGAGTAAGAGGATTTGCCTCTGTTTAACCAAGTAATAATTAACACCTGGTGAAAAGGTCTAATGGCCATAGCATCTCATTAGCGTATTTTGACGGACGATATCCTCATAAAATATACTTTGAAGAAAGAGGACCAGCTTTAGAAAGTGCACAGAGTGTTTGCAAACTAGTCATCCCTCGTTTTCAAACTCCTTAGCTCTGCTCAGTGAGATGCAAAGGACTCCAGGCTGGTTAAAATACTTGCCAGAGCATGGTAACGTGTACAGCAAGCTGCAGCAGTTAGCTTTACTTCCTTGTAGTATCACAGCTTCTCGCCTCTTACTGGTCCATCCCAGTTTTGAGGCAGTCAGCTGTGGCACCTAAGGACCCTCTCCAGGCCTCATGCAGAAACATCATAAAATATGACTTCCACCCCAAAGAACCTGCCATAAGAGTAGAAGGCAAGACAGAAACAGTCAGATCATTACAGACAGCCTAACTACTAGTAAGTTTTCTTAGGAGACCCCCATAAATTCTTGGGCCACCATCTGGATTCAAGGAACCACAGCTGGAGGTGAGGAGCACCAGACACAGCGCACCTAATGGAGATTTAGCAAAAGCAAAGATTTAGGAATTCAAATTGGTGTAGCACAGTCATTGTAAGGCTGAAAGACACAATTTCTTTCTAATCTGACAGAAGACTTGATTTCTTTCGTATACGTGGATTTACCTTGTGGTCAGATGTGATGGCTGTAAGGCGCGTTGTTGAATACACAGCCTCCGAGGGTGGAGTAACCTGACATAAAACAACTCCTGTTCTACTTCTTTCCATGTCTGTCACTCCATCCAGCTAAACTGCAGTGCTTCCCACGTTGATCTTACCCCTAGTAATTCCAAAAGGGCACATGGAACACTTACAAAGAATAAACTGGGTTGGATGGTTCCTGTGGAGGTCATCTGGTCCAAGCCAGCACTCACAGCAGAGCGTACAGACACGCAAAACAACGTGAACTGGCCTCAAAAGAGCGTGTCAAAAACAAGCTTCACCTCTAGATGACCTGAACTTTAAAAATGGCCATGTCAGAAGCCAGCCTGAATTGCGTGTGTCAGACCCATTTTGAATTGGCCTTGTCTTTTATGTAATTGAGCTTTCAAGAGGTAGATATTATTATTATCTACTGTCAATGGACATCAGTCTTCAGAAATCACAGTGTCTGACTTCAAACCTCTGTTTTCAGGGAGAATCTTTCGTCATTTGTTTTAATGGGAAACCCTCTGCTATGTAGCAGATGGCTGCTGTGCTGAACTTTGGCTACTCGATGGTGTGTTGGTGCTGCTCAGTCCAGCTCTGCGGTCCGTGGCTTGCTATGGGGTGAGGGAAGCAGGGGAAAAAAGAGCAAGGATGAGGCAGGATCTTGGCTTCTCCGTATCCCAGACTGACTTGGTGGGTGGGTGACCCTTTGGCTGGCTGTGGCACATTTGGGTCTCTCCTGGCCCCAGCCATCACGCTGGGGGTGGCATCTCTGAGGCAATCCCTTGGTCAGCAGCCTTTTGTGGACCTGTGCTTGGGGCAAAGGGAGGAAATGCCCCAAGCTCCCTGGGGCAATGTGGTGAGCCCTGTCCAAGCCTTTGTTCCTTGCTAATTCTGCTGCTTTGGATTTGCGTGCTGCAACCCTGCAATTGGCACTTGGCCTGACTGCTGATGCCTTGAAGAAATATCTGTATAAATGCGATTATGTGGGAGTATGCGTCTGTGTGGGTTCAACCACGCCAAACCCACTTTATTTCCAGTGTAAAAATCACAGTGGAGAAAAATTGGAGGCTTCTGGAGTCCCATGCAACGTTGTGTGACCTCATGGGCAGGAGAAGAAATAGAAAAGACTGTGTCATTGCAAAGCTGCAGTCCAGATCTTGCCATTTCTATGTCTGACATTGTGAGTGCTGTTTGACTTGCCATCATCACATGGTTTCCTCTGCCTTTTGGCAAAGAGAGGAAAAAGAGCGGGCAAAGCTTTAGAGAGGACAGTAACTGGCTATGGAAAAGCTGTGCAACATGATTCATTTTGTGTAAAGGACATGAAATTACAACTGTGTGCTATATGAGAGATGGTAGCTGGGCTCGAATCAAAAAGCATCCTCATCCAGGAAGGGTATTCAAGCGTGTGCTTAATTTAAGAACATACTTAATCAGGGCCTTTGGGCATAAAAGTGTAATGATTATTCTTGTGTTGCTGAGAAATCCAAGTGACAGCCGGAAGATGTATTACTTGAGAAAATTTGGTGTTATTTCAGTGTCCTCATTTAATCTTTCAATTTCTAAAAAAGTAATTCTTTTAATTTCTCATTGCTCGCCAGTGCTGTGAATTCTTTCACAGCTGTTTTACACTCAATTGTTAATGCCAAGTGGAATCAGCAAATACAATCTGGTTCAGATAATAATTATGGAAGATCAATCCTGCATCCGCCTCTTTTCTCCATCCCCATTAAACTTCCCAGCATATAAGATACGCAGATTTGACTTTGCAGGGAAAGCTAGCCACAGCAGAGGCAAAAACTCTTGTACACAGGTGCTTAATAATTTCAAAACAACAACATCTTCATCTCCAAATTTTTCAGTGTATTTGACCCCTAAATTTTCCCTGTGTATTGCTGCAGAGATTAGATGGTGTATAGGATTTTAAGTATGCAACATGCTTTTTTTTTTTTTTTGAATTACGAGTGATTGTCTTTATTAGCAACTGGTTAGCATCCACCAAGGTCCTGAAGTTGTCCTGATAAAAGCAGGTGACCTGTCCTCTGATCACTATGTTTACTCAAATAACCATGCGAAGAGCAGGAGCAGCAAAGAAGGTGGCTGAAAGCAACTCCTGCCAGGCCAGGGCCTGCTGCCCTTCACCACGGGGATGGTGCCTCCCTGAGTAGGCATGTTGTACCCAGACCCATGAGAGGGTCCCTGTCTCAGTGTGACTGGTGCTGATGGCAACTTAAGTCTCCAGTTTCCTTGGAGAAACCAAGTGGAGCAGCTACTCTGCATCCAACGGTTGTGAGAAGGTGAACTCTGGTCTATGTTGGCGATGTTTCATAGTTTCGTACCCAAAACTTTTGGTTGCTGTACAGAAGATGTCCCCTGAACTGACCTAGACTTCTCCTGCCTTAAGGACTCTGGACACCAGCCATGCAGCCGGGATTTTCAAAGGGGTTGCAGGAGGCTGGGACCCAAGTGGATTTCCCACCCATACCCTGTAGGAGATATTCAACCTGCTGTCCATGGAGTGTGGCCTCATTTTTGAGATACTTACTATGCAGAAGGACATTTAGACACCTGGTTTAAGAGAGATTCTTGGGCCAGGAGATAAGCAAGGGCTGATATTGGCTATAAGGTAGGTGCTTGTTCATTTTATTGGCCTTGGGTTAAATCCTTTAATCTTCCTCAGGCAATTACTCCTCCTGAAACCAATATGACTGTCAGCATGAATGAAACAGGTGGATTTTGGCCCCTTTTTGAAGACAACGATCATAAATGTAGCTGCCAGCACAAATCCAGGTGCTAAAAACAGTGCTGGGATTTCCCTGGGGGAAACACCGCAGTAAAGATCTGTGGCATAGAACTAGGGAAATGGAGAGGCAGAAAGGAAAAGAAAACCGAACTTCATTTAACATTTATTATTAAAGCAGGTGTTCAACTGGGCATCTGTAAAACATGTGTTCTCAGCTTTGCCACTGCTTCCCTATCTGACCTTGGTGACGTTCCTTGAACACCCCATGCCTCTCAAAGGTGTGGTTAAATATAATTGTACGAGGCTTTGAGATCGAGAGGGAAGGCACACCAGTGAGTGCAAGCTATCAGGATAGCTAGGATATTTTAAAAACTGTATTATGGTGACAAAACATCTTGATAAGGAGCTATGAAAACATGGTACAGTAAACAACATGACTAGGGAAGAGGGTTTTCTCATTTTTTTTCACCTCTAGTTTCTTTTCCTTTTTTGAAAAATATATCTTAATCTTGCTCTATGTGTGTAGCATGAGCATTATGTGTGCAGAAAGTGTCTGAAATCACTTTGTTTCTAGTTTTCTTTCATACGTTCAGTAATATAAATAACCAAAGAGGACATTGCTTAACCCATAAAACAAAAGTGACATCATAATTTATTAATACAGAAGACACAGTTCATTGCTGTTAAACGCCATAAAGAGCTGGAAATAGAGCAGTTTCTCAGAAGGTATTGCCAATATGTCAAAGGAAAGATTTCCTTGATGCTATCTCAGCATGTGTAAGAACCTCTCCACGTGCTTTAACATTTCAGTTATTCCTTCCTGAACTGCTCTGCAGCATTCAAAGGCAGCTTTACTGATGATTTCCCCAACATCTTATGGCTTCTTCCCTCCTGCCCCCGCTCCTCCCATCACTTTGCTCCTGTCATTTGCTCGAATTGACTCCTCTATGGGAAGGAAAGCAAAAAAATACATAACCAAACGGTGGGGATGGAGTTGACTGGCCCATTTATGCTGCTACCATCGATGTTGGTGGAGCAGCAGCACAAGTCCATGTGTTCTCACAGCGTCCCTGTGACAGTGGGGACATGGGGCTGCCCGCAGGGAGGAGGGCTTTCAGTGCGCTGCTGGCCCCGATGCAGCTCCTGGCTCTTAGGAGGAGGCACAGTACGTGCGGTACATCAGGCTGCACGCACTGTGTATAAGCACCTGCTTACCCCTAAGCTTTTGAGTCATTCCTCTGGTGTGAGCTCAGCACAGGCACGCCACCAGCCTCCCGCTTCCCAGGGGTTTCCCTGGTGAGGACGCAGGCACCGTGGCCCCGCTGAGCTCACAGCCCTGCCTCCGGCGCGGGGCTGCTCCCCACTCCCCTCTTCCTGCGCCCTCCTCTTCACAGACCTGATATTCCTCATCTAATTCTGCAGACCCCCAGTCCTGCTAGCACTTCCATGTGCGTCTGAGAGGTTTTGCCTGGGCACCCAGCACTGGTTTCAGCTGCAGAACAATTTTAAGTATTCCAGGAAAAAAACCCACCACTTCTACTGGTGTGTTGTCCCCAAGCACCAGCGTGAGCCAACACATGGACAAAGTGCAGTGACCACACGTCCACAATAAGACAGCCCTCTCTCTTTTAGGTAGCATAAACAATCTTCCTGCTATGGGTAACTTACAGCCCTGGAAATTAACTCAGCAGATGCTCAGCTCCATCAGTACCTGCACAGAAGCACCAGTCCTCATAGCTGGTCCCTGTCTGCCTCATCATAAAACATGCCTAGCTGTGCTTTTGTAACTTTTGGGAAGAGACAGGATTCCTTTTGGCTCCCCAGGATATTAATTTGAATTTTTATTTGTGTTAATTTCATACTTCCCATACACATAGTCAGCTCCCTCCCACTGAAATACACCTATTTAATCTGATTCAGCCGGTGTACGAAACGTGCCCTTTGTGTGCACGGTGCTGCGTGGGTTCACCGAGTTGCGCTCTGCGTGCCAGCCGTCCCCGGGGAGCCACGGCGCGATGAGCTGCCACCCGCCTGCCTGGTGCGCACAGACACAGGCACCTGATGGCTCCCGGCTCCCTGGCAAGAGAGATTTCCCTCCCATTCGTCACCCGACTGTGCTGTTTGACCCTCCGGCTCCTCCGCGAACACGCACACACGTGTGCGCTCACACCTCTGTAGCCGTGGCGGCACGCGTGCTCGGCCGTGTGCGCGCAGCCAGCCCCTGCGCGGAGTCGGCGCCGGCACGTTGGCAGTTCGCTACCCCCCTTGAACCCCCCTCTTCTCTGGGCTATATGTGGCATTTTGAAGCTCTGACAATCTGCTCCAAATGTTTTCCATATTTGTTCAGCCTCCTTGATTCAAATACCAGGAACGACTCAGCCAGCACAAAGCGAAGCTTTGGGGGGCAAAAAAGCTCCCGCCCCCAACAGCACACGCACACACACACGCACGTGAAAACCTAAAGTTCATCGGCATGGGAAAGGAGGAGGAGAAGAAACCCCAACACAGCACGTCCCTGAATAACCAGAGCCAGACAGGGAAGGCACCCGAAGGAGAGAAAAGCACCAGCTCGAGCAAGATGCAGGAGTCGGCGATGAAGAAGAAGAAGAAGAAGCAGAAGAAAACCAAGGGGGATCCCAAAACTGGCCAGGAGGAGGAATCCCACACTTGTTGTGGCTGCCGTTTCCCGCTGCTGTTTGCTTTGTTGCAGCTGGCATTAGGCATCTCTGTAACAGTGCTGGGCTTCCTTATGGCAGGGATCAGTTCTTCTCTGCTAGTCAGAGACACTCCATATTGGGCTGGGATAATTGTAAGCATTAAGTCTGTTTCTCCATAAAGTGCCTTTGCCAACTTTAATGCAAGCTGCATGATGCTCCACTATAGACTAACCAACTGCATGCACAACAAACACCATTTGAGTTATACTAACTATAAATATTCCTGGGATCAAATGTCTGGGTATACTTTCCCAAGGAAACTGCTCCTGCAGAATAACATGGTCTTTCGTCTTCTTCCCCGAAATATCCAACAGACCTTAAATAAAACACAGGCTTGCTGTTCACTAGATGTATGTATTAGCTTGTGCTTTGCAGTGAACTCCTGCGTGATGATGCTGAAAAAAAAAATGTTGATGACTTACGCTGCCTTCCCTCTTTCCCCACCAAACCCTAACAACCAGGTTTTAGAAGCGAGAGCATAACTCTGTAACTCACAACTTTTAGCTGGGCGTGTTGGGTGACAGTGAGAGGAGAGAAATGGCTGTCTTTGGAGCTTCCTCTCTGTGCTGTGTTGAAGAACCGCTGTGATTTAACCCCTTACCTCCCAGCTGCTCCCTGATTCTCCCCGGCGGAGGGAGAGACTGCAAGGTGGCAGTGGGGAGTGGGACGGTGCTGGTGGCAGGGTAAGGTGGCAGGGAACGGGAGCCCATCGCGGGGCCAGCCGGCCAAGTCACAGGGTTTGGAATGGCAGGCCAGCCTCGCCGCACGGGCTGGCGGGGATGGGGTCAAGGGCAGGGTCCTGCCAGCCATAGGAAAGCCCAGGCTGGTCTCCAGTGGCGGCCGCCAGGCAGGGATGTGGGGAGGAGGTGTGGGGTCTCGGTGTGGTGCGTGGTGTGGCCCCACTTGGCCATGTGCCCGGGGACGCGCAGTTTGCCTGTGGAGAGATAGAGTTGGAGGTTGTGAGCCTGGGAAGTGGCATGGATGCAATTTAGTATGCAGGGTTTTGGTTTTTTTTCCCTAGGCAGCAGGCTTCAGGAAAATATCTACTGACGTGTTAGCACTTTGGGTGTTGTTATACTGTAAGAACTCCAGGCAAATAAATTCATGCTTAGGTACTTAAGGATTTCTCGATACGCTAAACATCTCCCATACATGTAATTCCTTGCTGGCTGAAGGATTATCTGAACACCTGAGCTGTCTGGGGTTTGCTGTATTAATCCTGTTGGGCAACTCTCCAACAAGTGGGAAGATCAGGACATGAGCTCCCCAAGGAAGAGCTCCTGTTATTTACCTCACCCTTCTTGTTTCTTTTCTTACCAAAGAGTCATCTAAGAGTTTAGCAGTGTTTCACAGGGTGAGAGCCTGCCCTTGCTCAGGAGGAGAACGAGAACTTCCTCACATGGTTTTTGCTGTTACGAGCTAGGGGGGAGTATGGATGATAAAATAGCAGCATGTGACATTTTCACTCCTATTTATTTGGGGATTCTGAAGGTCAGTTTATTTCTTCTCCAGACAACACTTGTAGTATCCCAGGTTTGAAATAGCTTTTTCACTGGAAAAAGCTGACACTCAAGGACTGGGGAAAGAGTGAGATGGACCAGACTAACGTATGGCCAGGGATGTGAGAAAAACCATGGAAGCAGCCCCTGGCCCACATGAATGTCATCAGCATCCAAACAGCATCCACCCGAGACCCCTGCATAAGCCTAGTCTTCCTTGGGGAGGCCTGAAATCCCACCAAAGTCACTACTTTATGAAGACTAAGCTCTAATTCCTCTCGTTTTTAGTAGCAGCCACCAGCAGTAGTGACATTTAGATGCCCACACGAGGCAAAGCTCAGTTGCTTTCAGAGGTCCCCCCTGAAAAACAGGCAAAAGTCGCCATGTGTATTCCTGAGCTAGCCCCCAACTCAAAGCAAAACTCAGCTCTCGGCCGTGGTGGTCATATTTTGCATCCACCAGCCAGCCAGGATAACCCCTGGGGGAACACATCTTCTGAGACTGTGCGGGCTGTGAGGGTCAGGGCTTCGATTTGCTTCATGCTACAGGGTGACCCCGCCATCAGGAAGATGAGTGCACCCTGTGGGCTGCAGGTAGGGACCCATGGGCAGGGCTTACTGTACCTATGGTTTGAGTCAGTGACTCTCTCCTTGGCTATTCGGGTGCAATGTGGATCCACCAGTGCGTTCATGTGCAGGGTGACTCCTCCCTGGCTCAAAATGGCTTTTGGTGCCCCCCTGCTTGCCCTCAGGGTGATGGCAGGGACTGTGTGGTGGGGGGCCGCGGCCAGGCAGGCTCCTGGGGAGCCACACTGCTCATGTGCACCCTTGGCCCAAAGCAGGAGGGAAAGAGGGGTCTGACACGAGCAGAGGGTGGTAAAAGGGAAAGCTGTGCTAGAAAGGAGAGGTTGAGGTGGTGGTGCAGGCCCCTCTCCCAGCAAGAGAGTGCATGTGAGCACTGGCCATGGCTGATGCACCACAGGAGTAATGCAAAGCCTACATGCAAAATACAGGAGGTAGAACATGATACTGCGTTTACTTTGTGCCTGCACTGTGATGTCTCCATGGAGGTACTTGGTGCCCGCTGGAACATCGAACAGAGGTGGCAAGGAGCTGCTGAGCTGGAGTTTCTGGGCGTGCGGGTCACAGGGTGCTGTTGGTGAGCTGCGGCAGGGAGTGTGCTGGGGGGAAACTGGCCTGGGAAAGAGGACCCTTGGCTAGGACAACCTAGATGTGGCTGGACGTCCTATGGGCTGGCTCTTGGGCAGCTGTGGGAGGCTGCATGGAGGGCACATAGGTAGGGGATGGATGACCTACGCGCTGCTCAAGATCAAATCTTGTGGCAGAAAGTGACTTCCTGAAACTCATTTGTTTTCACAGAAATGAGCAGCAAAACAGAAAGATGTAGCGTAAAATGCCAGAGCATATTTGTTTTAGTAGCATCCCACTCAAGTCCTCTTTTTAAAGGACTTGATTAGTATTCAGAATCAAGAACTTAAAAAATGTATTATCAAGACCTTTTTAGCAACATTAGAGATAATGGGTGAAGCTCATTCCTGGTGTTACTCCCTTTGGAATTACACCAGGGCTGGATTTGACCCCACAGCTGTTAATGCAGGATGATAGAAAAATGAAGGAAAATTGCTAATGTGTTAAATAGACCCTGATTGATTGAAAGATTTTTTTTTTCTTCCTTATTAGTGTAAAAGTGGTGACACCATTCCTTGCTGAAAATCAAGTGCTTTATTGCATTACCATGAATGAAAAGGAACTTATTTAGAGAAGCAGCTGGAGTAAAACACTACCGAGGAAAACCATGCAAGTCAGTCCGAAATAAATTGCTTCAAATCCTGACCACCTAGGCTTGTGAGGGTTGTGCAGGCCAGGGATTGGGTTCACCACCCTGTGGAATAAATGTGGCCAGCGATCTGCTGACAGGGAGTGGAGGATGCCCCCCAACACTGAAGGGGTTCCACTGGCCTGGCACTGGCCCTTCCCTCCTGCAGCTCCTGCAGAGGGAAGGGATAGAGCTTGCGTTGCATCAAAAGCGTTTCATCATGAAAACCGTTTAAAACCTACTAGTTCAAAATGGATTTCACCCGAAATCTGTGGGGCGTTAGTCAGAAACCAAAGGAAAGGTTTATGGACAGAAACCACAGAGCCTATGTGATTTACCACTTCTGCTTCAGCTTCCCAGTAAAACGCCTCTGCCCCATTGCTAGGGACAGGCTAACAAATGCAATTAGAAACAGTGAGGGTGACATTTGTTTTGCCTACCTGTAGCCATTTACAGCGAAGGGGTCCAGGTCTGAGCAGTTTTTGGGCTCCTCTGTGAGATTTGTTCTGAGCACCCGAAACTGCAGGCTGGATTGACCCGCAGCCTCTCCCTTCTCGCTGGTTTGAAGGAGCTTGGACAAACCCTTCACAAATCCACCCAGGAGGGCAGGGCTTTATTTTTTATCTGTGTCTTACCACTGACTTGCTGCGTCGCTTTGGGCAAGTTACTTAACCTTGCTAAGACTTTGCTATTTCCCCTGTAAAGTGGGGTTAATAATGGCGATCCGTCACCCCTTGCTTTGAGATCCTTGGATGAAAAGTGTTGCAGAAGCAGTAGATATTAATGGTATCCTTTTCATTCTTTTTCATTAGCTTGTGGCCTTTTGACACCTAGAAGAAGAAACGATGTATTTCTCCTTGAAAAATCTGCTCTTAGATTATTTCCACTGTGATCAAAAGCAGGGAGTATCAGAGTTTTCACAGGCAAGCTCCCTTTCAGCCCCAGTTTGCAGACTCAGGCAGTTAAGAAAGTTACAGAAATGCTCGTCAGAAATTATTATCCAGGGTGCTTATTATTTCTGTCAGAATGTTATTTTAAATCCATATATATGTATGGATGTACAAAAAATTAGGATTTTAAAAAATATTTTTAAAAAAATCTGTTCCTCAAGAGGTTCAAGGCAGCAACCGTGGCTCTGGCAGTCATTTTTTTTATTGCAAAAAATGTCCCAAATATCTGCCATGGGCCGAGCTCCCAGCCCAGAACCTCTGACACTTCTCCCTGCTCAGACCCTTCACGTTTCCCCAGGCCAGAGGATCCCTGATCTTTACCCAAGGACTTGTCATGGCTCGTGGCTTTTTGGCATCAGAATCCAAGCATTGGCTTCTCTGCCCTGCTGGAATAAGTCTGATGTGGGGCTTTGTGGTGCAAGAAGCAGGCAGACTTTGAACTGAAAAAGCAATTTCATTATTCTTCTTTTACCTGGGGTCAGAAATGTTTATGTCTCTTTAAGATTTTATGTTTCTTTTTTTAAAGAACCTTTAAAAAAAAAAAGGTAAAACCTTCACCAAAGGAAACAAATTCTTTGCTTTGAACATCTCACAGACAAGGATAGATGAGACACATGAAGACCCCACAATGGCTGGAAAACTCAGCTGTGAGGGACCATTTGCAGGAGACGAGGGGCAGAGAGAGTGCATTGCGTGGCAGCATCAGGGAACGACGCAAGAGGACCTGGGCTGGCAGAGGAGCTTGGCTGGCTTTCATGCCTCAAAGATCTTCTGATGCTTAGTGCAACATGGGTAACAAATAGCAAGGACTGTCTTCCGATGTTGTGTAGCCCTATCAGATGCTGATAATTGAGATGTTTGTTTAATTGATGTGGTTCTGCATGAGAGTCTGACTCAGATGGTGGGTCCTGCCACTGACTCAGCACGTGCTTGTGGACTGGTAAACCTGAGTGCCAAAATCAATAGCACTGCCAGTAACAGGCAGTGCTGACCCAGCCTTTGCCTCTGTCGCTTGTCAGGGTTTGTGTTGTTTGGGGACTAGAAGGGCAGGAAGGCGGTGTGACAAGCCCCCATCACCCAGCACCCTCTTTGGCTTGTACACCTCTCAGAAAAGTTGCTCCGGCATCCCAGTTCCCAGGGAAGCAGCAAGGCCCCTGAAATTAAGCTGAACTTTTGAAATGGTAGAGGATGGCAACTGGGAGAGGCCAGGGGTTGGGATATTCATCCTGAAAATGGGTACGAGGGTGATGTGTGTAATTGTTAAGAAGAAGCTTTGAGAATGTTGTTGTGAGATGGATGTTGGAAAAGATGAAGCATTGTATTCAGGTGTCTGGGGAAAAGAGCATGATACCATGTTATAAGGTGATCTAAATTAGAAAATGGAGTTTAATGTGTCCTGATGATTAGCTGGGGTTTGTTAGACCCATGTTCCTCTTGACTAGAAGGGATTTGCTGTACCTATTGCTGTTCCTATAATTTGGATCATTTCCCTGGCCCGGTGTAACAAAGCAATTCAGGGGCCACGTTGTCTCTGACAATTTCCCCACAGATGGGGCTCTGTATATGCTTCCACCTAAGAGCCTTTTTACAGATGGTCTCTCACATAATAAAATTAGGCAAGCCTGTAGAGGTAAACCCCTGTCAGCCTTGTCTTTCTCTTTCTGGATCCTCCCACCTGCTGGATGTAACGTTTTTTCACAAGGCTGGACACTCCAGCTGCATGGTGGTGGCCCTGCCAAACATCAGACAAGTGCTTTACACAAGAGGCAACCTTTTTATCTGCCTAGAGAGGGTCAATAATTGGAAAGCATCCCCAGCTAGAGAAAGAGGCAACTGATCCCCTTCCATATTGATATGGGGGATGTTTGAGTATATAAAAACCCCTGAAACATGTTCTCTTTTAAAGTCTGAAAGGAGACAGAGACACTTTCTTGTTAGCCCTGGCCCCTCACTGTTTTTTTCTGTTGTTGCTTTTGACACCTTTTCCCGCAGCAATTGTGGAGGTGGCTTTCAGTCAGGCTTTACCTCCTATACCTCCTACCCTCTTGCTGGGTTTTTAACTTTTACTTGTTATTAGGGAAACTGATTTCAATTTTTAATAAAAGGTGACACTTAAAAACTGGGGCAATCAAAGCAGGTAACGGAAATTATAGTCGTGCAGGCATCCATTTTTTATACAAGTTAGCTTCAATTAGCCATGGGCAAACATCAAAAGGTTTGAGGGACGACTGCCTTCAAGAAGATCCTCCAAGTTTAGGCATTTAATTGAACCTTCTCCAAAGTATGTGAAACTCTGAATGGTATGCATCGAGGTACATTGCATGGAATATGCTCTGGTGAGGTTTCCAGTGCTTGTTTATAGACATATATGTATGTAGCACCAGGTCTGCACTCTTCAGAGCCCTCTGCCATTAAATATGATTCTTTTCTAAGAGTAACTCTGCATTGATGCCTGATTAATTGAAATCCATACTTTTATTTTGATCAGGTATAGAGTGGAAATTTGTGATGGGAAGAACGTTGAAATGTCACCTTTCAGAATGGTTTGAGAAGGTAGCCACATTCCAGAGGTCTGTGTGGATACCTGGTCAAGTACCAATCTAATCCTGGACACCTCTGTGGTTTAGCCCTCTGGTCTAGCTACAGCCTTAAGGGGAAGGGGGGAGGAAATCAGAGTTCCTGGCTGGACTACATTTGTGCAAAAAGCCTAAGATTTGGAGACAGAGATTGTTCAGATAGGTTTCCTCAGCCTAGGTGACCTTATGACCATAGAGACAACGGCTTTTTCACAGCTTCGTAGTCACGGATGCATCTCAAACCCCAAATAGGGCTCATGTTAGCACTCATAGCCATGCTACAACTTTTCACGTTGTAAATCACTGCTGGATCTGGGACCTTATAATGTTTTTCTTTTTTGCTCCCTCAGGCATTTGACCACCCAGCACCATATTTCTGACCTAACAGCAGTAATGGACTACAGTTCCAGCTGCAGCTCCTGTTTTTACAAGTGATGGTAGCCTTGGCAGTGCTTTGCCAGGGGAATTAAATCTCACCATAGCATGAGTGAGCATTTTCACTGCTGAGCAACTGATCTACACAGCAAAGAGTGTCACAGAAAAATATGGTTTAATTTGATTATGAATATTCTTGCAGAGTTTTGATTACTTTCCAGAACTGAAAAGAAAGTTGTGTATCTGTCACGGTGTGTTTATTGTGTGGTTTGAAGCGACCTGTAGGAAAGACATCAATATTTTATTCTATCTTATTAAAAGGGAAAGTCCACCTGTGGGTCTCAGCAATGCTGTGTGGCATTGCCTGCCTATATTTGGGAGGTGTTGTCCTCCAACATGTTTGCTTTCTGCCCCTAAAGGTTGTTGCGGGAGGTTCTTGCTAACAAGCCCCCATGCAAAGAGCAGATGAGCTGTACTATGTCTTTGTGAGTGTTTGCAGCATTTGTCTTGTGGTGTGGTGTAGGCCCAAGATGCTTCTTTGAAGCAGGTGTTTGCCTTCTTCCTTCATGTCTTTGTGGATGTTGCCAACTCCCCCGCTTTACCAGCCTCATGTGTCAGGGTTTCCAAGGTGCTCTGGGTAGGAAGTGCTTTGCTGGAGAAAATCACCTATTCTGTAGCAACATTTGGGCTAAAACTGTAGCAATAACAAAAGAAAAACCAGTTTCACAAATATACAAGGGAGAGATGTGGACAGATTAGAACAATCTGTGGTTTTGAAATCTGTTGAAATAAAACAGACCACATTAATATGTCAGTGTGCAAAGATCATGAATGCAAACCACAGCGGAAATTTGTGCCCTATGTGTTCATATTTCCTTAATTCTGTACATTACATAACCATCTTCATCACTACCACTCGTTCACCTTGTGCTTAGTCCTTGCAGAACCAAACACAAGTGTGCAACGGGGAGGTGGGGATGGCAAGAGCGGCTCCCTTGCCCCGAGACTCTTGGTCCTCAGTGGGTGGCAATGTCTATGGGCTTGGTCCAAACACCCTTCTGCACTGCCACCTGTGTTTGTTCCTGTCGGAGATGATAAGCCTGTTTTTCTCATCCATTACACTTTTCAGAAGTGTATTAAGTTTAGTGCGAAGGACAGGGTTGGCTGGTGCAAGAGGATGCTGGGCAGGGTGTCAGCCCTTCATGTGTGGTGGCAGGTGGAGCTCTTCAGCATGGCAGATGAGCTGAAATAAAGCTGGTGGTGAAGGATTTTGGGTACACAAAGCTTGAGATGGACCTTCTTTACTGCTTGAGTTCTGGTTTTAAGATGATGGATATATGTAAAGGCATGCTCCTTGCAAGTGCCGAATGTGTGTTGTGGTATGGTTGCCGTCTCAGTGTCGAACCATCTGTTTTGCAGCCGCGTGTGAGACTCTAAGCTGTGAGAAACAGCCAGCAGCCAGTTGTGCCAGCCTGTGCATGCATACAGGGAGAGCTGGTTTGCCAAAGCCCTGAAGAGCCAAGGACTGCACGCTGATCTCCGTGGGTCCAGGGATCCTCCCAGGCAAATGAACTGGGACCCACTCCTAAATGCGCTTGGGATCAGTTCCCATTCCTGCTGAAATCTATAGGACCTTAATTCAGTTCTCATGACAACAGGCTCTAGCCCTCTTTGGGGTGGGGGCCACCCAGAAGATGTCTATTTTGATTGTGGCTTAAAAAAACCTAATTTTAAAGTCAGTCACTTTTCAGCCTTGAGATGTTCCTGCCCAATGGAAAGAACATCTACTGCTTCCTGCTAAAAAGAAACAGTACTGAAACTTTTCTAGAGCATAAACTTCTACGTTTTTCAGCCAGGTCTAGTAAACAGCTGTTTTCCCTGGCTTGTGAACTGGGAGATTTCACACGGTATGTCTTAACCAAAATTAAATCTGTAGCCTTCCTAAATGCATCTGTATCACATTCAGGTCTTCTTCTAGGCAGGACCTTTCTAAATTTAAATTATTTCCATGGATAACCTTTCGCATCACCATGAATATTCTGCAATTCTATTCAGCAAAGGGGGTGTTAATCCATCTGGAAAATGAAGAATAGGATCTTGAAACTTGAGTTGAAATTCACTCAGCATAGAAATGCATATTTCTAGATTTCCAGGTAACAGTTACAAGAGCTGATCTAATTAACTGCTATTCTGCAGCTCTTATAGAATCTCTTTTATTTGTATAACAAATGCATATTGATTGGTGGCAAGCAAGTGCTAAAGCAAGTTCAATTGCATTTTATGTTGTGCGCTTGGTCAATAAGGCATAGGAAATGAATGCTTCACTCTGGGATATTGCAGTGGCCATTGAAGCACTAGGACGTAGGATTACCTAATGCTACTTAGCAATCAGCATCAGCAGCATCAATAACGTGCCTGCTGTAATGCAGCTGTCTTAGTCACTTAGTGGGTCCTAACGAATATTTACCAGAGGATTTTTATAGTTACTATATTACACTTCACAGGTATAATTCAAAACTGATCTATTAATAATGTATAAAATAGAAGCATAAAGCTGTTTTCTGTATAAATGTTCCACATTTCAGTTTGCTCCAGTGAGCGAATTTACCTTTAAAGAACTGAAATGTAAAACATATACGGGTCATAATTCTCTGCAACATTATTTTTTACTGTCACGTACAAAAATATATATCTCTGGTTAAAAAATAAAAAAAATGGTATATTGTTATAAAAGAAATACTTAAGTCTTTTGAAATATCCTGACCAAGACTTGCTGGAACCCCGACCCAGTATAATCTTTTATAAATACCTCTCTGCAAATGTGCCTTTTCAAGTATCCCTGAGTATATTATTTAAATCCCAGTGGAACTTTAGAAAGCACGTGCAGGAATGAAATCCTTTTAAACGGTAGTCTTTTGTTTGGGCAGCTTTCTGAAGAGGGAGGCCTGATCCTGCCGTGTTGAAAGCCGACAGGGTTTTTGCAGAAGTTGTACGAGGCACTTGATGGTAGAGAGAAAATTCCACCATTGGTATTTGGCTCTGCTCTTGGAAATGAATGCAACTCTGTCAGCTTCCTGTGGGAAAACGGGAATGGGAACGGGAGAGTGGGCACGGTCCCATGATGTCTCACGAGAGTAACCTGGAGGCAAATCTGGCCTTGGTTCACCCAAGTGTAAATGCCCAGCAGTGTAGCTGAAGCAAAGCAAATTTGATTTAGTGCTCATAACAAGATCCTTCAGCACAAGATCCTGAAAATACTTAGGTCCAGCTTTGGCATGAACAGCCCCTTTGATTTCACATGAATTTGGGGATGTAACGTTAAGTGAGTGCATTTAAGCATTATTTTTTTTTTTAGTTCTTGCTGCAAGTTCTTTCCTTCAGCCACTACTGCCACTGGGAGAGTTTATCATTTGGATATTACTAGAGATGTGATCTCCTTAAGATTTAAGGTTTGTGGGCGTGTTAATTGAATTAAAAGATTAATATACAGTGCAAGGGACCAAGGACATGGGCGATTAATCCTGAGAAATAAAACATGGTTGAGTCACATAGAAGCACTATAGGGCAAAAAAAAAAAGCCCAGCACTGAAGGACCTTTGACAAGAAAGGTTGTTTTTTCCCCTGACAGCCCTGTCAGCTATGGTTGTCAACAATAAAAAGAAGAAAACAAATAAATTGCGGGCCATGTGTAAGTCATAGGACCAGAATATAAATACACATGACATGGAAAGGAGTAAATAATACTGACGCTTTCTTTAGAAATGTTCTCAGGCTATACTTCCTATTCATGTCCTACTGAAATGACATGAAATATAACTTTATGGTGAAAAGTGTTAGTAATCACACAGGTTCTTGAGGGACATGACTATCTGTGTGTTGAGAGGCACTTTTCCTTTACAGGGCTGCTGTCTAGTGCCTTACACCAACAATGCAGATATAAAGGAAAGTTTGGTATTTTATCTATCAGATCATAAAAGAAATGTGTTTAACAATTGCTGCCTAAAAGGACAGTTAGGCACTTTTCACTGCAGGTCAAGCAGTTCCTCATGGAGTTGGAAATCTGGATGTGAACAGCACTGACATAGTGTGGAGCGAGCAGGTGGGGATGGGGCAATGAAGGAGCCCTGCGCTCCTGCAGGCATCTCCATGGTGTATTCCCACTCTTTAGCAAAGGCAACTTGCACCCAAGTCTGGCCCAAGAAGGCAAATCCCACTGGTCTGGGAAAGCAGAAACCCTCAACTTAATGGGAAGCCTTCAAAACCCTCAAAGTAAAATGAAGGGGGAAAAAAATACAGGTTCTTACTGTAGTCACTGGGAATTTAGTAGCTATCATGTATAATCAGGAGACCACAGGTCCAGATCACACCTGGGCCTTTTTAACGATGTGATATGAAGTGGCATTTAAAAAAAATGTGCATGCCATCAACTCACCTGTTTTTCAAGGCAACCCAAATACACACAGGCTCCTCCAAGCGTAGCTCCAGCCATCAACAACATCCTGTCCCTCTGCAGATGGAGTCAGGACTTCTCTCATTCCCTGATCCAGCCCCAGCAGCCCCACAGCAGGACGGGGAGCCCTCACCACACACCTGGGGACCCAGCTCCTCTTCTCCAGGCAAGGGGGAAGCTGCCAAAAAGCAACGGTCTGGTTGCAGAACTGAGGCTCCTGTGTCCTCCTGTGAGGTCTGCTCACTGGTCCTCCAAAAACGTGGGAGAGTTAGGCACTTGACTTGAGTGCTTAGCATCATGGGGGGACACAGAAAACCACTTAAAGAGGTTGGGGTAGCTCCTCAGAGCAGGATTTTCCCTCCTTACTTGGCTGGAAAATGCCTACCAGTGAATATGTGCTCCTCCTAATAAATCTCAATCTTCAGAATTAATAATATAGACAGCTAAATGAATAATAAAGTGCATAAATACTTTTCCATTACTGTTAATCTTCAGCAATTACTGCCACAGGGCTAAAATGCAGTCTCAGATTGCAGAGGAGATGTCTTCTTTGGTAAGGTGTTCACGCGAGCAGAGGATGAAAGCCTCTGCTATAAACTCTGCTGCTTCTTATCCAACAACAGCTATGGTTACTGATTTACAACCTGCACTGATAACATAAAAACTCTGTCAGCACCCAGTGTTACATAGAATGGTGCTACATAGAATAGTTGGGCTTGCAAGCCCAACTTTATAAGCCTTCTGCTCCTTTTTCGTAGTTAGCTACATGGACAAAAACTTGAAACACATCCTACAGGCTATTGCTGGGCCGTGTCTTTGTAGGTCTCATTCAAAAAAATCCCTCTGAGTTAAGTTTTTTGTGTCTCGGTGTCTGTAAAGTGATGGTTGAAGCTCTTCCCTCCTCACAAGTGCTTCCACACATACGAGGTTCTTATGCGCATGGCTGTAGCCCCTACTCAAACGAATTCTCTTATACCCTGCTCCTTGAGTCACTGTCCTGCTAACAAAGAAAGGTGTTTGGCTTGAAAAGAATTTATTTTTCTCTCTTTTATTTTTCTTTAACTTTGACACTTTTTACATCTCTTCCCTTGCAGGTCTGTGTGGTGTCCTTAGTGGGATTTGTTATGCTTTGTATTTCTTACCAACCTGATGAGAAGACGTGTGTACAGTTCACAGTAAAGGTACTTTGACTTCTTTAAAATTTATTTTTCTTCTCATGTCATTAAATATAATCAGAAAAGTTGATACTGGGGATATTTTTAAGACTACATGAGAAGAAATGAAAATGCAAGAATGGTTTTCTTGTATTTTCCAGGCAGCTAAGGACTGTAGCCTATAAAGGGGAAACTCTAACAAGAGATTTCAAATCAGAATCAGATACCATTTTATTTTCCATGTTTTAAGAATATCCAAGAGATTCAGATCAACAAAGCTGAAATAATTTGGTAAGTGTTCAGTGAAAGACTGAGGGTTGCTATTAAGTAGATACATTCATAGAGAGCTGGATAAGAAGTAAGGTGGCATAAAATGGGTCCACTTAAATCAAGTTTTAATTTTTAATGTGATGTAAGAAGCATCTTGGCTTCTTCCTAGCAGTTCCACTTCTCACTATGAAACAAGAAACTGCACAGGCACAGGCAAATTAAAAAGTGTGGATAGAAATCTCCACCTACCTGCCTTTATGGTCAGGGAGATGGAGGCTGTACCTGAGCACCAGCTGCCATGTCTCAGCGGATGGCGCATTGTGTCAGGGTCGGGCACTAGTGAACATCATGGGAAAGCTAAATTAACAAACCATGGGGACAAACATTCTTCCACAAAGCAAATTCCCACCCAAGCATTGCAAGAGAGGTGCAGAAACTGTGCACCATCTCCTGCCTCAGTCCCCAAGCCCCTGCTTCATTGATGGTGGTCAGCAACTAGAAAAGAAAGGCTGAGAACACTTGTTCCAGATGGGGCATTTTTAACACCATTTTTTCTGGGCTGTTTTTCCCTTATTATTATAATTTTCAGAGCTCTTAATATTTTGCAGACACATAATAACCAAGAAAAATACCAACACAAGCAACACAAAATAATAGTGATTATTAACTGAGAAAGGCAGAAAGAAATCAAATGCAAGGAGTGGCATTTCGAAACCTGGCATTCATCCTCCCTTAGAAATTAGACTCTGGTGTGTATTTTGTGCCTCTCTCAAGCTTTTCCCGTACTCACATAAAGAAAGGGAGAAGAAGAACAATTGTCTCTGCCCTTTGATTGCCTTTACATTCTTGCCCCATCACCTTTACACCCGCAAGGAAGGGTTACGGCTGCCCAGGGAGCTGCTGGGCTGGGCAGGAGCTGCCATGCCAGGCTTTTTGTTGCTTGCCCTGCAGCATTAAATTGATCTTGGCATCCAAGCAGGAAGGGAGTCAAACCTCATGGTGGGAACGGCCTGTTGGGCTGGGCAGCTCAGATGCCTCTGCCACCCGTAGCAACACCACCCGCCCTGGCAGTCAGGAATATGAGCCACGGCTCCCCCAAAAAAATAAACATTTGAAAGTACTCCCCAGGTGATGTAAAATGGGTTATTCCTCATCACCTGGCAGAATTCGAGCTAAAGTCTCACTTGAAAGACTTTTGGTTCAGTCAGTAGCCTACGGACTGTTGCCTACTCAAAGCACCCTCCTCCCCAAAATCCATCTTTCCCCCATTTCCTATTGCAGCATGCCACAAAACTTGATCGTTCCCGGGCTGGTCACCTCTCCTGTCCCACATCCCCACCAGGAGCCCTTATCCCACAGTCCCTCCCCTCCCTGCTGCCTGTCCAGACAAACCACTTCTGGCTGCAGGGTACCTATTTCAAACAAAGTAGGAGCTAAGAGTGTCCTCTGGGGCTTTGATCACACAGGACTCATCTAAATCTCCAGTATCACTTCTCAGATATTCAAATGTCAGTTAAAGTCTGTCTCTGAACAAAAAATGAACATTAGCTATTGGGCAAGAAGGCTCCGGATGCAAAATTACAATGGAAAGGAAAGGAAAGGAAAGGAAAGGAAAGGAAAGGAAAATCTTGAGATGTCCTGTGGACTTCCTGGGATATCTGCTAACATTTGACTGATCACTGTGGTGCTGATCACGGCATCTCCCATAGAACTGTGACAGCCTCTACTCCTGCCCACCCAGCCCCAGCAGCCCATGCTGTGACACACACTGCGGTTCCTGTTCCCTGCATGGGCTCGTGCCTAGGCCACCACCACCTTCAAAAGGGATCTCCTGGATCCATGTCTGCAAACCCTTCTGGTTTCACCTCTGATAACTACGAGAAGCCTTTTCCATGTGGAACTCAATCCATCTTAGGTTATTTATTTTGTTTTTGGCATGGATCAAAACTATTGCCAGTAAACATTGCTAAAATGTTTCTTCCTCATATGAAGAACCCAAAGGAGGATGAGGTGCCATGCTCTGCCCTCATTGTGTACTGCGTCTCCCCCGCTTCCCTTTTCTCTTTCTATTTAACCAGCAATTGCAGTGCCCATCTCTCTGAGGCTGCTAAAAAACAGTGGCAAGTTCTGGTTCCTGGGCAGAGCTCACTACGTGGTTGTATTTGCGATGTTGAAGTTGCCTCCAGGTCTGGCATGTGATTAATCTGCTGACGGGATCTCAGCACTCTCTGCCTTGTGCTCCCTCACAGGCAGTGTTTGCATTTGCCTCAGCTTTGATATTTGGAAATGTGTTCATTTTCAGCGGCTCACAGAGAGATTCCTCTGCAAACATCTTGTGAGAATAATAAGCCATTTGGAAATTGCCCTGTGTCCCCACGCATCTCTGTTCACCTTTGAGGATTGCTATAAGAGCTGCCTTTCAAAAGGATTTGGTGCGTTTCAAAAGGATTCTGAGATTTCCTTCCCTTTAGGTACGCAACAGGCAAACTTCCTTACCATACCTGGAGGGTAGCTTAGGCTGTGGATTTAATGCTATTTTGTCCTGACTTTGGATAGAAATTGGCCGCTAAATAACATACCTGCCAGGGAGAATCAGGCACATTTTGTAGTCTTGGCTTAATATCTCATTTATTAGGGAGGCCTGATTCTGTCTCCTGCTGGTCTGAATCCAGGGACTTCCAGCCAGTCCACTAGGACTTCTACCTCACAGAACAACTTTCATCCCTCAGAGAAGAGGAACGGTCATCAATGTTTGCCTATTTTCCATTTTTCCCATCAAACACATTTGCACCATCAAGTAATGCCATTGGCTTAAGAATTACCACATCTTTGTTTGGAGGGGGTCCAGCAGGCAGTAGCGCTCCATTTTTTGTGCACTTTATATGAGGAGGTGTGCCCCCATTTTCCAACTTCGCCTTTCCTGTGGACCTTTGCCTTAAAAGTTATGGGGCTAATTTAATAAGAGCCACCCTCATTTTGAAGCCTTGGTTTAAGGCTGCAGGGGAAGCAATTAAATTTAGTAGTAGCCAGGTCTTGAAAACTAAGATCTTGCTGTAAGAACTCAGTGATAAGCAGGACAAGATGTATATAGTGCCTTAAGATCTGCAATAATCCCAAATATTTTTTTCAAGCTGGCAACTGAATAGAAAGATTGATTCATGGTATAGATACAAGACAAATAGACCAGGAGTGTGAATTTTATCAAGAGATACATACATGGTGTTTCAAGGTCATAAAAATTCTTTTATATTGATAGTTCGCTTGCGGTATTGAGGTTGAGAGAGAGAGAGAGAAGCTGCTGTTTAAAATAACAGATTCCCGACTATGCCATGTGTCTGACAGATAAGACGCCAAGAAAACTAAATGTTTTTACAGTGCTGAACAGAACCAAAAATGCTATTTTGGCTAAACACAGAACATGATTTTAATATACATTCACACATATTTCGTATGCAGCACAGCAACTGCCAGTTCCAGCTATGAAAAGCAAAGGAAGTCCATATGCTCTGATATCCAAAGGTCTCAGGTGCAACTTGGAGTGACAAAAGCTCCGAGTCGCTGCCAGTTTCCGTGCATTTGTGCATAGCTACCCTTGATAAAAGCCACCCTATTTTAAAGCAGCCACTGGTGTAAGGAGTAGGGGGGGGTGACAAACAGACCCTTGTCCTTCTCATGCTGTAGCAGGGGCAGCACTGGGAAATGAAAGGCGCTCACTGCTCTTTCACACCTTTGATTTATGGGGCGAGTTTTGGAAGGGGACTGAGCACAGCACGCACTCTCTCGTGGAGATTTGCATTCCTGCTCCACAGTAGGACTTGGGAAGCAAGCAGGCTGGCTGCACTCACTGGGCCACAAGTGAGAGACCAGCTCCCTCCCTGCCTGATTTGCAAGTATAAATCAGATTTGTTTGGGCATGCAAACCAAGAGCCGGGAATAACACCTGAGCAAAGTTTCAAAAACACCCACTTCTTAGCACAGGCGGGGATAAGCTGCCAGCCCAAGCCTCATTCCGCTCAGCTCTGCTTCAAGGCAACTGTACTAATTATCTGAACTGATGACTATAAGTCTAGCCAATGCAGGTACAATGGTAGAGGAAGACAATCCACCCCTCTCTATGAAGCTTCTGGAACAGACTTCTTGGTGCTCTTATGAGGTCTCAGAAATGCACGAGAATACTCATATAAAATATCCAGGGCAGAATTACTAGTTCTTGAGACGACCTGCTGAACTTTGCATCACCAGGGAGTTATAGCTGTCTTGCGTTTTTCAAAGCACACAGTGTCCAGATAGTCCATTGAATGCATGCATTCCCTGTGAAGTACATGTACATGCATTCATTTTGTGTTCTTCATTCTCTGTGTAGTTGCAAAAAGAGTTTTTTTCTTTTTTTTTCTTGTTTTTTCTTGCAGTTGACGTATTTTCTCCTGAGTGCTCTGGGTCTGGTTGCCTGTGTTTTGGCAGTGGCTTTTGCTGCACATCATTATTTGCAGATGACAAAATTTACCTGCGATACCATCCTCGCATCCTGCCAGTGCAAACTGGACACCGCAGACCCCCTGGGTAGGACCTTTGTCTACCAAGACGCAGCTGACTGTGGCAGCCTCACCAGCATGCTCAACCTGTACTTACTTCTGCAGATGGTCCTCAATTTGATTGCAGCCTTGGTGTGTCTGTCGGCATGCTTCGTCATGTGGAAACACAGATACCAGGTCTTTTATGTGGGCGTTCGGTTCTACCCTTTAACTGCTACTGAAGGTCAGCAACAGAAAGTGTAGGGTCTGATCTGGAGTGGGGTTGTAGCCAGGGAACAGAAAATGTAAGCATAATGCCGCCATAGACATCACGGATGGATGAGTGTTTATAAGGTCTTTGACAAGGAAAAACATTCACACAGTTTTAATGAGTATCTTTTTCAATCATTTGAAGAACATTTCATATGGCTGCTCTTGCAAAACATCCCTTGTGAGACTATCTAGAAGTCACAAAGTCCTGAAGATGCAGCTGTACAAATACTCACCAAAGAGGTTCTTTAACGGCCATAGACAAAATGAGAGCTTAAAAAAATCATTGGGAAGGCATTTGCAGGGCTACAGCCATTAAGAAATAAGAGTCCATTTCCCTCGCTGGTAGATACCTGTTCTTGTCTTCAGAGAAGGTGTGCCGATTTCTACCAGATAAGGATCTGGTCCTGACTGCTTAATTACAATTACACTGATTGTGCTGATGTGCTTGCCTCTCGGATGCTCTGTGTGTAATCCATGCTATCATGATGGGGATTTACCATACGGAAAACTAATAAGGGAGGTCAAGACCTCTTCAAATGCAGGCTGACACGCACAGCAAAGTGAATATATTGATGACTACCATATAAAATATACATAAGACTTTTCAGAGTGACTAATGATACAGGTTACCTAATCCAATTACTAATAAACAACAATATGAGTGGGTTGACTAATGACAATTTGGTGGCCCCTGCTTGAGACCCCAGACAGATTTCTGAAGTGTTAGTGCTCAGCACTGTATGAGGAAAGATCAATTTAAGAAACCTTGAGTTGTGCTCCTAAAGCAGAGGACTCTAAATCACTAGTCACATTGAAAACTATGTTGACATTGCTGTAATTACAGGCTCCCAAACCCGGCGTCTAGCCAGTTCCACCAATTATACTCCAAGCACAAAAGGCCAAATGCATTTTTGGTGTAACTCCTCTGAAGACAATCAGCCTTACACACCAGCAGTGGAGTTGGGCCAACAGCCCTAAAAGATATATCCCTGCAACAATGAATGTTTTTAAAATGGGGTGGAGGGAGGGAAGCAAGAAGAGACTGCCAGTCTCCCAAAGACATCGTTTATAATAATGAGGGCAAGAGAATAACGATTACTTAATAAGCAGCATACAATAACAAAACACATTCAAACAGTGCTTTTTCAACCGAAAGTGTGACTCTAGAAGTGCTTGATGTCTGATTAGCCTTATACCGAGACAAGTACGTCAGTTTGTCCCTTGAACTGTCATTTCCACTTGCACAGCATGGACTTATAACCGTAGGAGCAATTTTGAGTTGGCAGCATTTTGCACTGCCTGCCGATAGCTGTGCGAGGGCAAGGCAGCTGGTGCTCACACCCTGCGATGACTAGGGATTTCCCAATCCCCAACAGGGCTAGGGTGTTTCTGAGGTGGGGTGGAGCAATCACATGCCAGAAAGACTGTGCCACAATCATTAGCAAGGAGGAAGCAAATAAAATTTCTATAAGGCTTCAAAGAAGTGAAAACTTTCTTTTTCTGCAGCAAAAACCGAGTCTGGCAAAAGCTAGTTGTCTAAATAGCTCTAATGCTACCCAAAAACTGTCTCCCATGTGATCATATGAGATACCAGGGCTAGACAAGCATACCTTGTCACAACATATTTGTGTCTCCTGTGGTCCACCTAGAGCACTGCTCCACGTATGTGCTCGAGTTTTTGTCATGGAAAGTGCTTCTAGAGCAGACTAGCATCACCAAAGTGCTCTCTGCCGAGCTGCAAAGTGAGGAGCTTCAGAAAATGAAGGTCTTTGACACCAGCTTCCAAATGGCCTTTGAATTGCACCTCAAAATAACAGTCACTAGTAAGCGTGGCTGGGAGGCACATTTGCAAGGGTGCCCATTCCTTTGTTCAGCTGTCTCCCCACATCCAACACCCTCAGCCTGCCCCCCAGGCATGCCTGGAGCAAGCTGAGGCAGCGGTGGAGTGTGCGGGGGGGGGGGTTGGCGATGTGAGAACTGGCTGCTGGCACCAGGGGCCATCCATGCAGTAGCAGGAACTGGCCCATCTCCCCCAGCTTTGGTGGACCATGCTGCAAGCCACGCTCGAGGATCGGTGCCGGGGCCAGCCTCCAGTAGGAGATGGGTGTGCAGGGGTGCCTCTCACTTGCAGCTTCTACCCAGACATTGGTTTGCCCCCCTATCCCTCACACAACTTCAGCTGTGCTCTCTGTGGAAGTGTAAGGCGGAGGATATACCTGTCTCCCACCTCTCCCTCGCTGTGCCCCAAATGTAGCCTCTCCTCTCCACTAAGAAGATAACAAGAAGCGGTAGAGGGACCAGGGGAGGTCATGCAACTGCTGAGCTTTGGGGCTTCCTCCTGCACCCTGACCACTGGCAAAGCAAGAGAAAGGCTTTGCTGGCAGAGCAGGGCATGCTTCCCACCCTGCCCTGTCCCAGGTTTCCCATTGCTCAGAAGATGTGTTGGCCTCTGCCTACTCATCCCCGCACTTACACTGCTGGGACTCCTCTAGAGCACAAACGACACAGAGGTGATAATCACAGGGTTGCTGCAAACGCCTTCAGTGTGGTGACAGGGAAAAGAAAGGAAATGTGGATACGAGAGCCTGCACTGCTCAGCAAGCTGGGCACCTCCATAAATTCTTCGCTGTGAGGGTGGTGAGACACTGGAACAGGTTGCCCAGAGAAGCTGTGGCTGCCCCATCCCTGGAGGGGTTCAAGGCCAGGCTGGATGGGGCTTGGAGCAACCTGGTCTGGTGGGAGGTGTCCCTGCCCAGGGCAGGGGGCTTGGAACTGGATGATCTTTGAGGTCCCTTCCAACTCTGACCATTCAATGACTCTATAACAGCACGGCTTCCGCTTTGAGCCACCACTGCCGAGTTTGGTTCGCTAATCAGCATTGCAGTTTAATCCTTTGCTCTGGAATAAAGAAATATTCATCATATATTCTGTTGGTGTTTTAATGCTTAATGAATAAATATGAGGTATTTTGATCTAGCAAAGATTAACTCCTGTATTTCCTCTTTATATATGTCAAAAACATAAAATCAAAACAGGAGAGATGGGGAAATGGACCCGGTTTCACCCTGGGTATGGTTTTACATGTGTTTTGCTCAGGTCAAGAATTTCGGAAAGTACCAGTTAAAGGATTTTCACCTACCACAGCATATTCAGACAGCTCCCAGCCATTTCCCAGTGTCAGAGTCCACATGGACTGTACCAGGACAAAGAATGGGACTAAAAGGCTCAGGAAGGACAAAGGTGCTGAAGAAAAGAACATTTCTTTCTTTTTTTTATTTAAGTCCTGGAAATTTATTCTCTGGGTGAATTCCGCAGAAAGGGGTAGGAAACCACTATGGACACACAGAAATTGTGAAGGGCTCAATGTAATTTACTCTCACAAACCCAGGTGTGATTCTCATTTGCACCCTGGCCACTTCACACTGTTTTCACTGTTTTCACAGTGTAAAGGGGTTGTAAAGATGCCATCAATCATTTTTACACCTACTTTATGGCCATTTTACACAGCTAAAAGGGCCTTTGTGTAAATGAGAACTCAAGCCCTGGAGAATTTAATAGAGAGGAGATCCTTTCTATAGACTGCACTAGACCCTCTAATAGGGTCTATTACTGGGATATAACTCTCTGCTGGATTTTATAGCTTGGCTTAAAGATCATCAGTCTCGATTAAATTCAGTTCTGCAAAACTTTTCCAAAGGCTGCAACCCCCCCAGTGACATGACTGTGAGCACACACAGGCAGTGATGGTGTTGCATGGATAACGGCTTGTTTTTAAAAGGAGAAGCGGCAGCAGCCACCACTTTCCTCTGGCTGTGAGGCACATTGATGTTGAGCTATGCAAATACCAGAGTGACAATAATGGCAGCGAAAAGGGAACCGAGACACAGCGCCTTACATGGAGCCAAAATGTCACATTCTCAGCCCAACCATGCGCTGAGGTGGCACCCGTTCCAGAAGACAGAAGAGGGGGGGGCTGTACTTTGTCCTCCCCTCCCTCCCCTGCGGCTGCTGGAAGGACAGGGTCAGTGGGAAATGGGGACGCGTCTCTGGTGGGCAACAGGGAAGTGCCACCGTTGGGTCCCGGCCCCACGCCAGGATTGCCACCAGCCCACTCCTCCTGCCGCCACCTTTCTGTGACAGCCATCTGTGCCTTGCTGGCCTGGCCGCCTCCGCGTGGGCACCACTTGGAGCTTTGCCTAAGAAACAGCTCTGCGCAGGAGCGTTGGAAATTGTCATCAACTCACAGGATTTTTTTTTTTTATTTTTTTTTTTTTTTTTNTTTACGCTACCAGCCAGTGCAATATTTGCTTTGGGGGCCTTTCGAAACAGAAAGCACGCTGCTAGCGTGTGAGAGAAGCCACAGTTCATGTCCTCTATATTTAGAAAGCCAGGATGTCATACCTCCCCTTGAAATTTTCATAGTCCCTGCACCCCACCCACCCACACACGTACACATGCTTGCGTCTGGAAAATGTTTTTCGGCCTTAGCAAAGGGTGTTGGCTTAGGGGGATTCAAGGGAGGTGCAGAGGAACAACAGCAGCTCAGTCCCAAGCCCCAAGCCCAAAGCCTCCTTAAGGTGCGGGGCAGCGCGGCAGGCAGCGGGGACCCAGGCTCCCAGCCAGACTCGGGCAGCTGAAGCGGAGGATCTCTCTTCTTGTTGGCCTGTAACATAAATCCCAAGGCAGGGCCAAGCTTTTCAGAGACACACGGAAACCCTGTGCCCTGCCACATCAGGCAGCGCTGTGCCCTCAGCCGACGGTGTCTTCCTGAGCCCATCTGTAGGTGGCTGCGCACGGGCTGTGTAGCACCTGTAGCAAAGGTTCCAAGAAGATGCGTTTTCATGCCAGCTTGTCTCAGGTCTCTGCAGTTCCCTCCCAGGGATTTTTGCTTTCTTCTCCGCTGCTGCCTCCTGCAATCACTAATCAGTAGCATTTATCCACTGCTAGTCTGTAGTCAAATATTTTTGATTGCACCTACAAAGACATTTTTCTTTTTGTTCTGGTACCTGGTTTCCATGCCTTTGTCCAAGCAAACACTTGAAAGACTCATCTAAACTTCAAACTTGTTGAGGGAGACTGGGAATTTTTTTTCTTTTTAAAGAAGATATGGGCAAGGCATATCTCATTTGTTACCATAATGCTTTCCCACTCCAGAAAGCCGTCTTTGCATTAGAGAGTAGCCATTAAGGCCCACTTACAGTGACTGACTGCAGAGAGAGTATGGAGCTGAGACCCACCAAAGCTCACAAACGACTCCCCGCTTCACCCAGGTGCACCCAGGGACTCCTGCCTGGCACCAGCATTTGAGGGCAAGCTGCCGAACGCAAGCGGGAGCCCAGCCTGAGCCAGGAGAATAACCTGCAGAGGATGGTTTGACTGCATGCCTCTCCTGCAGCCAGATGTATTACAAATGACAAGTACTGGCTGACCTCAAGTTACAGGAGACACAGAGAGTGACCCTGATTAAGGCAGCCTTTGGCATTAAGGGCCCTGATTGTCCTGGAAATTAGATATTTGAGCAAGGCAGGTTTGTAACCCCATTTCACTCCCTGTGGCCATGTAAAGAGAACCGTGTTTTTAAATGGCCCAAAGCTGAGTGAAGAGGGATTGCTTCCTACTTCAGCGTAGGATTTCTCTTTCACCAAAGCTATGACAAGAGGAAGCCTTTGCCTGATCTGCCCTCCATCGGGCTGGCTGGGAGCATCACTGCTGGAGCTGGAGCCATATGCACGCAAAGGGGTGTGGAAACCACTCTCACATCTTATTTTGGGTCATTTTCTTGCAGCCCCACAGCCGTCGGTGCTGGCACAGGGAGGGTAGGGGCAGCCGGTGGCCCAGATCTGTAACGCACTCACATCGACCAGGCCCTGCAGCTATCCCCGTTTATACTGACTATACTGACTATACACAGGGATTTGATGGGATAGTTTAGGGAACAATCATGATGAAAATAATAGAAACCAGATCCTTATGCTTTCCCTTCCACCTTGTGAGACCAAGCAGGCGAGCAGCACACACGCGAGGGGAACCAAGGGGAGTTGACAGAAAAGCGAAATCCTCCCATCCTGTTTTACTGCATGAGCCTTCTAATGCGCGGAGAAACAGTCCAGAAAATAAACCACCATAAACCAGGGACTTCAAATGCTTTGGGTTTTCACGATCCAAGGTGTTGTTAGGTCAGGAGCATGAAAATGAATATATTTGTATGGGGTCTTCCCTGCTGGTCCAAGTCTCCTGAACACCAGAGCACTGCCCCGATCGGGGCCCAGCCAGCCAGGGTTTTTGAAGTTGCCACAGGAATTAAATTTTGTAAACTAACTGGGCTGAGTGGGGTGGGGAAGGGCAGTTTACAGGCTACATTCATATAGCCATACATATTCTGTTAAGGTTACTGCTTTCAGATTCAGCATTTTTTCTTGCGTATGAAAGGAACTGCCAGGATCTCTTCTTGCAAAAGCCTGTGCTGCTGAACTAGCAGTAGCTGCACCTCCACTTTATTTCTAATAAAACTTTTCTCACTCGCTCCACCCGGGGTTTCAGTGTTTCTTTTGCTTCTCCATTTTCTGAAGTGGCAGGACTTTTCCTTGTGCGTCCCCCACTGGGCCTGAAAAAGTCACGGGCTCTCGGGCTGCCTGCCAGCAGCCCCTGCCTGGCTGGGGCAGGGGAGGCACCATTTGCAAACTGGCTTGAGAGACTTCTCCTGAGTTCTCCAAACGTGCTTCAGGCACTGATTATGCTATTGTTCATAGAAAATTGTCAAAAAATTACAGAGCGCCATTGCCTGAAACTCACACAGGCTAATTGCCTGATAATAGGCGAGGAGTGGATTTCACTAGCCAAAGTGGCATTGTGTGGTGGGAACAGGCAGGCCCTGCCACCACCAAAGTTCCTGGAAATTTCGCGTGAATAGGGGAAAATTTAGGACCCGTGGGCAGCCACTGGGGACCTGGCTGTGCTTGGAAGGTGTCACACCAAGCAAGGGGGGAACTTATAGTGCCCTTTCAGTATCTAAAGGGGCCTACAGGAAAGATGGGGAGGGACTCTTTATCAGGGAGTGTAGTGATAGGACAAGGGGTAACATTTTTAAACTGGAAGTGGCTAGACTTAGATTAGATATTAGTAAAAAATTCTTTCCTGTGAGGGTGATGAGGCACTGGAACAGGTTGCCCAGAGAAGCTGTGGCCGCCCCATCCCTGGAGGTCTTCAAGACCAGGTTGGATGGGGCTTTGAGCAACCTGCTCTGGTGGGAGGTGTCCCTGCCCAGGGCAGGGGGCTTGGAACTCGATGATCTTTAAGGTCCCTTCCAGCTCTACCCATTGTAGGATTCTATGATTCTGTGGTAACAGGGGCTGCTGCCCTGGCCTCATTCTGTGAGCACTGCAGGGTCACTGGGCATTGAGGCTGACCCACATCCCTGAGGAGGTCCCACTCTGAAGTGGTCTGCAGACAACAATGTGCCATACCAACCCATGGGGGAACCTACACTGTTCAGGCAAGGCTGTATGTGTGCCCGTGTTGGCACACATATACATGTGCCCTTGCAGAGAGACACATAAACTACATAACATGAAGTCTATGTAAGGACGTACATAAAACTACACCAAAACCTGCTGCGGATGGGAAATGCATGACCATGGGCGAGCGCAAAAATCATGGCAGGGCTTTACCTGAGCAGCGGTGTGTCAAAATACCAAGCCCAGTGACATGCTCCATTTAACACTCGCCTCCTCCCAAATTTATTGCGATATCCCATGTTTCCAAACAGCTTTCAAGTCTTCTCTACTCCTTAAAGCAACCGGCGGGAGTTGCATCCCCTTCCTTGCCTTCCCTCTCAAGCAGGGGAACACCCTCTGCTCCAGCCGGGGCTTTGCTCCAGGCTTGCTCCGCTCCCCACCTCCACACGGCTTCGGGACCGCAAATCCTCACCCTAAGAGGAAAAAAGCAGGTAGAGTAGAAGAGGAATAAAGATTTGTTTGATTTGTCTTTGTCTGACCATGGCACATCTTATTGTAAGCTTTTTCCCACTAAAAGAAATGTGGTGATTTTGGCTGGTTTGGAGCTCCATGGGTTTTTTTCTTTTGGTGGCTGCGGAAGGCCACTGAAACAGATGAAAAACTTTGTGCCCAGTTCAGCAGCCTTGGATCAGCCCATGTAGGAAATTGATTCTCACTTGCTTCTAGCTGTGGGCTAACTAATATTCCCCATGCTTAATAGAAAGCATCATTAGACCTCCTGCATCACATTAGAGACAGCACTAGCTATTAAAGAAAGTGGGTTGATTAAGGGACAGCCTTGAAGACTAAAAATAATCAGGGAAATAAGATTCAATGCCGTATGAAAGCAAATATGCAGTCAGTTGTTATCATAGAGCTTTTCACGTGATGGTCTGTGCCCTGGTCTCACCCGAAGCGTGTTTGTTCTGGACGATCTTAAATAGTACAGCCTCATGTATTGGCAGGAATGCACACAGACCGATTCAAGAGCTCAGGCCTGACCCAAAGCCGATGGAAGTCAATGTGTTGACTTCCCTGAACATACCCCATAGGAATCACTCTCTGTTTGGAAAGATATGTTGCAGTTAAATACATTGGTCTGGGCTAGATATAAATTAGCTCTTACAGTACTTGCTTAGGGAAAATGTGCTGACATCGTCACTGCCAAATCCACAAAAATATGGGGGTTGTAGCTAATAGGTATAACACAACATAAAGTGGCTGAAGGAGAACTTGAAGAGTCAAAGGGAAATGCACCCAGTTCAAATTAACTCCCTTGGCCCAGAGGAATTTCACAGTGCACGCAGTGATTTGAAGAGGAAGAGAAGAAGGCTGGCAGGAACTCAGCATCTCACTTTTTCATAAACCTCAAAAAGATTACAGGTGATATGAGAAGAAAAAATACATGGCTTTAGTCTGGAAACGTGTGGCACAAACTGGGGCAGAGGAGATTAAACTTGGCTTCACCTGCCCTTTCCCCTCTCTTTTCACTCTCCTGCTCTTTGCAAGCATTGTCTGGGTTGCTCAATCCTCAGCAAACATCCAAAGTAGCCAAAATATGGGCAGGATTCTTGCCATAACCAAACCAGCCGATGAAAGAAATAAGGCGCTTGTTCCCTGGAGCAGAGGGAGGGGAAGGAGGGGGGTGGATTTAAACATTTCTCTGTGGTGTTGGAAACCCACCTTGAGTAGAAGCAGTCTCTCAGCTCACACAAACCACCCGGGCTCCTTTGACGTCAATTGGCAGGCGGCTGGTTTACACCATCCCAGGGGCTGGCTGCAGCGGCGTGAGCAAACAGCTCGGCCCGGCAGCGAGATAGTCGGTGAGAGGCAAGTTGAAGTCCTGCACTCCTTCCCTCCATTTTACTGCTTTTCACCATCACCTACGGCATTGTTTCCAGGTGCACAAAGGCGCAGACCAGTTACTGCAAGAGTCTAGTGAGCAAGTGGCATGTTGGGCCGTGATGCGCGGTCAGCATGGGGTTACAGTGGGGTTGGTGGATGCCAGAAACCTGGGGGTGCACTGGGGTGGGCCTCTGCACTGAGATCCCTGAGTTTCAGGGGCCACCCCCAAGCAAGGGGCAGGCTGCAAGGAGGAAAGAGATGCTCATGCAGTTATGTGAGAGGCAGGACCTGCTGCCCATGGATGGGTAATGTCTACCGACCTCCATCTGGGTGCTGATCATATGGTCTAATGAGGAAAGATTTGGGAGAATTTGTTGAAGAAGGTGTGAGAAAATGACTGGAGTCCTCAACACAGGAAGGAAATGGACCTGTTGGAACAGGTCCAGCGGAGGGCCATGAAGATGATCAGAGGGATGGAGCACCTCTGCTATGAAGAAAGGCTGAGAGAGCTGGGGTTGTTGAGCCCGGAGAAGAGAAGGCTCTGGGGAAACCTTATAGCAGCCTTCCAATATCTGAAAGGAGCTACAGGAGAGATGGGGAGGGACTCTTTGTCAGGAAATGTAGGGTCAGGACAAGGGGTAATGGTTTTAAATTGGAAGAGGGGAGATCTAGATTAGATACCAGAAAGAAATGCTTTACTGTGAGGATGGTGAGACACTGGAACAGGTTGCCCAGAGAAGCTGTGGCCGCCCCATCCCTGGAAGTGTTCAAGGCCAGGCTGGATGGGGCTTGGAGCAACCTGGTCTGGTGGGAGGTGTCCCTGCCCAGGGCACTGGGGTTGGAACTCGATGATCTCTAAGGTCCCTTCCAACCCAAACCATTCTATGATTCTATGACTTTATGATTCTATGACTTTATGATTCTATGACTGACCATGGGAAGTACCAGAGGCGTTCATCTGCCCTCCCCTTTCACTCTTCCCACCAGACTCCATGCCCAAAGACAGTGGGAGCAGGAGCAACATGACTATTTTTGTCAGACACCAAAGCCTCTTTGCAGAGTGTTTCCTGCAGCGCACAGCAGGAGGAAAGGGAAGCGGCAGCCGCACAGTTGGCTCCTTGCCCTTCCTGGACCGGGTTTCATGCCCAGCTGAATGCGACCTGCAGAGGATGGGGACAGCTGCATTGCATGAGAGCTGTGTCCCGCCACTGCTTGTGGAACATGGCAACCCTTGATTTCGGGGGATGCTGCTGGACTGGCGGCAGGAGGATGAGATCAGCCACAGTGGGGAGCACCTCTGGGGATCATGCATGGCTGCGTTCCTGGACTGCATTCTTCAGCAACAGCAAAGCAACCAACTCTTTCACTTTTCCCACCTGAAAAGCCTTCAAAGGCCTCGACCTTCAGAGAAGAGCTCTGCAGTCCCTGCACCCAGCTCTGCTGCAGCTGTCCTGAGCTGAATAACTCAAAATGAAGGCAGCCAGAAGTGCTGATCAATCTTGAAAATGAAAGCATCAGAGACCCTTAACTCCTGGATTTCGTTTCTTACCCATACCGAGGGGCCAATCAAGGGCTTGCCGCATGCAGTGCGATGTAGAACCCCACTGAGGGGCCTGCTCCTTCATTCCCATGAGCAGTATTTGTTTTGGGAAAAAGAGATGCTCCACAGGGCCGCGGGCTGGAGCAGCCAACGGAGGCTGGACACAAACTTCTCCCAAGACAGAACGTTTGCCCACAGCACGCTTGCTGCTTCCACAGCAGCCAAAAAGCGGGCTGTGAGGGTGTGCTCTTATTTCTCTTTACAGCACAGCTCCATCTTGAAGGCCTCCGCGAAGTATCTGAACTTACTTTATAACAGCTCTGAGGCAGTTCAAGCAAGGCGTAGACCCACCCTGGCACTTGCAGTTTGAACGCCTTTCATTTGACTGGATTTTTTTTTTTCAAGTTTCTGTTGAAATGACTGTAAAAAGGGCAGAGGGTTCTGCTGAACCCCTGCAGTGATGGAGAAAGACCCAGTTTCGAGACAGGGCAAATTTAGCGACTGCAAGCGAGGGCTGCAGACTTCACGGGTAGGCACAAGCCCCGTCGGATGGGGCCATGAGGTGGGAGCACTGGCTGCCCACCAGGCCCGGGGGCTGGCTGGGGTGAGCAGAGCAGTGGGCAGGTGTTTCCACAAGCCAACCTCTCGAGAGCAGCCACTTGCTAAAATAGACGCCACGCGATAAACCGAAAAAGACAGCCTTGCTGCCCAGCTGGTGCTGGCAGCCGCCTGCCTGCCTGCGTGGCATGGAGGCCAGGGGCTATTTTTATCAGAGATGGCCAAAGGCTGTGGGAGGTGATGGTGGCATGGCTGGTGGCAGCTGGCAGAGGTCTTCCCTACTGTGCCGGGGCTGCACCCCAGCAGTTCCCCTTGCACCTGGGCATCCTAGCTAGTGGTGGAGTTAGCCAGGCAGAGGGCTTCCCCTCACCTTCCAGGCAGTGAAGGTGGTGAGACTCTGGAACAGGTTGCCCAGAGAAGCTGTGGCTGCCCCATCCCTGGAGGGGTTCAAGGCCAGGCTGGATGGGGCTTGGAGCAACCTGGTCTGGTGGGAGGTGTCCCTGCCCAGGGCAGGGGGGTTGGAACAAGATGATCTTTAAGGTCCCTTCCAACTCTAAATCATGATTCAGAGGGCTGGAGCACCCCTACTGTGAGGACAGGCTGAGAGAGCTGGGGTTGTGCAGCCTGGAGAAGAGAAGGCTGTGGGGAGACCTCAGAGCAGCCTTCCAGTACCTGAAGTGGGCCGACAGGAGAGCTGGGGAGGGACTCTTTGTCATGAAGTGCAGTGACAGGACAAGGGGTAATGGTTTTAAATTGGAAGAGGGGAGATTTAGATTAGATACCAGAAAGAAATTCTTCCCTGTGAGGGTGGTGAGACACTGGAACAGGTTGCCCAGAGAAGCTGTGGCTGCCCCATCCCTGGAGGGGTTCAAGGCCAGGCTGGATGGGGCTTGGAGCAACCTGGTCTGGTGGGAGGTGTCCCTGCCCAGGGCAGGGGGCTTGGAACTCGATGATCTTTAAGGTCCCTTCCAACTCTAACCATTTCATAATTCTATGATTCTCAGGAGCAGTCGTCCTCCTGCGAGCCCCCATCACAGCAGCACATTGTCCTCCCAGGGATGCCCTTGCTGGCAATGTCTGGCCAGCCCAATGGACAGGGGGACTTAAGAAACAAACTAAACGTTCCACATGGTGCTAGATGCAGAAGCACTGCCGAAAATCATGAATCTGCCCCTCCTGCCTTAAATCATGACATCAGCCTTCGGCTCACCAGAGTGACTTTTTGTGTGCATGGCACTTGGGAGCGGCCCATTCCTCACCCCCAGAGGCACTGGGGGACCTGGGGCACCCCTGGTTTTGGGCTCCTCCACACAAGGGTACAAGTGCTTGTGGAAAGCAGCACCCCAGGAGCAGAGACTTTGCTGTGCAAACACACTGCCAAGATATTGTGCAAGCAGGGGGAAGGGGTGGCTTCTGGGCACACCGGTATTTGCAGCAGGCATGACACAGGCAAAGCTGTCTCCTCTGGAGCAAGCTGTGGCAGCACAACCCCAAGCCATACGCTCCGGGATATGAAATCTAACCCTGCTCTGAATTTCACTCTCTGCCTCTACAAGTACCTGAGCGTACATGACCTGTGTCGTGGCTCCCAGGTGCAACAAGCAGCTCAAGCCCACCTTCTGCACCAGTGAATGAGCATGGCTGTGCCATCTGCAAGGAGTGGGATCGTCCCACTTGCCTGGCCTTTCTCCCAGACATACCTGCTTGAAATTGGTGGGGATTCTCCAGGTTTAGTGGTCCACGGATGTTGTGATTCTCTCTCATAAGAAACCAGAGCAAGTTAAAAAAAATCTACAGGAAAAGTGGAAATGCTTTTCTTCTTCCTCCTCTTCTCTAAGATGTGCTACATTCAAAATCCCCCCACCCCGCCACATGTAGAGCAAGTGACCTGTGTGGCCCTGAGCACCACAGGAGGCAAAACTTGCACAGGAAAACAAGCCCAAAGACAATGTGAGAGAGGACAGAAAAGAAGGGAGATGACTTTGACTGTCGTGGACCAAGCTCTCAGACCTGACAAATGCCCATGCTGGGATCCAGACCCGAGCGGGCTGTCACAACTTGGGACCACCAACCAAAATTTGGGTCATTTAGAAACCAGCAGTGCAATGGTGCTGGGGACAATAGCAGAGCATGAGCCTGGGAAACACAAACCTGGCATCACTACCAACTTGCCGTATGGCCCCAGCAAGACATTCCATCTCTGTGTTCCTTCTGCCAGATGTTTCCCTCCCTAAGCTACAGAGATTTTGGCTGAGGATTCTGGTTTCACATTTGCCAACAACCGTGTGAATCATGTGGGGTAAACCCATTGGGGTTGGAAGAGCGTTTCTGATTTACACCACTGTAAATGATTGCCTCCGCTTTAAAAAATGTTGGGTGGGGTCCCTGTAACTCTGCAAAGAAGGGAGTAGAAGAAGTTCTTTGTAGATGGACTTCTTGTGATTTATTTACCACCAGATCATGCAACCACTTCACTTGCACAAGGCTTGTGCTCCACACAAAGGATGACAGAGGATACGAGTGACCTGCAGCTCGTTTGGTGCAACTGCCTGTCACTGGGGCCACGCAGTGAACCAGGCATGGCACAAGTGAAGTCCTACCTCCTGCACCAGGATCTCAGCAGTGCAGGGCAGGACAAAAGACTCATCCTGAGCATCCTGGAAGAGGCCACAGGGGAGAGCAGGGTGGGTGGTGGCCAGAAGCACTGTTCTGCCCTCCAGGTAAGCATGGAGAGGGCTGCTGTGTGGTGCAGTCCATCAGCTGCTGCACTTCAGCCTTCAAAGCTGGGCATCTTGGCTCTCTTTCTCTTCCTTGGGCAACCACGTGGAGCTGCTTGGAGAAGTTTCAGCAAAAAGACACATTCAGGTTTTTGCCTGTGTTAATATTCGAGGTGTCTATAGCTCATGTGCCAAAAATAGAGGACGTATCTACAGTGGATGGTGGCTCCAGAGCACATGGAACTGTATGAATAAAGAATAAGTTGGCTGCTTCTAGCTAAGAAGAAGCTCCCAAGGGGATTTTACACCAGTGCAAGAAGGCGGCAGAAGAAATCAAAGGGGAGGGAGGACAGCTCACCAGTAGAACGTACATTTTGACCCAAAGTATTCATTCATCCTTCTTGCAGCAGGTCAAGCGACAGTCACTTTAACTGAAAGAAAACTTTCCAAACATAGATTAAGGGTCAAATATGAAGCTCAGACAAGAAAAAAAAATCATCCTTGGTGGAGAATGAGGAGGGAAGAAGAAGAAGACCCTTGGGGAGGCAGATTGCAGCAACCAGGACTGGTGTGGGAGGTACAAGCAGGCATCCGAGGGGCAGCCAAGGTTGCGGCAGCCACCTTGGTGCATCACAGATGTCCACCGGGCAGGATGGCTCAGGAAGAGAGGGTGCAGCCCTGCAGGGTGACCCTCCTGCTGGGGCTTCTGGAGCTGTTGGGAAGATGCTGATTGCCTCTCCTTGCAAGAACGTATTTATTTGTGGGTAAAAATTAGTATCTAGTCTCCAGCCACCATCAATCTGCCATCTCTTACTGTTGATTAATTCACTTAAAGCGGTCTGAAAAATATATATATAAAGAAAAAGACTTTTCCTTGTTAGTCACCCTCCAGTGATGTATAAATGCTCTGACAGATAATTATCAGTGATATTGATTCTAACTAGGGCAGAAAATGAACAGGTGAGTGTGAAATAGAAAGTTATTTATAAAGATGTAATTGAAACAAAATCTATCCTGCAGGCTCGAGAGTTTAAGGGGAAAAAAAAAAAAAAGCCTTTGCTGGTATGTCTTTGCTGTCTCTGATGGTGTTTGGAAGCTTCCTTGGGAGCAGGAAGGCCACCTCCCGGAAAACAAGTGGTGCCACATTCTTAAATGGGACAGGGGCTGCAAGGGGCCTGGATGGGCAGAGTCATCCCTCACCTCCTATTTCCAATGCGAGAGCAGAGCATCTTCTTGGAACTGAGGTCATTTTTATTCTTCTTCTGAAGTGCAAGGTTGATTTATTTTGGTGCTGATTTAACTTCCCCTCCAGGTTTTGTTGACTGCTTCCTGATGAAACCTGGAAATGCATTTTCAGCAAGCCTCCCTTTCTCCCCCCATCTCCCAAGCAGGAGGAATGACTACTCTGTGTCCCGGCCATCATGGCAGGGGGCACAGACGGGGCTCAGTGCAGGCAGCAGGCAGGGGGACGTGGCTACGCACACCAGGAAAGCCACAGGAGCAACCCTGTTAAAGGGGAGGTCTGGTTTGGCTATAGAGCTGCGGGCGCTTTATAAGCAACATCTTCTGGGCCTGCTCTAGGCTGAAATAAATAGCCAGCGTGGCAAGGGCTGAAAACGGCATGAAAAGCAGCCAGAGAAAGACACCCTCAGCCCAAGGCGGAGAGGTCTGGTGCAACGTCCATCGGCCTGAGTCGGTGTTTGCTTAACCACCTGCAGCGAGATGTCAAAGATGTTCCATTTTAAAATGTAACCCAAACCCTTACTGTGTCAAACGTGGCTGTTCATACATCCTGCAGTGCTGGGACACGGTGAAATGCCACCACCACCAGTGAGTGTCCTCTGGGCAGTGACATCGGCCCCGCTTGCCTCTCCCTGGCTGGAGACCTGGCCCCTCTTAGGGCCATGCTTTTGGGTCCTAGAGCTTAGGAGCCGCAAGTCTCACCGTTGCAACACTGAAGCCCTTTTGCAGACATAGCCCTGGCAGCTCTGCCAGACGCCCGTGGGAGGTTGTGCTGTGGCTGCTGGCCCCGAGCACCAGGCTCACTTTCTGCAGCAGCTGCGCACATCCTCAGCTGGGCCAAGACCTAATTCACTGGCCACAGACCGACGGTGGTGCTTGCTGGGGAGAGAAGGCTTTTGCCAATTTGTTATTAAATCACAGTGCTGTTTATGCCAGCCTTAGGCCGTTTGGGGCTAAATGCACAGACACGTTACGTACCCGGGTTCTGCCAGACAGCTTGGAATGGCGGGTCTTTGGGCAGGGCTCTCTTCTTGCAGATGACTTGCATCCTCATCCTGCTCAGCCTCTGTTGCTGCTGGCTTTACGACTCCCACCCTGCATGTACCGGAGGGAGAGAAGACTCCTGGGGCTGCACGTTTGGATCTAGGTGATCATGAGCCACTGCAGTGCTGAAGTCCTTTTGCTGCTTTATCCCTTGTTGTCCAAATCACCTGTCCTCGCCCCACCTGGAACAACCGCTTCTGACAAAGCTGTGCCAGCAGAGAGCTACATATAAAATGAACAAGTGGTCCCAGTATGGTTCCCGCGACGCCCTCAAACTTCTGGGCTGTGAGAAGCTGAGCTCTGGAGCACTGCAGGAAGTCGCCTCCCTTGCCCTGGTGACGATGGTGAGGACGTCTACCTGGAGCCACATCCTCCAGTGGTGGTGGTGTACCTGTCCTTATGGAATAAGAGGCTGCAACGCCTCTGAGGCTGTCAGCCCTTCAGGAGCAGTTAAAATAACGCAGAAATGCTTATAAGCAGATGTAGTTCCTGCGTTGCTTCTGCCAAGGCTCTGCTCTGCAGACATCAGCTGTGGAGAAATGTTTAAACCGAGCTGCAGTGCCGTATGCCCGGCGTTTGTACGTAAACAGCTTCTGAAAGCATGAGGGGGAGTGTGTAGCTCTTTCAGAGCCGACCGGATGGTTCTATCGCTTGACATGTTCTCTTCTTAAAACAACATCACTTTGTTGAATTTTGTGGCTTTTTATGTGGAACAACATTAGCTCATCCAAGTCTGTGGTTTATTTGAAAATGAAATTCCAGTAAGCTTTTGTACCATCTGGCACTGTCCAACCGAATTGGGTTTGAGAAGAAACCACTGCACACGTGTGCACAAACACATACACACCAAAAATATTATAATCATCATAACCATTAATTGCAGGAAGCTTAGTATCCTCGTGACAAAGTGAGGGGGAGAAGATGAGTGCCTGATTCCTCTTCCAGCCATACGCCTGCTGTGGGGCTTGGCTCCTTCCAGCAGAGGGCATTTTGCAAGCTGTCCCTCCTGCGCTGCTTCTAACCCTTCCTACTGTGGCAATGTCTTTGACATGAACTTCCAAGTACATCCATATGTAAACCAAACACAGCTGGGTGACCTGCAAGATGGCCTGCTGTGCCAAATTCACAGCTGCTGTCAGGTCATCGCACTGGTTTCGAAGGAGCAACTTTGATTTACACCAGCTGAGGACCCGGCCAGACATGTTAAGGAGGGACTGAAGCATGCGGGAGAGTTTCAGAGCTGGGGTGGTGGCTTCTTGGTTGCTCCTCGCAACAGCAGAAGTGTTCATTAGGTAAGACCCTGGATTCCTTCCTAGTTCCTCTGGTCCAGGCAGCTGGTGGGACACACAGTAAATTATTGACATCTTGTCCATCCTTTGCACACTTTTTCTTCTCCTCCTCCCACAGCTGCTGCACACACAGAGGCCTGCAACTGGCAAAGCTAAAAGGAGAAAAAAATGTGGCCATTACCCAGGTACACAGGAAACCACCAGGCATCCATCTGTCATCTTCTCCCCTGCAAGAGTTTTGCCTAACCTCTCTCAGGTCTCCCTGCTCTTCTGCGCTCAGCTACTCACAGACCTGTATTACCTGTGCATGATGGCCGGGGCAAGGGAAAAGCAATGGCAGGGAATATGAGGTGCTATTTAGGATGTGTAGGACAATTTACTGAAAGCCAAACACAAAGTGCATGGGAGCCAATAGGGAGGTTTCCACTGACTGCACAAGGCACGGTGTTCCTACACACATTCACCTCTATAAACTGGGTGACAAGGGAAAATCTATGTATTGGCTTTAGAATAACCTTAAAACATAGTGGAGATCTGCTTTTGAGAGAAAGCAATGGAAATCTTACGGATGAGCTCTGCTGATGAGCCAGCACCACTGAAAGACTTCAGATCTGTGGAGGTTGTAGGTGCTGCACTGTTCAAGGGGACTATTTCCAGCAGCAGCTTCATTTTTGTATCACAGTCTGTAATCGTATGGACAGGACTTTTGATGGAAATCACGGTAGATGTCTCCATTCAGGACACACTGTTGCCTTTCAATCTGCATCACACGCATTTAAAACTTGTGTGTAGATACCTGAGATCATATTTTCCTTGTGCTGAATGTGAAGAGAAACCAGTGACTCCCAGGAAGGCGAGATGCCCGCAGCCCCAGCCTGGGCTGGTGAGTCCTTCCTCCTTCCTCCATGGCAGGTCGCCAACACCACCTTGTTCCCTGTCCAGCTATAGCTGCTAATAAAGGCAGGAATTTGGTTCACTTGAGAACATCTCTTAGCTTCCGGATCGGAAAAATAAAATCAATTGCAGCAGCAGGGGCTTTTAACTGAGGAAGTGTTTCTAAAAGGTGAGCCCGGTGAAGTGCTGCACTGGCTGGGCTGTGGATGGAAAGCTGACATGCTGTGATAATCCTGCTCTAATTCTTTTTTTTTTTACAAGAATTTTATACATATATATATATATAGTTTTGCCTCCGGCATATGCTGTACTGGCATAGGAGCTCCTCAAGTGCCATGTTTTCCAGCGTACATCTGAATGACAGCAACTAAAACCAGCAGCTGTTATATGAATAAGGCCGGCTCTTTCCCCACAAGTGCCGTGATGGCAGTGGGAAGTGGGGCCAGCACAGCCCAAGGGAGTGACATCCCTGCCCTGGAGAGAGGGTGACAAAGCAGGGGACAACCTTCAAGGCAGCCTCGGTCACCACCAACCTCCCCTCCACATCTTGCCATCCATCACAGTCCGTCACCTCCCTGGGGCAGAGTCTGCTGCGTCTGTGCTGTTCATCACCAGCAGCGCTCCCCGTGACTGCCGTCCTGTAATACAGCAAATGGGCAAAGAGAATAACCAGTCTAAAATATGAATTTGTAGCATCTCACAGATATTTTGCCAATGCTGTGTGTAGGGATTAAGGTAGCCATTGCTTCAGAGTGATGTATCTTAATGAGCAGCTTAGTTTTACTTAGCAGATAATGGCCAATAAAGTATTAAGAAGCCAGATTTGGCACTTGGTTTCTTTTAATATTAAGATGCAAAAGTCTGATCTGTATTGCCCGTAAATTTGCTGCATCTCAGCATGCAAATACTTCTGAATAATTTAGGCTTTCTTTAAGAAAGCCTGCGATATACCTATTAAAGATTAATATTAAACAGACGTCCATCATCTAAGTAAACACTCTTTTGTCTAAAACTATATTGAGTTCTCATAAGTTTCCTTAATGGGACAGAAACTATCCTGGTTCTTGTTCATGAGGTTTGTCTCTTTGCCTCAGTTTATTTACTCAGCATGAAAACTTTGCCTCCATAAAGCTTAAAAATGTTTGACCCCTTAAGAGAACGAGAGGGAATGTTCTTCAAACACTTACTAAGATCCAAATGAAAGTAAAACAGAGGACAGCAGGAGAAAAGCTGGCATAGCCATTCACGTTTGAGTTTGGAGGAGGAGGAGATAGCCATGCCACATTGTCATCTTTGGATGGGTATGGCTTTACTCATACACTCGTTTGCTTTGGTGGACAGGAGCAGTGTGAGGACTGACGGTCACTGTGGCACTTCCAGGTGCCACATACGTTGAATATACTCATAATTTTCTGCACATCATAACAGGGCAGTCAGGTACCAGGACTCCCACATTTCCATTTTGACAATGAAACTCACTGAAATATATGAAAGAGACCTGGAATGTAGTGTGCTTTAGGCCTGGGTGGCAAAAAAATACTTTCCCTCTGACGGCCCTACACCTCATATACGCATAAGAAAGACGATATGAGATGGCGTCAGGAAAGGTGTATGGTTTACCCATAACAAAGTGGGTGCAAAAAAAATGACCAGACTAGGATTATAAAATAAGCATCAGCTTTGAAATTGGTGACTCTACTCATAAATCAAGAATTTCTGGTTGTTTCCAACCAGAACAAAGTAAAAATGGGCCAGAATGTCAAGTTTCTTCAAAGTCTGAGGCAGTCTGGATGACCAGGTGGCTCAACCCCCTGACACGTGAGAACCACCTTCATGTTTTGAACCCAGACCTCAACTTTCTGTGCGTCCTGGTGCATTGGGTATCAGCCTTTGGCTTGCGTATCTTCTGGGCAGGCAAAGGGTGAATTTCAGGGTATGATGGCACGGAGGTAGACATCAAGTCACAGCAGGGGAGAATTACCCTCTAAAAACTATTATTCTGAAACTAAATACCCAAGACATTGACCATTTTGGAGGGCAACTGTAAAGGCTGGAGTGAGTTAATCGCTTATTAGAAGATATATAGTCACACAGGAAAATTTCAGGCAGGCGGATCTGGTATAAATGGTGTCACTCAGCACTTTTCGAAGAAGTTTCTTTAACTATCGCCTGACCCTCAGGCATTTGGGCTTCCTGGAGCAGCACCTGTGGACATGATGCCTGTTTGGAGAACTCAAAATTTCCCTGTAAAAGCAAGTTAAACCCCCTACCTCCTCCTACCCATCCTTCGCAATTCGAGACTGTTCTTGCTCAGGGCACGTGTCATGGTTTCAGCTGAAATGGGGTTGACTTTCTTGCTAGCAGCTGGCGTAGTGCTATGTTTTGGATCTGGGATGAGAATAGTGTTAGTAGAGCACTGGTGGTTTTGGGCAGTCCAGGCCTTTTCTGCTCCTCACACTCCCCAGGCTGGGATGCACAAAAAGGCGGGAGGGGGCACAGCTGGGGCCGCTGACCCCCCGCTGACCAAAGCGCTGTTCCACAGCACGTGATGTCGTGCTCAGTATATAGAGCTGGGGGAAGAAGAAGGACGGGGGGGGACATTTGGAGCTACGGTGTTTTGTCGTACCGAGGAGCCGTTACGTGTGATGGAGCCCTGCTTTCCTGGAGATGGCTAAACACCTGCCTGCCCACGGGAAGCAGGGGATGAATCCTTTATTTTGCTTGGCTTGTGTGTGCAGCTTTTGCTTTATTTATTAAACTGTCTTTATCTCAACCCACAAGTTTTCTCTCACTTTTCCGATTCTCTCCTGCATGGGAGAGACAGCATGACTCTATAATGGCAAATCCTTCCTGCCAGCATGCCTGATGTCCCCTGGCTGGGGTGGGAGGGGGGCGGCCTGGCAGTGGGTTGAGCTGGATGGGAATTAGGAAGGATTTCAAATGAGGGGTCAGAGGGAGTCTGCAAAGTACAAAAGGACTGTTAGTCTGTATTTGGAGAATGCTTGCTCTCATTTGGACATAAAACTGGTTGTGAGAAAAGGGAATTAATACCAAAGCAGTGCTGAGGGTTTTGTTTTCCCTCCCTTAGCCAGCAAGTGTGAACATTGATGTTTCCACAGCTATGGGCAGACAGCAAGGGGCAGCGAGCTGCTGCTGGTCACGTTTCTGTGTGCTCTCACCACTGGAAATACTGCCTCTGTGTTGTTTCCAAATCACCAACAGCAGGGGGTAATTTGAGCTCCTTACTATCACTAAAGGAAAGTGTCTACATAAAAATCTTGTAACACGGAAATGCTTCATCAGAGCTGAATTGCTTTCGTTGGTCCATCTCCCCCAAGGCACGGAGGCATTTCTGTCCCACTGACCCAGATGCCTGCCAGGAGCCCCAGCACCTCTGGGGACACAGGTCCCACTCCCGGCACCTCTGGGACAGTTGGGGTGGCCCAGCTCCACTCAGACACACAATGGCCAACACGTCTGGGCAGCCCCTGCGAAAGATGATGTCCAAGAGCACACAGGACTCCACCTGCCTTGGCTCCATTCAACCATGGGTTAAAACAACCACGGGTATTTTTCCAACCTGTGTCCCTTGTCTTGATGTTTCTGTATGACACAAACCTGCAAAAAGCACTTCGGTCTTTATAGGTCCTAGCATCATTATTATTCATGGCTGTGGGTATGAGGCAAGGGATGGGAAACTCTTCATGAGCCGCTGCCAAAGGAGGGTTAAAGAAAGAAGAGTCTGTGGGAGCATTTTGGAAGCCGGGGCTTGGTATTTCATTGAAGTACTGCACCTGACAGAAAGGAATTAAACACAGTCATAAAAGAGATCCCAATGTCTAGACCCTTCATTTCAAATCGCAAAGTCAGTAAGACTATTTATTTCAATAAATAGTCAAGGAAGTATCTTCAATCAGGTGACAGCTCGTTCTCATACTGTAATTAAATTTGAAGCTCAATTACTATTGTATAAGTCAATGGCATAGACAGGATTATTACAGGAAAATCCCCAGGGATGCCAAGACTGGTACAGAGAGGTGGAAGGGAGAGATGAGTGTGGGCTTTTATGGCCGTGCTGAATGCAGCCCTGACCGGGTCCTGCTGCTGTGCTGGTCCTGGGCTGCATCCCTCACGGGATCCACTCATCAGGCACCAGGCAGGCAATTGCCAAAAAACCCCATGTTTCCTCCCTGCAAAGGGAGGTGTAAAGCTGCACGCAAGCGGGTGTTAGCCCTGAGAAAACCAAAGCAAGCTGCACATCACCTTCTGCGGCTGGAGCGGGCACTGCTCCCCGCTACATCTCCAGGTCGTGCCCTTACCTGGCCGCCCTTTGCCGTGCCCAAGCGTGGCTGGGTGCTGCCCGGCAGCTGGACCCGCGGGTGGAAACTCCAGCACAAAGGTGTGTTTGCATGCTGTTAGCTCCTTAGCCGGCCGGGCTGCACAGCACCTCTGCTCTCCCCTGGGAGGACAGTTTCTCCAGCTGCGGCAGAAGCACAGCCGTGCCGAGCCGAGCTGTGCCGGGGGGGTGGAGGGAGGCAAAGCTGAGGGCCTCCCGGGGTGAAGGACCACCCCTCCCCACCGCTCCCCTTGGACAGGGCCAGACACGTCTGCTGGTGTCCAGCTTGCAGCTGTTTTCCCTCGGCTCATCTCTAGTTACTGCCCAAGAGCTGCACTTCATCCTTGTGGCTTCCAAGTCCTTCAGCTGCTTCTCCCGTCTGTACTGAAGGAAGAGAAAAGGGACCCAAGTCACTGTGTGTTCCCACTCCAGGGGACAAATGAGAAGAGTATCATCGCATTTATTTGGCTTGTCTTTCATGAAATAATTAAAAAAAAAATATCTTAACTTTTGGAGAACCTGGGTGGCAGTCCTAAACACGGGGGGCACACTGCTGGGAGGTGCAGCAACCGTAACCGGCTTGAAGCCTCAGTGCAGGGTGAGCTCAGGGCACTTTTGACCATGATGCGCTTCTTGTTGGAAAGTGGGGATGCGGGGTTTTTTTTTGCCCCATTTGAATTTGTTTGTGAAGTTCAAAAGAATACAGTGCTTCTAAGCTACCAATAGATGTCTAAGATAATTAATGTGTTTCTCACAAAAAACCCTGGTACCGATAGAATTACTGCTCACATGCACAAAAATCCCCATTATAATGCAATTCAGTAATTACATGATAATTTTCTTTCTTAAAAAAGAAAGGTATCTTTCCTTTATCCCTCTTTGCCAAGTTACGTTCAGTTATGAAGAAGGTTCTTGCCGCTGTCTTTCCTTCCTAGCTGCCCGTTTGTGTTCCAGGTGTGACATCTTCATGCTTGTATTTCCTTCCAGCTCTGCATGAAGCAATGCCACCATTGCACAAAGCAACAGCTTTTCATAAGGCCTCTGCCTTCCTGCTTTGAGTTGCCAGCATGGGACACTGTGGAAAGCCTGGTGCTAAGGGGTTCAGCGGGAGTCATGGATTTGACCAGCTGCCCACGACCAGCCAACGGGACCACACGCTTAACCACACCGCTGCCACACCACCGCTGGTGCTCAGCGGCCAGCAGAACAATGCGCCTTGCTTTCTCTTCACGTGTACCGGCAGGCAGGCAATGATGTCCCCTTGGCGCTGGGCACACAGCCTATGGATGTGGGCTTATGCTCCAAAAGCCTTTCCTTTGAGGGAGCAGTGGTGGCAGTGACTGCCACAGCTTCTCCTTACTGCGCTCTCAATGGGCTTTGGTCTCACTGAGAGTGCTGGGGATCACCTCCAGGCACAAGAAACCAGCCCAGGCCCCATTGTCTCCTCAGCACTTCATCCGCCGCCAAGGAAAGTGCCAATTAGTGCCAGCTGTGCTGGGCTGCTTGTTGCAGGGACAAGAGGGGGCCTGGATCTGCCCCCCCTCTCTTGTTTTCTCTGTGCAGCATCTTACTCCCTGAGTCTGCCCATTGATGTCCAGGGTTTTCTTTAAAAAAAACCAACAACCTTATTCAGACAGCTTGATGTTCAGTGCCCTGTTTTATTTCATATGTTTGAAATATAATAGATTATTAATAAAATAGAACAATGTGGTAATAACTCCCCATACTATGAGGATGATGAGGAGCCAGAGCAGCCTGGCTTGGGTGATTTGCAACCCTCTTGCCCCTCTGCAGTTACAAGTCCCATGGCTGCTTTCTGAGTCCAGCACAACTACTAGGAGCAAATACAATTAGCTTACAATGAACTACTTTTGGGTTTCAGATGTTGCCAGGGTCAGGGTGCCACCAGAGTAAGCTGTCTGAGATGTCACCAAGCAGCAGCGACATATTTCTCAGCATAAAGTGTCTTGTTTAGCCATGATTCCCGAATGATGGGGAGCTTTGCTGGGGTTCAAGCCATCCCACAGGAGTGAGCTGGTTAATGTATGCCCGTCCTCTCACAAATGGTACGGTGCTGAGGCATGTGCTTGAGGCGTGTGCGTGTGTTTGAACATGATGTGGGAGGTCTGTCCTCCTGTGAGATGTCACTCTCAGCCTCGAGGTGCATCAGGGTGTACTTTGGCACCAGGGCACCGTGCCCCCCTCAGGCCATTCTGCCCCCCTTGGCTGCCGGGGGTGAGCAGGACTCGCCAATGCCCTTACCACCTGGGACGGTTTGAGCTGAGGCAGTACAAATCAGTCCTATTCCTGGTAAGAGGTGACTTACCTTCAGAGTCACAGTGCAGGGTTTTGCATGGAGTCAGGCAGAAAAGCTGAAGGTGGAAAGGTTTTGTTATGGAGTTGGGGACAAAACGAATGATTTTTTTTTCTGAAGGCATTGTTTCATCAAACAAATCATGATCCCCAACCTGTGAGTAATTCTCAGGTGCCAGTTAGCTCTTCTAGACCACAAATGGCACGTGGAAAACACCTTAACCAGTTATTTAGCCATAGAGTATTTGCAATTCATAGCCAACTTCCTTAGAGCCCTGCTAAGTCATTAAGCAGCCTTGTGGTTTAAGCAAAGGTTTAGGAGCCAGGAAAATCTGGGATGAGTCATTTGCTCACGCACTAGTGACCTGAGCAGATCAGTTGACCTCCTTGTGCCTCAGGCTGTGAGACTGGCCACAAGGAGCCGGCTCCCCTCCAGAAGTCAGGGGCTTGCCTGGCTCTGGCCGAAAGCAAGCCCCCGGTCCCAGCGGCAATGTGTGGTGCACAGCCTGGGTGTTCCAGAGCCAGGACCCTACAGAGCTGCAGCCGCTCAGACTCCCTTGGTGGGGGTGTCAGCCTCAAGCCCTTTGAAATCCAGGGAAAGACTTTCAGAGATTTCAGTCCGCTTCAGATCAGGACTCGCTCACTGCCTTCCAGCGTCTGTCTGGCTTTTGAATAGCTTGTATAATAAGTTATAAATGACAATTAAAACATAAAATGAAGAGGGGACCAGATGGCTTCAGGCAACATTTAAAAATACCAAGACTGTTTCTAAATGCAGATCACCAGATCCAAAACAGCCCCGGGCAGACTTAGCTGAAGGTTATTTGCTGGCCTGGCTGAAAGGACATGTGTGGTCTCAATCAGTTCTCAGAAGATGCTGTTAAAATGACATTTTCTGGCAAAGGCAGGAGGGAGGTGCAGGACTTGGGCAGTCCTGAGGACACAGAGCTTCATTCCTCTCTTTTAAGGGGGTTGCTGAAGGCTGTTGGGTGAGCAATGACAAAGGCAAGTTGGATCGATGTCCCTGTTTCACCCTGAAGAAGGTGAAAGGCTGTGCTGGAGCTTGGATCAGGGGAGAGGAGCTGTGCCCTGAGTTCCCAACCATCTTCTAAGGATGTGGCTCCTCACACCATGGGTATTATTGCTGTGGATACCTGCTACCAGCAGTGACAGTGCTTTGCTCCTTTCCCTGCCACCTTAGCTGATGTAACTTCTGTCTCCAAAAATTTGGCCAGATGGGAAACATTACAGGGACCCCATAAGATAATTTGTCACTTGACTGGGAAAACTGTGGCTGTGACCCTCTGGCTGAGGGAAGGTCATTGGAAAGGGAGCTGCCACCAGTAAAACTAGGCAAAATGAAAGGCATTTCCAGAAAAAAAGAGGTGATCTGGCACCACAATACCTGCCTAGATTCAGTGTCAGTACACCTGAGCCACATTCAGGCCTCGAGACAACTTTGTGCATATCCTCCTCGCCTTGGAGGCGATAGGCCTGGTGGGGAGGTGGATCTGCCTCCATAAGCTCAGTGGCCCAACACCCCAGCCACTGTGCAAGGCCAGGCACTTAGAGATGCAACCTGCTATTATGATGTCCCTGTCCCTGCTGCAGAATAAGCTTCCCATCCAGAGATTGCATTAGGCTGGATTCCCTTCTCCTGGAGAGATGAGAACCAGCATGGCCCATGGGGAACCAGGTTCATTTGACCTGGATGTAGCACTTGAGCTGAAGTTTGAGCCAAATGAGAACCAGCTAGCAGATAAAATGCTGGGACCCCATGTCTTACTCGCATGAAGACTTCCAAGCTAGGTTATCTACCTTTACCAGCTCTATGCCACAGCCTACAGAGAAGCAGATGGATAAAACTCTATGGCCTGCACTCTACAAGATGTTTGAGTGGATGATCACGGTGGCCACTTTGATCTTTCTAATTAATAGTTCCATTTTGCCATGTTAAAAATAAGCTTGCTTTTGCTTTTCGTTTTCCTCTCTTGTACATGCTCCCACCTCCCACTTTCGGCTGAGCCCGGAAGCAGAAGTATCACATTACTATGAGAGAAGCTAGTTTTGTGGTATTTCCATCCCATTCAGAGCCAGGAAACGTGGGCAATTTTGCAAGACAGCCTGTACTCAGTAAATTTCCAGCTCAGTTTATATTTCTGTATTTATTTAGATTTGTGCTAACCATGTGAAAGAGCAGACAGACTTTCAAAAAAACAGATTTCATAGACCAAGGACCCTGACCAAGGACACGCTTTTCACTGGACTGGTAGCTTCTGGATAATCCCTCTCTTCTGAAAAGACACCCAAGATTGACAAAGACATAGGCAGCTAACTTCTGATAACATCAACTCTTTACTCAAAAGTCAACTTTTAGTAAATCCCACCGTTAAAATCACCATTTCTGGCAACATTTTCTGTACCCTTGAGACCTTCCATTGAACTTTCCTTCCTCCCGTTCCTTTTCTGCATGATAAATTGTATCATCCGTAACACCTTGCATTTACAGCTCTCACAGTCTCTGGCTAGGTGCATGATACCCCCGCCAGCACCTTCCCACGTCCCCGCTGAGCAGCCAGGGACCTGGGCAGATGTTGATGCTTGCATGGGAAGTGCATAACAGCCCCGGGGACCGAACTCTCCTCTCTTGACTCCTCTTCTCCTTCAGCGGCAAAGTTCTGCCACAGGCAGAAAAATCTGCATTTCCCATGGGATGGCAGCACTCACAACACCAGCTGTTCTGCTTGTTTAGGTCTACAGCCAACCCATCCTTATTTCTGCATGCCAGTGTTCCCAAATACCCTCAGATTAAACCGCGTGCGCGCAAACCACACATGCTCATACATAACGCGTACACACTCAACTCTTAAAACTGAAAGATGAAGGGTTGGGAGGGTTTTTTGGAGGCACCAAAAATTCTGCTGTCTTTATCAAATTAGGGTGAAAACTTTCATGCCAGATAGAGGCACCATTAGACCTCTCTGGTGGGCTACAAATGGGCCTGAACCAACCTCAAAGCCAGAAAAAGTTGACTAGAAAAAAACCCAAACAAATTCTGAGCTAACTGCTATCGTCCAACACCAACTCAAGACTGAAAATGGGTTTTTGTGAACCTGTTTCAAAGTCTCCCTGTGCTCTGCTGAACACAACTGTGGGTCTCTACAACAGTACCGGAGTGAACCCAGTCCCTGGGTGTTTCATGCCATAATGCTGGCGGGGAGGGGAAGAAATAACAAGTGAATATACCTCTATATCTTTGGTAAGAGAACAAATGCTCCTAGGAGAGGATTGTGAAATTCAGGTTGACGTATCACAGTTGAAGGCCATTACACAAAATGATGATGATGTGCAAGAGTCCACGGTTTACATGGCAACTTGGTGCTGCTGGGAACAAAGCCTGTAGAGCACATTGCAGACTTTGGGGGCCAGAAGGGAATATTTTATAAAGAGGTTTGGAACCTTTGGGCTGTAACTGGATCCCCACACTGCTCTCGCCATCTGGATGAAATCGCAGGGTTGTGACTGGGGGGGTTTGTGACAGGGCCTGTGTAAAGCAATGCCTCGGTTGACCCCACAGCCTTGCACATGGGTGTGAGTGTTGCCTTGGAAAAGACCATGTGGCCACTCCCCACCACCAGCTGCAGCCACAGCCTTCCTCCCCGCTGCCCAAGGCAACGCCGCCGCTGCAACGGTGCTCTCCTCCACGGCCAGCCACCGCAGGGCTGGGGCCGGGTCTCAGCCTGGCTCAGGCAAAGGATCTCAGCTGCTTCCCACCACTGGGGCACGGTTTTCTTCCAGCAGATGAGGTGAAAATTTGGAACAGAAGCCTTTCATCTCTTCATATCAACTTTGCTACCTCCGCAGTTTGTTCAGCAGGCTATAGGTGGCTTCAAACTCCAGCCAAGGGGTTGAAGATTGTGCAATAATTTACCACAAGAGCTTTTAAAAAAACAAAACCTCTGCTCGTAGCAAGTCAGCTACCGAATGTGTTAGTTGATAACATGATCTATGACATTTAAACAGCATTATTAAAGTCATAAGGACAAGACACTGCAGTTTGACTGCGCCCCTACAGATTTAGCTTATTGGCTTGGCTTCTCAGGTAACCGCTGGTGGTTCTGGACGTGCCCAGGTCTCACCTTACCTGACTGGCAGCAGACGAAGGCAGAGACACAGTGAGAGGTGGGGGACATGGAGTAAGAAACCTACTATACAAAAAATTAAAAAAAGGGGTAACTGAGCTGTTTGCAGCAAGAGAAACACATTGAAATAGCAATGTTATAAAGGCCACTTGTCTTGTGCCTTGCAGCTGCCTGCTTGGGACTAAAAAAGTAAAGTATATAAATAGAGCTGCAAGTGTGAACCTATGATAGCAATACACTGCTCCATGTTTAAAACCCCTGGAGCTCAAGTTTCTTTTTGGTCGTTTGTGATGATTTTGTGCAAATACAGGACATTCAGTTACAGGCGTCTGCAAACAGGAGTCACGCTGCCGGTCACTCCTGCGGGCATCTCAGGACAGCAGAGAGGTTAGCAGACTTAAATCTGTTTTCTCCACTTAAAAATAAACTTGGCAGCCCTCCCCAGAAAACAAGCACGCTTTCCCCAAAGAAAACATCCTCGCCTGCAGATGCTTTGTCACAGCAGCAGCGACGGTGGAACCGGAGGAGCCGAATTTGCTCGTCGACAACACTGGCGTGAGCCTGCTGATGTCTGCGCAGCTGACGCCAAGGAGGATGTTTGCTCCCTGAAACACCTTTTGAATTAAAATGTACCTTCGGGGATAACATTTTAAAAAAGAGAAGCCTCAACATTAGGTTCTCAGTTCTGCATGCAAAACTGCTCCCCTTTGGGCTTAGGAGCTTCCATCTGGTTTGGGGGCTTCATTTAAAAAATATGACTGTAATCTTAGGCTGAAAGTTTACTGTATGAAAATCCAGTTTCTCTTAGGACATACTTTTTGCAGAACAATCTAAGAAACCTAGTAGCAAACAACCCCCCTTTCTATTTAACTTTAAATTCATATCACAGAATATAAAAGAAAGTTGATTGTACTCAGAAACTCAGCAGGTTGGTGTAACAAGTGCATAGAAACAACAGCATGCTCTATTTAATAGGATTTTTCTTAATTAATTAGCAGGCTTTTTCTCAGTGAGATGAGGCCTCGTTCGTTTCCTCACAAATATTGCCTTTCTGTAATAAACACAGCTGGAAAAAAAAAAAAAAAAAAGCACTTGTATGTCATAGTTCTCCTGTCACAGGTTTGTAGGGCGCTTCCTTTTTTCACAAGACCACTCATTTCCTCAGCCCGGGCTGTCTCAGTTGAGAGAGGCCGTGGTTGTTGGCTGTTTGTCTTCCTCAATCCTTTCACCTAGAAGAGAGGGGAAAACCCTGGTCTCTCTCTCAACGTGCTACTTGAAGGAGCTACATTAAAAAAAAAAATAAGCACCAAAAAACTCACACACACAAAAGCCCGTACTCTAATGAGAGAAGTCACAACAAGCCTGCAGCCTCTGCTTTTGTATCATTATCATGTGGGTGTCAAGAGGACGGGGCTGGTCTTTTTTCAGTGGTGCCCAGGGATAAGACAAGAGGAAATGGGCACAAAATTGAATATAAGAAGTTCTGTCTAAACNTTGGGGGCTTCATTTAAAAAATATGACTGTAATCTTAGGCTGAAAGTTTACTGTATGAAAATCCAGTTTCTCTTAGGACATACTTTTTGCAGAACAATCTAAGAAAGCTAGTAGCAAACAACCCCCCTTTCTATTTAACTTTAAATTCATATCACAGAATATAAAAGAAAGTTGATTGTACTCAGAAACTCAGCAGGTTGGTGTAACAAGTGCATAGAAACAACAGCATGCTCTATTTAATAGGATTTTTCTTAATTAATTAGCAGGCTTTTTCTCAGTGAGATGAGGCCTCGTTCGTTTCCTCACAAATATTGCCTTTCTGTAATAAACACAGCTGGAAAAAAAAAAAAAAAAAAGCACTTGTATGTCATAGTTCTCCTGTCACAGGTTTGTAGGGCGCTTCCTTTTTTCACAAGACCACTCATTTCCTCAGCCCGGGCTGTCTCAGTTGAGAGAGGCCGTGGTTGTTGGCTGTTTGTCTTCCTCAATCCTTTCACCTAGAAGAGAGGGGAAAACCCTGGTCTCTCTCTCAACGTGCTACTTGAAGGAGCTACATTAAAAAAAAAAATAAGCACCAAAAAACTCACACACACAAAAGCCCGTACTCTAATGAGAGAAGTCACAACAAGCCTGCAGCCTCTGCTTTTGTATCATTATCATGTGGGTGTCAAGAGGACGGGGCTGGTCTTTTTTCAGTGGTGCCCAGGGATAAGACAAGAGGAAATGGGCACAAAATTGAATATAAGAAGTTCTGTCTAAACATGTGGAGGAACTTCTTTACTTTGAGGGTGGCGGAGCCCTGGAAGAGGCTGCCCAGGGAGGTGGTGGAGTCTCCTTCTCTGGAGACATTCAAACCCCACCTGGACACGTTCCTGCGCAACCTGCTCTGGGTGGACCTGCTTTGGCAAGGGGGTTGGACTAGATGATCTCCAGAGGTCCCTTCCAACCCCATGTGATTCTGTGATTCTGTGATCATTTGAGGGCTGGATTTCCAAAATTAAAATCTTGGGCTGGCACCAGAAATGTGTGATGGGCAGTGAGAGGTTCCTGAGCACCACCACCAGCTCTAGCTTGAAAGGCCATTGCCTGGTGGAGACACAGATCTCCTTCATGGGCATGCACACCAGTGTGGCTATGGCATGGATGGCCGACAGCCCTGCTGGGACTGCCCTGCTGCTCCCTTGAGGGACATGCGGATGAGATGTCACCTCGCTCCTGCTGACTGCAATTCCTCATGCTCAGAATTACCAAAGCCTCGTGGTGAGTCGTCAACTCCTCATGTCAGGAGGAGCTTCCTGACACAGAACTTCCCCCCAGACAAGAGCTTCCCCTGGTGCCAAGCTAATGGCGGAAAACCCTGAGGCTGTTTGGCTTGAGCCTGTGCCTCCCCATTGGCAACACTCACATCCATCAGGACGCCTGGTCTGCCCACCTTCAGCACGGGCTGCCCCTGGCCTGCCAGCTACGGACTACACGCACTTGAGCAAACTATACACCTCACTGCCACCCAACCTTCAGGAAGGGTGGCAATCCCACACAGTCTCCTGAACAGAACAATTTGTGCCTGAAATAAATTAAATCCTCACTTTCATTGCTGGATTCAGCCTCTCAGTCCTGAATGGACTCAGCTGTCCATTCAGGACAGCACCGATGCCATCTGCTTTGTCGCTCAGAAGAAAGGCATGCCTGCCCACAGCCTGGTCTCCCGCGCCAAGACAACCAGCCTGGGGTTCCCAGCAGTCTTCAGTTCAGCAACACACATCTCCCCGCACCTCTAGCACCAAGAGTAAGTGAGACAGACATATATAAAATGACACGCTTTATTAAAAGTTACATTCAGCAGCAATGGACATATTTACTTAAGTAGATTTTAACTGTCAAGGAGCTTATAATTATAAATCCCTCTAAGGCATTAAAAGCTCTTGGGTGTTTTAACTTCTTTGCAAGCATTTCATATAAATAGGTAAGGTACATGATGCTTGCCTAAGAAAAGGATACCCCAGCTGCATTAAACATAGATATACATATAAATATATGTATAAAACAATGATTTTTTTTGTTATAAACTCATTGATGGGGATATTTCACAATCTTTAAGGCTTGGGCTCTGACCCTGCAACTATTATTCACGTAAGAAGTCTCCCGTTTAAGTTACTACATGCAAGTGTACATATTGCCCACACAGATGAGGGGTGCAGGGCAGGGCCTAAGCTTTGGCAGAATCAGCAAAAATGCCAAAACACTCAGTGAAATATATTTACAACCTGTGCAAGTAGCATCACCTACTGTTATTGATTATGGAGGTCCCTCTCAGAAGCTAACAACAGCAGAAAGGCACGGTGCAAAAGCTAATTGGCATCTGTTACCTCCTAGTTTTTGACGTTGCAGCTCTCCCTTCCGAAGAGCAGTATTTGGGCTCTTGAGCCCTGGGGACATCATTTGGGGTGTGAGACAGAGAGAGCACCAGCAGCACGCAACTGCAGGCCTGAGCTCAGGCCACAAATGCATCAAGTCTCAAGTTTTTCCAGCTCCAACAACCGAAATCTCCCTTGATGTGCAGTGGTTCATTCGCTTTTTCCAAGTGTAAACAAGAAAAATGTCAACCACTTCCAGTATTAGCCAACAACCCACCCCCCAATAAATAGTGAGCATTTAATTTATCTTTGTTCCACTAAACCATGCTTTATGCCTCTAATAAGCATACGTGTGGGGAAGAGGAAATTGCTGTTGAAACAGAAGCTGTGACTAGGTCTGATGTACTGCATAAACTAATTTGAATTAAAACAGCTGCAGGGTCTGATTCTCTACCAACTTACCGCTGACTTTACCTTTGTGTGCAACTCCTTTGGGTTCCTGACGTACAAAAGGTTTAGTCAGAAAGGCAAATCTGGCTTTAGGTTACTCTGGTGGCTGGTTACTGCACGACGTGTGGCTGATGCAAACTCCCAGAATCAATTCACGGCGAGTTTCTCAGTGCTGAACACCAACTGGGACATGAAGCCCCATCCTCGCCTAAGGAAGGCGTTTTCACCGCCACAGCGATGCTGGAGCAGTAGCATCAAGACCTCATACATAGTAAGAGTGCAGGAAAGATATTCTCCAAGCTTTATATCCTCTACTATCCTCTACACCCCTAAAATATCTCAGTCGTTCACTGAAGATAACTGCTTTTCTGTATTCTGCTTTGACCTAGCAGCTTTCCTACCATCAGTTCCCCATGCTACGGCCGCATCTGCTCTGCTCTCCAAATACCAGACCGTTCTCTGGTCTTCGGAGTGGAAAAGGTTACTCCAGCCTCGGAAGCAAAGACACAGCACCGAGCAGGTCAACCCAGCCCCCGTTGCCTCCACACACTTCTCTGCCTGGGAATGAGCTGACGTCTGGCTGCAGCAAGGCTGCGAGCCCCACACCGGCACAGGAGTCGGAGACAATTTGGTCTCCTTCCACTCACTTTCATTGGCTTGTGCCATTCCTGATACCGACCTTCACCTTAGCACGTGGAGGCAGAGTGCTGGCTGAATGTGGGAGGATTTCTTGCAGGAAAAATAGACCCTAAACCTGGAAACAGCCATTGCCTCTCACAACCAGGATGCTCTATGGACTAAAGGACAATCAACAGAAAGAGATTTTCTTTCAGTGAAATACACAAATCCTTGCTTTCCACGCAGTATTTTTGAAGGATACAATTGAAACCAATAGGAAATGTTTTAATGGCAGAAGAATCAGACTGTAAAGTACATTATTTTTATCTCAGCCACCTCACTGGTACAAAAAAAAAAAAGAAGAGATGGCTTCCAAGAACAGGTTTGAGTTTGGGATGAAGAGAGGGAAACACCCCTTCCTCCCCTTTACTCTAGATCTGTTGGTTTGAATTATGCCTTAAATAAGACAACAGAATTTCTTCACAGAGAAACTAGAAATAGTGCAGCCAATACTATCTTCACCTTTGATAAAAATGGAAATGTTACAGGAGGAAAATCATTGCAAAAATGTTTTGTTTTAAGAAGTGACTCTACGTAACGGATATGCATTTTCAAATGCACCAAGAACAATTAAGTACCCCAAACCCACCAAACATGAACGTGAACTGGGACCAAAACTCCCATGCGTGCCCCTAAACCTTTTCCTAAAAGAGAGAAGAGCCCTCGTGGGCTATGCGGAAACCCTGCAACTTTTCTTTTAAAGCCATCCTAAGAAATAGAGAAGGCAGCAGAAACCTGCACAGCTGACTTGGCTGCCGCCGTTCATAGAGCCTAGAGCTGGAAGGAGCTCCTCCAGCATTGCCCCCCGTCCCCCATCAGCCAGGCCTGTGGGGAGAGGCCACTCCTGCGAGGCCCTGAAGGAGGAAGGGTGGGAAAAGGCAGGCTGAGCCCACGAGCTTCAGCTCAGAAGAAAGCTGGCAAAATACAGTGCTTATTTACTCAAGGCAACTCTCAGTGAAGATGAGTTTACAGAAGGTAATGACACCATTACAGCTCCATAGAGAAAGAAATTTCTAAGCTTTTTTAAACCAGTAAAATCCCATACACACTTCAAACTGCAGGTATAATTTTTTTTCCCCCTGAATCCTCCATTGGAACTTGAATTTAAAACACAGTTTAACTCCTCAGTATGTGAAATCTCACGGCCACATTAATCGAGAACATCTGAAGCCAGGAGAAAGAAATCACTTCCAGTTATGTTGTCAGTGTTATGTGCATAACGTTCCCACAGCTGTAGATCCATTGTGCTCCATGTTATAAATAAGAAATTGCATGGTGACAGCTAAAATTCAAAAGCGTTAATGTTTCTCTTTGCAACTCTTTTTCTATTTTTTCCTTCCCCCCTCCCCCTCCCCTCAAGTCTTTTGAGGTTTCTCCCCTTTCCCTCCTAGTAGAAGTTACTTGAAGGAACATCACTGCTTACCCAACTGTCATATTTACGGTAATTAAAATATTGTAAATGCCAAGCAAATATGACTAACGTTGCTATTTGGCAGATAAGCCAGAAATGACTTCTGTTGATTCCGAACCGGGCTGTCATATTTGCACTGATAAACATTTCTCCTTCTTCTGCTCGTCTTGGTTATCCCAGCGCTCCAGGGAGGAGTCTCAAGGCAGCTCTGGAGACGTGGCCAAACGCTGCCCCAGTCCCTGTCGCACTCGGCAGCCGCCGCCGGGGCCACCGAGCTGCGGATGCAGCTGAGCCGGGCGCCGTAAACGAATACAAACGAGCTCCCTTGTATCTCTGGCATTCTAGGTTGTGGTCCTTTTCAACCATGAAAAACAGCTACAAATTGTTCCCAGAGCTAAACCACTTAACATCTTGGCACTTGGTTGTTTTTAACTTTGTAACAATAGGCACTGTTCACTCCTCTCAATCTCAGCTTTTTATTCTATAATAAAGCAGGAATACTGATGAAAGGCTAGTCACGGCTTCTCCCCGTGGTATCAGGGTGGTGGCATGTGATGATTCACATGGGGTGTGTTTGATCCAAGAAAGCCCAGCCTCTGCTTATTCTTCCTTTGTTCTGTCATCTAAGGTGGAAAGGCAGAAAGACAAGTTGAGAATTTTTTTCCTTTATTTTTTTTTTACTATTATTTAGCAGTCATAGAGCAAGATACATATAAGCAAAACAACAGGGAGCAGAATGCTTTTCTTCAGCATTGAAAAATACAAGTAAGAGATGCCTTTGAAGTGGGAGATGTTTCCTGCAAAGTATGGACATTTTATTCTCATTTTATTCTCATTATTCTTATCCAGCGGCAGGCCTTGCAGTGTATAATTTGCGCTGCTATCATGTTGTGCAGCCCCGCGAAGGATCAGCATTTGCACTCGGTGCTGTACAATCACAGGATTAAAAGATGGTCCCCTCCCCAGAGAGTTTAGATTTAAGCCAGAAGAGAACAGATTGAGCCAGAGGGGGATGAAAAAACCCCACTAGGACAGTATGGGTAAGCACAATAAGCAACGGTCTCAGCACACCCAGCCTAAAACTTTGTTGAGTTTTTCACAGGGAAAAAGAGTTTTAAGGAGGGCTTTGAAGGGAGGTAATTAGATAACTCTGTTGATGCCACTGAAATGCTTCCCATAAAGAAAACACAAAGATGCTTTTCTGAAACTGTAATGAGCAAACCAGAGGCGACCAGCATCTTTAGTAAAAAAGGAGCTGGCCTTTTGATCCTGAAGTGAGAGAAAACACGTAAGGTGGTTTTGACAGGAGCAGGGCTTAAAGAGAGGCCGGCAGCTCCTGCTCCGTAGAGGAGAGCAGGGGGAGCCGCGGGGAGAGCACAAAGACAAGGGTGACACAAGCAAAGCCACAGGCTCGGCAAATCCTTTTCACAACAGTCCTGTCGCTAGTGGGGGGAAAAATCCAAGTGTCAGATTCAGAAAGCTCTTCTACCGACTCCCATCAGTGCGCAGCTATTTCTGATGCTTTGCCTTTTTTATTGCTGGGTTATGCAGCACCCGCAGAGGCAGAGCCGTCATCGCGCTGTCTTCCCTCTGTCCTCACACACTCACTGGGAGGATTTCGTAACTAATTCCCCCTCGGCTTTTCTCCTTACCTGTTCTCTGCTGTTGCTAATAGAGTACAATTTCATCCCAAACCCCTGTCAGCGTACCTACTCAGAAAGCCTACCGGAGGGAAAGAGAAAACCTTTCTAAGACAAAAGTCTCTTTTGTAACACTGTCCTGACTGTGACCTGATGAAAGACGAAAGTGCGTTCACCCACACACGCTCGCACTGGGTACCGCTGCAGGGCGCTTACCTGTTCCTTCAGCTCGGCAAGCTGGCCGGAAAGCTGTTTTACAAGGCTCATGGTTGACTCCAGCCTCTCTTGCAGGTTCCTGATTTCGTTCTGCTCGCTGTCGCCTTCATTGCTAACCAGGGACATGGCTCTCATCCGAGGGAACCAGTCCAAATTCTTGTCCTACATGAGTATTAGAAAAATTAGTAACGTTAGTAGGGGTTTACACGGTGCTACTAAGCTGAGACTAGAGAATGAGAACTCAGAAGGACTTCGCAGTGGATGACACACAGAAAGTGAGCCTAGAAACCAGTAAATTCAGAAATTATTTTAAACAAGTGTTTTTATTCTTGGTTCTCTTTAGCTACAAGGAAGGCACCAACTGGAAAATCTTGGTTTCCCTCCAGCTGCATCTGTATTGCAGAGAGGGCAGTGCTGGCACATTCACCGGGGGCTCTGGCACGCCGAAACACCTGCTCTGTGAGCTCTGGGGAGACTTCTCTGGTACACCAGCACCAGGGAACTCCGAGTGCTCCCTGTGCTTTGCTCTTAAGTATATGCAGGGACACACTTCCCCATTGTCTCTTCAGCTTGGCTGGCCTCCATCTATTTGGGCTGTCCTTGCAGCAATGTCAGCAAGCCAACATCAGGAAAACAAGACAAGCCAGAGTCCTCTCCAGACTGGCCTGGAGCTTGCCTGCAGCAAGACCTTGGATTCAGCTGCCCGCAAGAGAAGATCTGGGGTCCTGAGAATGGGCTTAGGCTTCATTGTGCTGTTCAGCTTGTACCCCTTAGGTAAACGCCAGCAGAGCCGCACGGCAAGGGTTACCCTGCTAAGGACCGAGCACTACATGGAATAGCACTGAATTGGCTGTTTCCCTATTCAGGGACTCAGGCTATGAATTTAATCATCATAAAAATACCGTAAATAGATGATATGAGTCAGGAAGGTGTGCAGCCTACCAGCATGAGCCTGAATTGTCTCCATGGCTCAGGGGCACAGATATTTGTGTGCAAAGCCTCACAGACGGAGGAGACTGAAGGGTGCAAGCCTAGGAGGAATAGCAACCGCCTGGCAAGCAACCCCGTTTGCCTTAAGGCACGAGGCAAAGGAAACAGGTTCTGTAGCTGGCGATGCGTTACATCAACGCACCTCTGCCCTCCACCTCGGGGAGGATGCGGTTGGATCATATGCGTGGTATTTTGCAACAGGTCTCCGTGGACACGTGCACTTGATAACTTTAGAAGAGAGTGAGTTTCAGTGTGTTTCTTCCAGTCTCCTGTGCTGTGAACGGCATCGCAGAAACAGCACTTCATTGAAAAGAGAAGGACGAAAGAAAAGTTTTTTTCCAGAAGCCCACCTACAAGACTCCGGGCAGGCAAGAGCTGGGCTACTTATGCTGTCTGGGCTCCGTATTTGGTGAAGTTTTTACTGCATTGAACTTACTGTAGTCTCAGACTTTTCCCCACCATGAAAACAGAAAAGTCAGCGATGATTCTGCAGTGCTTACAGCCGGGCAGCCCAGGGCAGCCGTACGCGAGCAGGGTCCGACGGGCTGGCCGGGCAGAGCTGTGAGCCCAGGGATGTGCTCAGTGAATACAGCTTTATTGTGCTTCCAGAGAGAGTTGCTTTCAACTGTGTAGTGCTCTGCCCTGATACCACACCCTCCCCTCCTACAACAATATGATTTGGAAACAACCAAGCTAACCAAGAAAGCACCGCGGGTACTCATGTTTTCCCACGGGTTGTGTTAGCTCAGTCCCCTCCGTTACCCTGGCTAAGACTAAATCCAAAGCCGTAAGAATTTTGGGCTTGTTTTCTTCTTTTCATTCAAAACTTCTCATGAGTTTTTGTCCGACTGTGCAACCTCTGCTCCTGTCGCTAAACCAACAAGGTACTCGGGGCATAAGGCTGTGCCCCTCCGGTGCGTTCTGCAGCCAGGGCTCGCTCAGCCGTGTGCGCTGGTGGAATGAGGCCCTTTTCCTCGCTGCCCACTTTTTGAGCCTCGTGATCTCATTATGACAATTTACTGTGGTTACGCATGATGCCATTTTCAATGGGTCATAACTCATTCAAATCAAAACCTGTTTTCACCAGCTCGGCTGGTGAGCTGAAAAGGAGCGCACGTGACCCTCCCTGCTGGATATCCCCAGCGGACACTCGGGGCGGCAGACTCCTATTCCCGCGGCACGCCTTTCTGCTTACAGGACCAGCATTCATTTTCCACAAGTATGCTCTGATATTTATTTTAAATTTGTTTTGGCTAGGATCTAGCAGAGCGTTCATCACGTGCCCGGCATTAAGCACAGGTGTACTGCTTTACACTAAGCTTAGTTTGTGCACAGTGCCTTTCTGGAGCAATGCCTTTTCTTCTTCCTTTTTTTTTTTTTTTTGCAAAACGTTCGCCAGCAAATTTGTCTGCCACTATAGGCACAGAAATTTAATTCAAAGGAGCTACAGTGAACAGGGCTGCACTTGTATCTCAGTGTTTCCTGGAAAGCTCTGGTATCTGCACCCTTTACAGCTTCTCTTGCTTGTAGCACCTGAAGATACCAACCGCAAGGCTGCATGGCCATAGGAGCCAGCTGAGGGGCCAGGAGCCCTTTTTGGCAAGGCTCACCAGAGCGACAAAGCTTCTGAAGCCAAGCTGCGCAGGGAGAGCAATCTGAGACTCCATCGTTGTGGTTTTTGTGTTTGCCGAGCACTGCTGCCAGGATTGTGAAACGCACTTTGCTAGTTTTATTTTCCATCTGCCACTCCCTCGCTCCTCCAGGACTCCGGGCAGAGGCTGCCGACTGCCTTGGAAAGATTTTTGTGGACTGACCCTCTACCGCACTGCAGCGTCCAGAGGAACACCACACAAATTTGTGCGGATGCCAGACATCCCAGTTCAGTGGGTTGGCCTCTCCTGAGGCTCCCAGTGCCACCTGCTTCCCTCCTCCTTGGGACAACATTCTACTTCCTGGGAAAAAGGACGACCAGGAGCAGGTGAAGACGGACAGAGCGCACGGCACCTCGCCCGCCACCACAGAACCCTGTTGTGCTGATGGAAGCTCTTCAGACAGAACCACTTTGAACTACGAGTCAGCTCATCTCAGCCACCACAAGTCCCAGAGTCACAGGAGCTCAATGACGGACTCCACTCAGCCCAGTTTTGCCGTCCCAGCAATGCTGTGATAACCTCTCCCAAGAAAGAAACCCAGTTATGGTTTAGTTACAGACCAACAAGATCTGGGTATTTTGTTGCCAAAATGTTAGGGAGGATGAAGCAAGGACTTGATCCAATTTCTAAGAGAAGTTGATGGGTTTGCATGGACTGGAGACCTCTTGAAATGATGCTACTGACTTCTACAGCTTTTCCTGGCAGCAGAGAGACAACAGGTCAAACAGGTGACCACAGGTCTCTCACTCGGTAGTGTTGGTGTTGGGTGCAGGCAGGACTTTGCTTCTTGGTTCTCAACTGCATATACATCTAAGGAAATCCAGTCCAGCTGTGTATTTCAGTCATGCAAAGTATCAAAAAGATTCAAAATCCAGTTAATCAGTAGGAAACACAGTCAAGCCTGCCAACCTGTCTTTAAGTTAAAAATACTTACCCAGCTTTCGCCGATAGTTCCGCTGCAGTGCATGCAGTAGGTATATTCCCCTGCTCAAATGCATGCTTTTGCTGGCCAGTATTACCTTATTTTTTCATTGCATTATGAACTGCAGAACTTTTTAAAGGGCAGTAAGAAAATTAGCTCTGGCGCACAGCCTTACTTGCTAAGTCTATACCTCAAACAAACAGCAATTGCTGCTGGGGACAAAAAACTTTTGATCACAAACCTGCCAGGATCCAGAAGGCAAATAGGACAAGAGTCTTCTGCCAAAAATTTTAGCGGTCTGTAAGTGTTTGTGGGGGGACAGGCACTCGGTGACTGCTCTGCTATGGGCAAGCTATTTTTACTTCAAGGTAATTGCACGCCAATTAACTGCAGGTAGTTAACATGTTTGTACAACCCCAAACATTTGTTCTGGGACTTAAACGTTTATGGGCATGGTCCAGGGTTGACCTTGACCAACAAACATACGTTAAAGCAGTAACATGCCTCCCCGACCCTGCAGGAGCGCTCCTGCTTCGCCTTATTTGAGCGGTGCAGGGATGGGATTTTGAGGAGTGTCATCGGTCACACCTGAGCTATTACTCTTAGAAATCCAACCATTTTGCCCAGGGTGGCATTCACTCAGACATTTTGATCCCTGTCTTGAAGCGAGCAGCGATTTGGAGGAGGGAGGCAGGCTGCTGGCAGGGAGCAGGGCACACCTCCGCGAAGCACTGCCACAGGACCCAGTCCATAGCCACTAGGTCAGTGCGAGGTGACATAACTCGAGCAAAAATGAGCTCACAGAGGGTGAGGTATGTGGATGGGATGCTTTAAAGCCAAGTAGCTTCCTGGACACAGAATCAATTGTTGAAATGTACTGAAATCTTCTTTCTAAGCAACCGGGGCCGAACACGGTCTATGGTTGCTGTTATTTCATCCTCGCACAGGAAAGCAGATAATTTGCAGCCCAACCGCAGCAGCCCACCTACAGATCACAGCATCTTCCTGTTCCACACTCCCTCCACAAGCATCACGTGTGCCTTGCAGAATTCATATTTCAGTCCGGATACACACACATCTGTGTCCAGGGCAGGGAGTCAGCCAGGCAGGAAGGCTGCAGGGACAGAGAGGAGCTGCAGCCTCCTCTCCATCAGTTCAGCTGGGGAGGTAAAAAAAAAGGGAAAAAAGGCAGGTGGGGCTAGCCAAAGGGCTGCCGGCCAAAGAGACTGCACATGAGCAGGGCAGACATTTCGTGTGGTGCTCCAGCATGCTCACTCCCTCCGTCCTCCTCCCCCAGCTGGTAGGACTCCAGCGGGAATCACAGCTCCCCCGGGGCAAACACCTCTCTCTGCAAGGAACTCTGGGGACACGTAGCTGCGAGGTGCCGACGGCGAGGCCACATGCCTGAGAAAACACAGGGCTTAGAGGATTTGCTACTCGGGTTTTCTGAGAAAGCTCAAACCCTTCTTCTCAGAGAGGCATGTTCAAAGCAAAAGTCGCATTTGCCTCCTGGAGTTTTCTATGCAACTCTCTCCTTCCCTTCTGGGGGCTTTCCAAGGGGGAGTGCAGAGCCACGGGCTAAGTCCTCCCTCCAGTAAAACATTGGCATTTTTCTGACTTTGCTAGATCCAATTGAGCATGGATGGAGAAACGACTGAAGAAATTTGTTTAGAGTTTCTATATTTTGTACAAATTCTCTCTTGAGCTATCCCTGTCCTGTTGGCACAGCCAACTGGCTTCAATCGAGCTCTCACGCTGAGCTGAATCCATGCCTCCGGAGTAATTGGCAAAGGGACGTTTCTTTAGGAGGTGCTGGTTTCACAGGCGAGCAGCGAGATGGATCAGCTGCAGCCAGCAAGAAAGAGGGGGCTGAGCCTTTGAAAAATAGATTACTAGATAACAATGAGAGAAAATAGGTCAAAGACTAGGACAAGGGGGATGAAGTATAGGAGCAAGGGCTGCCTTACGTTCGCTTTCTGCTGGTGCCACTGCCACGGGCTCAGAGTGCCACGCCACCAGCAGCTGTACCAGGCTTTCATTTCTCCAGCAGGCTCTAACGCAGGGACTCTTAGCCCTTTCTACCCTGTGACCCTGTGTTGCAACATGAAAACAAACCGTCTCAGGACTTCCCTCCTATCTGTTCAAAAAGAAAAGTGGTGACGACTGCTCATGACTCCTCCTGGGTTGTGACCTCTCCAGCTGCACGCACCAGAGCAGGAGACTGGCCTCTGTGTCCCCCGGCCAACCGTGCCCCAGTCTGCCACAGACCGTTTGCTCCTTGGTGACTCAGTGAGACCAGCGAGACGGTCGTCAGGAGGGTTATCTGTTACCTAATAACGAGGCTGAGAAAACCAGGATGCTTAAAGCTCTCTGAGCTCCTCAGCTAGAGAGCCGATGAAGAGTGCAGAAGAGGAGCATGGACATCGCCACGAAGGTTCGCTGCCTCAGTGTGCTGCACTGGGCGGTTTGTGGTATCCCACCCTGCCACACACACTCATAGAATCACAGAATGGTCAGAGTTGGAAGGGAACTTAAAGATCACCTACTTCCAACCCCCCTGCCCTGGGCAGGGACACCTCCCACTAGACCGGGTTGCTCAAAGTCCTATCTAGCCTGGCCTCGAGCCCCTCCAGGGATGGGGCAGCCACAACTTCTTCTGCGACTCAGGTGCACCCTAGGACCTGTGCCTGGGCATGAAGGCAAACAAACCGTTGGCATCGCTGCTCTTCAGCAGGCAGCTCGTGTCCTTCCAGGCACAAGAACGAACAGGCTGCTCGCTCCCCTTTTTTGAGTCAGCACCTTGAATAAATACTTTAGCGCCAGTTGCGAAAAGATCTACTTACTGAGAAATTATTCTGTATGTCTGAAAGGTAAGTAAGTCCATCCACTGCCTTCCCAGATCTGTTCCCTGTGTAAGCAGAGTGATCAGTCCAAACGATCTTTTGAAAGCTATTATTTTTCTGCCTAGGTACAGAGTCTGGTCCTAAAAGTCTTAGTTATGTAGCTCTTACAGCCACCTCAAAAAGGGATTTTTAAGATTTAAACTATCTTGTGCTTTAGATGACACAGGCAATAACCACTTTGTGATTTGATCACAGACAATAATAATTTGGTTCAGTGCATGATTCAGCTAATCCACAATTTGATAAACGTTCATCCTAAACTACAAACCCAAATAGCTTTCTGCAAATCCTGTTTGACATTTTAATGTTAAGACTGTATTTGATAAGCAATCTGTGCTGTACAAGAATACAGGGAGGGAAATTAGGAATTGTTATGCATCCACAACAGTAATTCAAGAAAAATAAAAACAAACCTTGGCAATTACAGATAAATCTTTACGCAACAAGAAAACTCATAGGTCTATATGGTCTATACTTGACTGATACATGCTACAGCTTCCACAGCTCATGGAAAAATATAGAAATCTGTTTCTCCTGAAAGAAAGCTGGAACCGTAACGCAGACCCACTGTCTGCTGTAGCAGCATCATTGATGCATTTACTTTCCTTTTAAATTGGCTGAATGTTTTTGAGGTCTGCAACAGAATCTATCCCCATAATGCCGAATAATTGTGAGTTCTTCAAGACTGATATCCAGGCCAGTCAGTTATAAACGTCTCAGTGTTCCAGTATCAGGGCTCCCGCTTGTGATATCCCTGCAAAAATTATGGTGAGGAATGATAATAAACCTCAAATTGTGAAGATTTTTCTCTGATGCTGTACGTGGCCGTTTCGGATACTCAGCCTGAAACTCTGTAAAGGACTCTGCTTTTCCAAGAACAAACACCCCAAAATTTCTGCTTATCAAACACACCTAAAGGACTTGCCATTTACGTCCAAGAGATGGAAACCATAAGGAAAATCATCTTTTACAGCTGAGACCGTAAGTCTGAATGCGATCTGGCACTACTGCTGTGGGCAAAACCATATGCAAATGCCGAGTACGTGAGTCAGCAGCGTGCCCCTACAGCGAAAAAGTCAAACCACAAGCTGGGCTGCATCAGCAAGGGCGCAGCCAGCACATCGAGGGAAGAGATCCTGCTTCAGCCCAGAGCAGCTTCACCCCAGAAGGTGGAAGGCGGGCACTGAACCGTGCAGCTTTGTCACCATCGCCCCGAGACCGCACCTTCCAGCCACCCTCTAGGCAGGAGCCGGGGGGCTCGCAAGTGCACAAGGACCGCAGCCAGCTGGGGACTGGCCAGAGCTGGAGGGCACGGCCTCCTGCCCGCGGGGAGGGCCCGGGCGCGCAGCCCCCCCAGCACCACTCTCCTCGAAGCCACGCTTGCTTCTCGCGCCTTCCCTTCCCCGCGGCACAGGGTCGTTTCTCAACCGTTGATTCCTTCTGCCGTTTCAATCGCTCTCTGCCACCTTATCTCTATCAAAACCCTGAGTATTGATATTCTCCTCTGCAAATCTTCAAGAATCCCGATGCCACTATCTGAAGCTAGGATTTGGTGCTTAATATCCGTGCCCTCAAAATAGATATAATTATAGATTTGTGCAAAACACAGGTCTTCCACATTCCTATGTTTTCATGTTGTTAGTGGTTACAGGACGTGCTTTAGGAAAAACACTTCAGATTATTCATTTGAAATAATGAAATTATTTCTGATATAATCCCTGGATCTCGTACATAACGAAACAACATCTGGTACGGACATTAGAAAATAAATGTTCTTGGCTTATTTTTTTTTTTCTTTTGTTAAACAGATGTTGTTGATACAAAACACAGAACTGTAAATCATAGCCCGCATGTGGACACAGACTGTCACTACTGAGCAGAAATTTACTGTGGCCAGATAGAGATTTGAAACAGCAATGAATCACTGGCTTACTAACTTTATTCACGTGGGTATGGTTTCAATATTCTGACATTAAGTGCACATGTCCTTAGAAAAAGAACCTTTTAATGGCAGCCCGGGAGGCTCGGGTTTAGCCCCAGCTGTCTCGGTGGGGGAAGCACAGCGCAATGCAATGGCAGCCTCTGCGCGGAGGCACCTGGCAGGTCTCTCTCTCCTCCTCCACAGCTCGTTGCGGTGCTGCTCTCGAATCCCACCGCCTCCACCACCCCGGTGTCAGGGGCGGCCCTTTTTAGTGCCACACCGTGTAGGGCACCCCCCTGCCGAGGAGAGGGGCTGAGCTGCTCATGCAGCTCCACCACTGCCACCAAACGGCTCTGACTTCTTTCTCCCTCTCCTTCCCTCGCTGCCCCCGAACATCATTTCAGCAAATTCAGCTGAATTCCTTTGCTGGACTGGCTCCTGCCCAGCTGCACCGTAACGACATTTCGCTTCCTGTTGGCTGCGTTCAGAGTGAAGAGAATTACCATGCTTCTCCAGCCCCTTACCCTTTCTATCAAACTGCTTGTACCAGCACGCTGAAGCCCCCCTTCCTCTTTTAATACTGATTTTCTTTCGTAAAACATTCTAGCAGGCACACTCCAGATGCTGAACTCCAGACAAAAGCCAATGGCACTAAACCTACTGCAAGGTGAACATACCCTACGGTATCATGCCACTGCTGGAGACAGAGATGTTGTCCGCTCCTTAGAGACGTATTTACCATTCAGCTGGTAAGGACGCCACAAATTTTGACCCATTTTTGTCAGTGTAAGTGCTGGTTTGATCCAGTGGATCAGGGTCTAACTGCATGGTTAAACTCCACACCATGACCTTTACCTTGTATCTTTTGTAGCACAGGATTCGGGAGCGTAGTTGTTGAAATTTACAGGGCTTTTTCACATTTACCTTTAATTCTCGGGTCCTGTCACCTTGTATTTTGCAAGTACCGTCCATTTCCTAGCATTAGCTTCAATTTGGTGTAACAGAATCTTTGAGAAATACAAAGACTCAGCTGGAGACTCGTTTTTCAGAGGCTCAGGACTCGACCTTGTTCTCAGCTTTACGCGGGCAGAGCCGGGCTGTTTGCAGAGCAATTGTTCTGCTTTAGGATACTGACGGAGTCGAGGCATTTTGAATCCTGATCTAAATGTTCCTGCTTGGGGCCCATTTTGACTCTGATGTATTTTGCACATGGCATGGTATGAAAAGACAATTTAAAGAACAACATTTTCTTTTAAAATTGATAAGAATTATTACCTATTACCAATGGGTGAGAGGTAATACAGAATACAGAATTGTTTTTTTAAGCAACAACGCAATCATGCATATACCATACAAATGCATAAATGCACACACTCCAGTATCAGTCAGAGAAGAGGAAAAAGATCTAGGTTTTCTCTTTGAAGCGTCTCTTGAGAAAACACCACCAAGCAATGGCCACCTTCACCCTTATGGGTCTGAATGCTACCAACCTGCTCTCAGATCGCTTGCTCTGTTCAAATGCTTGGGTTGTGCATATTTCTCTGCACAGTGAGCACAACTCCTTGTCTGCGTAGACACGATGGCCAAGGAGAGGCCCCTTGCCAGGTGTGTTTGTGACTGGGTGAGAGGCAGCTCCCACAAGGTGCCACCTCCCTACTGGGAAACACAGAGCACTTCTATTCCCGTTGGGAAATAGGTGGAAATGAGCAGAACCGTGCCCTCAAGGTGAAACAACTATTCGTTCGGGTTCGTGTCTACCGTGTGCTGCTTTCAGAGGCTGCAAGCATAGGTCAGTAAAAGAAAAAAACCACCACGGTACTTTGTAGACCTTCACCTGCCTATACTACATTTGAATTTGGTACTCTTGCTCACATTGCTAGGAAAATATTGAAATGGAACCTCTGTACAGATCTGCTTTTTCTTTTTTTTTTTTTTTTTTTTTTTTTTTTTTTTTGTGTCAGCCCAGCATTTAAATAGGTTTGCTCTATTCAATTAAAATGCATTCTCTTTTGAGCACAAGCAGATATCAGTTTCACAAACCCGGAGTTACAATTTTCCTTCAGCAGCACCCAGCAAAATGAAAAACAGAGACAAAACATTTTACTCACATGTGTATAAAATGCACAGGGTTCATTAAATACGATTTAAAGTTGCCTGTTTGTTTTGGAGACTCTTTAAAGCTCCTACTACCCCAAACTCACAGAAGTGTAATGTGATTCCTGATCTATTGAATTTCGTAGGATGGCTGTAGTGGGTTCCATTATATATAAATTGGATGCAGCCAATTTACAATCTCCGATATATACTTCTATCTCAAAATGCCCTGTGAGGCAATTGTGTAAAGTACTTTATCAGGGATTGTTGTTGGTAATATTGCAAGATTTCATGATGTAAAAAATACATCAATGTCATTTAAATGGAACAAAATGGTTCCTTTTTTTTTCCCCCTGTAAAGCATTTTTAACCATCTTCTCAACAAATTTGTTCAATAAATACTGTATGAAACAAACATTTTGCACTTTGTCCCACAGATACAATTTGCTAACCTGATTGATTTCTTTCTCTACAACTAATCTGATTTCTTTAGGCTATATATCTTCTATTTTATTAAAGATGATGCAATCTTAGCTTTTTATCATACACACATCCACCACACTAAAAGGAGAGAAGATTCCGCGAACCAGCCTTGCAACCAAATAGAAAATCCTGACACAAATCTCATAAAGCTGATCTTGAAAAGTAAATGGCACAATGAGACCAAATATAGTCAAATTGAGAAACTTGTCCACGTAGAGTAATACGGGTCCAGTGGATTTTTCTTCCCATGACAGATACATATAAAACAAGTAACTTCATCCTCTCTGTAATACCTTGTAAAACAAGCTCGCAGTGATGTTACACCCAAATCCCCCAAATCTTGCTGTAAGAACTCAAAACCAGAACTATGTTTTTTGTAGCCTTTGCCTGTTTTACTTCTTGCGGAATCTCACCACTATATTTTGTGTCCAACCAAAGTTACACTTATTTACTTTTAAATGCCATTCCTGGTAAGGCAACAATCTCAGGCTCATATACCTGTTCTTTTACTAAGTGCCCTTATGTGTTTGGGCTAACCGGTAGTTCTTCCTTTCCTCAGCATCTGCAGTTATCTGCCTTGGCTGTGGACAATTTTGGAGTCTTTTTCCCATTCAAGAAGCCAGAAGCTTAGTACCACTGTAATACAAAGAACAATAATTGTTTTCAAATGTTGCAATAGTATCCTCAATCAGCATTGAAGTGTTCTGTGTTTGTTGCTTCTCCCATAGCACAAAATCAAATGAGTTCAGTTCACACGCTTTGGGATCTGCTCATCACATCGCTCCTCTGGGGCTGAACTTCTTATCACTCTCTGTGACCCTAGTTAAGATCCAGTTTGCATCAGGCAAAGCCGTACACAGCCAGTCCCAGGAGAACCGAGGCTCTGTTTCTGCCAGCATTTCAAGCGCAACAGTAGGTGCCTTGGAGTGCTCTTCCAACATTTGAAATCACAGAATAAAAGCCTGCCCACACACAGCTCCGTCTCAGGCCGCATGCTTCTCTAACAAAGGGATAAAAGATGGCTTTTGCAAGCTGCCTGGAAAGTTAACAGCTCTAGTCTGGCAGGTCGAGGCGGGAGTGGATTCCAGCAGGGAACCACAGCTGTGTCCTGCCAGCAGCACTGCTTGGCTCCAGGGCGCTCCAGCTGGAACACCTCCACTCCCTCTTCACAGGGATGTGCAAGTTTCAAGGAACACAGCCTCATGCCCAGACCCCTCCTCGAGTTGTTACGGCCAGCAGCAAACAAACAGGAACCCGACTCAGCTCATTTATTTTAGTTTGCAAATTGAATGAATTGAAGTTGGAAGGAGGACAAAGAGGCTGTGACTACACTGTATTATCAAGACAGAATCCATCTTTACAGAAAAAATCAGTCTTTGAAGCCTATACTGCTCCATAGACAGGTGGCCAAATCTTTCAAACACAGAGGAAATCAAACTAAGCTTACAGCTGAGCCAAAATACCACAAGGTCCAAAAAGACTAGTGCTGGGTAGTATCAAACCACTGATTCCAGACTTCAGGGGGGCAAAAACCCCAATCTCTAGGAATATACTATTGGGGACTTTCAGGCTCCACTCCGTAACTTGCAATTACATTACAGCTTTGCGTTCAGAAGTGATTTCAAAGGAAAGAGGGAAAAGACAGGGTTGTGTTGGTGCTGGGACCCATCCCGTTAGCAGTCCATAAGAAGGTGAGGCGCTGAGCACGGAGGCAGCAGGGCCAAGGGCACAGCACAGGGGCATGGCCATCGCCTCACCGAGTCTGCTAGGGAGATGAAGGTTATCACCATCCCGTCAGCACACAGAGCAAATCTGCCTGTGCTGCAGCACCTGCTGTTGATCTCAATCTTTCTCCCGCTCCACCTAACGGCATAATTTCTAAGGAGGCAGGATCAGATCCGTGGTTTCCCGTTCAAGCAGCAATAAGATCATTAATTTTGCCTGTCTGGAAAGAATGCATATAAACTTAAAGCCACTAAAACCTCAGGCTTTTACAATGAAGTACCAAATGAAGCCCACCTTTCCCTTTATTTACCCATACCTCAACACATCACCTAGCCAAGCAGGCAAACTAAATTATTTATGGTGGACTAAAGAGCCCATTTCTGGAAGATGCAGAGCCCTTGAAGTAGAAAAGATGTTCAGCTCTCTTGTAGAATAGGAGCTTTGTGCAAAGATGCAAAGTCCTTATATGATGCTAACTTTTCATGCTTTGAGCAACACATAAATGAGCAGGAAATCAGGTGATTACACATGTTACTACAATTCCTTATTTTATGAAGTGGAGAGGGAGGTGTTCAGCACTTCGATGAGATAGAAGGAGGATAACTGTACATAGAAGTAAAAATAGCGATGGACTACCTACAGAAACGAACATTAGTTTTCAACAACAGGAAAAGCAACAATAGAAAAATAATTCAATACCTAGCAGAAGGAAAACCACCACCACCTCAACGTATTCTGTAAAGGTAAAACTGGGTAACACTGGTGTATGAGGGGAGAGGGGCAAAAGCAGTGGTTGAACCCGTGAGAAGCACAATTCCAGCTCTATTTCAGTGACTCTGTACCACCACTCAGTTGCTCTGAGATGCGCTGTGAATTTGAGACAGGCCTTGATGCAGGAAAAGGACTTTCTTTGAGACCGAAATCGAAGCCCTGAACTTCCCACAGGGCCTGTGTCTATGTGGAAGGATGCAGAGGGTCGCGTGCTCGCTTGCTCTTCTATTTTCGGCACAACAGGAAAAATGGAAGGAGTAAATAATCTATTTAGGCATATTTCTTTAATTGCTTATTTTATGAAAACCCAACTGCAGACAAAGCTGACGTTGTATTTCCTAGGAAATTAGCCTGTCAGAGAGATCTCAGGTCTTATTTAGCAGCCAGCTTTTGTGCTCTTGGTATTACTGCCACGGTAAGTAATTACTCATAATGTGACATGCATCATATCAGCCTTTTAAAAGTAATTAAGAAAAAGTTGCATAGCTTAATGATATGTACATACATCTCACCCTTGCAAGTTTTGCTTTGATAGTATCTGCTAGTTTTTGGAGGAAGGCCAGTTTGAAAAAGTAAAATAAATCAGTCCTAACAATGGGAGCATTATTAGCTTCCCAAAAGTTACAAACTCCATGCCTCACTCCAGCAGAGCATTTGTGTGCACAAGTAAGCATTTTCAAGTCTGTGAGTTGCCAGATGAGAAACTTCATGTTGAACTAGGATTTCTGATATTAAATAAGCCTTAAAAACACAGTTTAGTTACAGTGAGCCAGTTTCAGAACCGCAGCTCACCATCCCTGGCAGATGTAGCTGTCGCAGCCGGAGGGGTCACTGCCATCAGCTGTGTGCCCTTTCTCCCTGCTGACACCCTCCTACCTATAAAGAGGCAGCAGAATCGGTACCGTGTCCTCTCCTCAACCAGCGCAGTTCAGACTGGCGTGACTTCAGTGGCCATTAATTTTCACATTAGTACTCTGGGCTGCAAGCTGCAGAAGCTCAGGAGCGAACAAACACATTGCCTGTCCTCCCCCCTCTGCTATTGCTGTGGTTAATTGCAACAGAAGGGTATGGTGGACATGGGGGGGAGGAAACTTCTTAAATTGTCTAGGATGAATCACCAGAGTGCATGTGAAAAACATCCGGCATGTCTTCCCGACAGCCCGAGTGTCCCTTCTGCAGCATTCACGTTATCTTGGGTTGACATTTCTCCGGCCTAGGTCATCCTCTCTACCCGTAGTGACCCCCACATATAATAAGAGTATCTATAGACTGGAGATAAAAATTAGCAGGGAAAACTATTGCCTCTAAAATTCAGAAAGACAATAGATAACAGAACAGAAAAATCCTGGATGTCAGAATATTTTTCTTCTCCAAAGAAGTTGTCTTTTCAGAGCTGGGGTCAACAGCCCTCTTGGTACCTATTATTTTATTACATTCTTTGACAAAAATTGACAGCAGTAAAGAACAGCTTGTTCCACAAACCCCGCTCCCCCTTGCCTGCCCGCTCTCAACGTGCTCTTCCCCTTCCTGTGTGGCACTTTTTCACTGCCTTTAACTCGCCTCTCCGCATTTCCTTTGCGCCTGCCTCCCCTAGAAGCTCCGTGTGGTTTGCTGGGGGGCAGCCACCGAATGCACTGGCCATCAGCCCGGGGGTGGGCACCAGGATTTGGCACCAGTGAAATGATTTTACGTTCACTAACTAACCCTGGGACAACCTGCCCCAAGGTGTGAAAGGACGGGCAGCCGGACTCTCGACCCACAACTGCCGGGCTCTGCGGGCTCCACTTGCCTCACGCTTTTGCTGTTTTGACAGACAGCTACTTCTGATGAGGTTGGCTAAAATGAAAAAAAAAACCCCTTTGCAGGCCACGCAGGGGTGTGCCAGGGACTATACGCAAGCAACTCTGGCTCCAGGAGGGAGCTTGTCCCCTGTCCCTGCTGCTGTGCCGGGGGTCAGCCTCATCGAGTGACTTTGGCCAGGAGACCCCGCAGCGTCACGGCTGAGACCGGACCCCGGGGAGGCGCTACCTGCTGCCCCAGCTCACGTCGCACCTCCGCTCGCCAGGCGTGCAGAGCAGCGAGGCAGGAGACAGGAGGATGCTGAGGGAACAGGGCTCGCACTGCCCAGCACACAGCGTGAGCAGAGTGACAACTGCTGCGGGACGCTCAGGGGCTCATCTGGCGTTATTCCCAGTGCCGGTTTTGAATTTAATACCCACTTCTGGGTATCTAATAGAAAAAGAAGGCAAAAACATGAGGCTGGGGGTAGGAAGAAGACAGACAACAGCACCAGCTCAAGTGAGCACTATGTCCAGATCACTTTTGAAACTTCAGTATTTAAAAAAAACCAACGCAAAACAACTAGAATTTTTCAAAATGGGGAATGCATTTTTCCTCCTGACATGGAAATGCCCATAAAATTTGGTAAATACTTCTTTTATTTAATAATTTAAAACAATAATTAACGAAAAAAAGCTGGCACCTTCAAAATATTTAAAATGAGGTAGTTAAAATATTTTGTGACATTAGCAATGCTGTGGTCACTGCTGTGACACAAAAGTGCTTTTAAAAGAACTGAAGATGAAAATCACTGTTCAGAATTTCAGGCTGGTGTTGCTCAACCTGTCTCTTCTACTTCGTCCTTGTAATATTGATAGGAATTTTGCTTTTGATTTCAGTGGAAGTGTTGGGATCCTGAGTAGCCTGAAGACACTTAAGATTAGGAATTTACCTTTCAGGAGGGATACATTTAAGATGAAATGATGTAAAGGAATACTTTTAAGATACTGCCACAGTCTAAAGGGCTCATGGTCCTAACGACTGCGATTGCAGAACAGAATCTTTAATTTCCCACCACAGATTGCCTTGTTTTAGGGAGACCATAGAATCATAGAATGGTTAAGAGTTGGAAGGGACCTTAAAGATCATCGAGTTCCACCCCTACTGCCCTGGGCAGGGACATCTCCCAGCAGACCAGGTTGCTCCAAGCCCCATCCAACCTGGTCTTGAAGACCTCCAGGGATGGGGCACCCACAGCTTCTCTGGGCAACCTGTTCCCGTGTCTCCCCCCCCTCCCAGGAAAGAATTTCTTCCTAGTATCTAATCTAAATCTCCCGTCTTTCATTTTAAAACTGTCACCTCTTGTCCTATTGCTAGACTCCCTGATAAAGAGTCTCTCCCCATCTCTCCTGTAAGGCCGCTCTAAGGTCTCCCCCGAGCCTTCTCCATCTCCCCCAACTGTCTCATCTCAACAGAGATGGCCTAACGCATGGCAGTATCCTTTACTCTTACAAACATAGGCTGGTTTTAGAGCAGTTTTCAGCTGATTGAGGAGTTATGTAATTGCACCAATTACATCCAATTACATAATTAGAGTAAATAAGTAATAATATAATTAGGTACCGTAATTATGTAGTTATGACAGGTAGTACTAATGCTGATAAAATCCATTATGAAACTTGCTAAGAACTGTGGACAGAACACACGAGAACAAAACTTTTAGGGCTTCATTTGCTAAAGTCTTTCATTCTTCCAATGGGCAAAATAATTAATTTAATTACTATACCAATAGCCTTTTATTTTTTCAAATGAATGGAGGCACAAATCATAGGCTAATTCATATCTCTCTGTTTTGCTGCAAAAAAATTCAGTAACTAATCACCTACATTTTTTGCCTACATTTATCTATTTACAGCTACCAAAGCTTAGGTGAAATCTGCGTGTACGAATTGATGTTAACCTTCACTGTTCCAGTTATCGCATTCAACTGTCTCCTCTGACAAATGGACAAAAGGAACATTCAAAGATTGCTTTATTGATGTAATACAAGTTCCGTGCATCTCTCTGGTTTTGCTAGGGATGGTATTTCTGGTCAAATGGGTCAGAAAAGAAGGTTTTTTTTCCAGGAATGAAAATTCAATAGGGGAATAATTCATGCAGGTTCTCAGTGCAACTGCAAGGCATGTAGCCAGTTTTTCAAATTTTCTGTCTTTTTGGATATTGTATCTGACTTAATAAAAGAGGCCTGGATAACAAATAATAAAACAAATAAAATCTACTGTCCTGATTTAATTTTCATTAAAATTTCACCTGATAACTGATATAAGATACTGTACAAGAAGGATGTGCGTCACTGGAAGACCTGAAATGCTTTATGCCCACCATCATCTCCATAAAGTACCTGTCTGAAAAGCTACAGGTGTATAACCTGTGTGCTGTTTTACAATACATTTTAGGCTTGATTTTTTTTTCTTTTCAGAAAAAAGGAAAACGTAATACCTTGCTTTATGAAAGCTGGATAGCTACCGATTACCTCCATCACTGCTCAGAGCAGTACACTAAGCACTAAAGCAAATACAGAACTGCTGGAGAAATCAAAATCACAGGGAACGTTAAGAGTTTGCAGCCGATGTCCACAGTCCAGAGGAAGAAAGGAAAAGAAGTCTTCAACCACAAGGTCTTTTGAGGCCAGAGGCATGCAAGATAATGGAAATGCCTTGAAACACACCACCCCAGAACAGAAATAAAAGTGAACTTGGAAACCTGCAAAAAACCTGCCTTTGACTGAGGGGTGTGTACAACATCATCTACAAGCTTCCCCTTCTTGAACTGGAAAACTGGGAATGTGAATTTAGATGAGTAAATAATTCCCATCCCTTTTGGCACCCATACTTTCAAATAATATTGCAAAACAAGAAAACCATTGTATTCCTGTTTTTTTTTTTCCCCAGTTGTGCTATCATAAAGCCTTCAAACCAGATGCTTCCCTGTCTGCTGGACAAAAGATACCTAAAAAAGACTCAGACATAATATTCACAGTCATATTTTTGGGTCCTGATGGGTCTGGGCAATGGAGAAAAGAGACTATCAGAAATTCACTGGTGTGTAGTTAATACTGATAACCATTTCAATGTTACTTTTGGCAATACTTTGCAAGACAATTCTACTTGTAGACAAGTACAAATAATAATTGGTTCCTAACTGCAGTTGTAAGGGTAGTGAGGATGATATGTGGAGCTAAACTCTACCTTCTGTTGAAGAAAGCATACTGCAGTGTACTCCGAAATTTTGACCTATGTGTATCTAAAGATGGATCTGAGCCTTGAAGATTGGATTTGGGTAGAAATTCTCACTACGTAATCTGGCTGTGAAAATAGAGAATTTGTGTTTGATCCATTAAAGCTACAGAAGCAGCCATAAAGACATACCTAATCCTAATAAAAACTAGCAGAGCTAAGAGAGCTTTTCCAGGAGTATGATTCATGGCGTTTTTTCAGTCATATTCTGTATCACCTGAAATATAAAATCTCATTCCACCTTGTCCCCTTCAAAGAGTTCCTGAGACTGTCCTGTTCTTCCAACCACCCTATATTTATAAATATTTGTCGCATTCGCACATCCCCCAGTGAGCCTCATTCAGCAATGAGTCTGTTCCATTGGCAAGCCCCAGTTCTCTTGCAAAAGGTTAATTTGAAGTCTGCCTCTCTTGTGCCAGATCCTAACCAGAACTTGGTCTCTTACCAGGGGTCTCTTACAGGGACTTGGTCATCTCTTCCAGCATCACAAGAATGGTTGCTCAGCTTCCAGTCCATCACAAAGTCTGAATCAGCTTCTCTCTCTGTCTTTAGGACAAAAACCATACCTCAGGCTTAATTTCTGCATGGAATGCATCTCACATGTCATGTAATTTCATTACTATCATGCCATCCAGGTTTGAGGTAAAACAGAATCAACTTTCTGTTCAGTAATTTTACGTCTTAGCTAGGCCTTTTCTCTCTGAAATTAGCAGCATCTTGGGGAGAAAACCTGTTGGCTTTTAGAGTGATAAGAGCTGTGTTTATAGTTCATGCCAAGCAATGGTGTGCAGAGAGGCTCTTATACTTATTGCTGTAACAACCAAGGTCAGCTAATTTTGTTATTTAGCCCATCTGGGGGGTCAGAACAGAAAAGCGTAGAGGGGTCCCACCTGCAGGGAGGAGGGGACAGGAGAGGTGACCCAAACCTGACCAACGGGGTATTCCATCCCATCTGCCCCATGCTCAGTATAAAAGCTGAGGGATCAAAGGGTCAGCCTCTTTCTTCAATGGCCGACGTCCAAAGAGGACCCTGTTTGTTATCTGCCCTTGATCCCGATCCGTGTGTTCCTGACTCCAGAGCTGGAACCCAGTTCCCATCCCGCAGGGAGTCCAGTCTGGGACTTCCCCAGTGCCTGCTGGTGATGTCATCCTGGGAGCTTGATGCCGTTTTGTAACTATTGTATCTATTTCATTATTTCCCTTTAATTTTATTATTAATATTTCATTAAAGTAGTTTAGTTCCTTCTAAACTCGTAAATCTCTTTCTCTCTCCTCCTCTCCTCCTGGGAGCGAGAGGTGGGGGGAGAGCATCTGTCGCCATCATAGGCCACTTCGGCCGAAACCACAACACATGTTGTGTTTGAAACCCACCAAACACATCTGCTAGATCAACTGCAACTGCTAGATCAACTGCTATATGCCGATAGCTGCAAAACTGTCCACAGTATGAGCTGATGTCCAAGTGTTTTCCTTTTGACTCTTCTTTTGGTCACAAGCAAAGCTGTATCTCTAAATCTCTTCCTCCAGCTGAATATCATACTTCCAGAATACTCCACTCTTCCAGTCAGATTATTTTCTTTCATTTCTTAATATTCCTTGTACCATGTGGTATACAGTAATATCTCCAGCTCCAAGAGAAAGAGTCCTTTTTTTGTTCACTTAAGCAGTTTCAGTTGCTTCTGCTACACAGCACTAGTATTTCTGCAGCACACCTTCCCTAGATTTTCTACTGGGGACTTTAAACCACACAAAGATACAATTACTAATCCCACATCAGCCACTTGTAGTTTGTTCAAATGTTTGTTTTTCTTTTTTTCCTCACTCCTCCGTTCCCTTTTCCATTCCATGTAAGCTTTACACTTCTAGGTTCATATGTACCTCTCCCATTATCCAGAACAAACATTAACTTTATACATACCCATGGAAGAAATAAGCCTTTCTTCAGAGGGCTTAATAATCCCAAAATATGGATTACTATTAACCACTTAAACCACACGCATTCTGCCACAGAGGAACAGGGGCTTTGAGAAATCATTTTAGTGCTTGAGGTCACATGTCTTTTGGTGCTTTTGGTGAATATTGTAGATATTCAAGCAGAGGTTCCCACCATTAATGCAAACGTAAAATTCATTAGTGAATTACATCAGAAAAGTCAAACCACTGCCGCCACAGGATGAATACACTTACTATGAATATTAATGCATCCCTTGGAATTAAACATTAATAGTTAACATACATACTTGCAAAGTTTGAAATCATACAAACGTTGCAGGGAGAGGAAGAGAAGAAGTAACAGACAAATAGGACAAGCCCTAGAGTCTGCAGACGTTACTTATTACACGAATTAAAGTGCATTTCTGAGATAAGACTGAGATTACACATATTTTCATTTGTAAGAGGACATCTTGCCACTATGAATAGTTTCTTGTAATGGAAAAGAAGATATGAGCATTTGTTTTAGCTTTCTATCTTGCCTATCATACTGCAGAAGTGTAGACCCCTTACTGCCTAACAGTATAAATGCCCTGAGCTGGGCAATGAGATTGATGGTTCAAAACTTCCATGGATGTAGGTTCTTCTTCTATATCTGAGCACCGAATTCCCATCATCTGCCACACCACCTTCCCAGGTAGTAGTAATAGCACTTACAAAAGCTCAATTTCATCGCAGCATTCAAGCATGCACTCCTGTCTAAACATGAGCCGTTCCACTAATGCAAGTTCTTCAAGGTAAGCTCTGCGTAAGCCTGCACAGTGGGTAGGAGTCATCTCCTCTAACTTTAGCCAGTTCCCCACTAAGGAATCTTGTCTAAACTGATCATTTAGGCTCTCAATAGAGTGAGAAAAGCAATGCCAGGGTGAATCACCTCAGCTATGCCAAATACCTGTCTTAAAGCAGGATAAATAACCCAGCTTTCTGCACTGACAGGGCAGGGAGCTGGGATCGATTGAAACCAGGTGGCTGACTTGAAGACAGCTGAAGTTAAAGAAGAATCTTCCCCTTGGCTAAACTGAGGACTAAAAGGGCACATGTCATCTCACTAATGAGGTTGGGTAGTACGTATAATCAAAGGCCCGATGAGGGATAACAGAGCAGATACTCTCCAAAAGAAAAGCGGGTCCAGAAATGCATGAACAGCAAAGCCCGATGCGCATTTGGTTACAGCCTCCTCTGGGATTCAGACATATGCCAGTTCTGTAACCACAGACCCTGGCGCAGGCCCTAAGCAGTGCAATGCCTGCCAGGAAGTCCATGGGAAGAAAATGCTGCACCAGAATATCCCAGCAGGTATGAAGAATTACTCAAAAATGAAGCCCCAAGCCAGGTAGCCTTGATAATCCATCCCTTTCTCTCAGCAGAACAAACCCTCTTTGGTAGCAGGCTGGAAATGAAATGTAATCAAACATCTCTCTGCCCCAGTGTCATCAAATTTCTCTCTCTGAATCCAAGTCATACTCTCACTGCTTCATGAGGCAGTTTCTTTAGCTCTTCAAATCCCTGCAGCAGCTCTCCTCAGTCTGTTCAATAGCTTGTTCACAGCAGTCATAGGAGAAAAGCACTAGCCCTCAACACTGACCCTGCGTTTCACTGTTCAGCAGGAGATGTTATTTTTCTGGACAGCAGCCCAGAGACACTGGACAAAGCTGGAGCAGCAGCAGATGTTATGATGCATGCTCTTCTGCCCCTGGTTTGGCTAATGAGGCAGCAGAGCTCACAGAGCATGAAAGCACGAACGCCAGACCGGAGACTGTGGCCTGTGCCTTCATCTTTTTCCCGGTGTTTAAAACCGGGCTTTGTTGCAAACTGTCTAAGACACGTCAAAAGATCTTCAAAAATACAGATTGATGCCTCCAATTGTTCAGAGACAGGGCAAAAGAAAGATATTGCCTGCTCTGGCTGCAAGGAGCATTGCTCAGCTGCATAAAGCACGTGCCCAAACTGACTTACCACAATCATTTGCGCCACGTAGCTCTCCGGGCCAGTGTATTCAGTTGGATCTTTAACTTTGACAAGAACTATAAAGTACAAATAATGCCACATGTTGTGTTCCGACTTTATATGCTCCTCAAATGAAACAGTCTTGTTATCAAATTTATCTCTCTCCAGTCCTGCAAAAAGACATGAACACAATGCAAAAAAAAAAACAAACTTCAATACAAAAATACCCAAATCTGTTAAATATGTCAGAGAAAGCAGCCTAACTCAATTTAAAGGATCATAAATGTAAAGGATCTTAATTTAAAAGGTATAACCGCATACAGTAACTGCCAGGCAAGAAATACCAGGCCAGAAGGCACTCCTGACAGAATTCTTTCAGTACAGTGTTTATTCTCTTTTGTGATATTTCCTCCTAATAACAATATAATAAATACGTTACAATTTTACAGTGCCTTCTACGCTGAGGGCTATAAAGTGCTTTACAAGTGTTGGCTCCGATTCTTTCTAAATGCATACTGGTAGGCACACAGCGTGGAACCCAGGTCCCGATCCTGCAAAGATTTATGCACGCGTTTAGCAGCAAGCATGTGAATAGTCCCACTTAAGTTGCGGTGGGATTGTTTGTGCGCTTAAACCTGGCAGTGAGGGAAAGTCTCTGCAGCTTTGTAGTCACACAGTCTTTATTTACAAAGCTGTAGTCGTAAGAACTTTTTTTTCCCCCCTGTAACGAGTCAAATGTCTGAAGAAGAAACCCAGTGTGAGGAAGGACAGGATTCACAAATGTCTCCCCCAGTGTTACAGCTTTCCTCCCTGGATCTCTTGTGGAGTCTTCCACAGACACTAAAGCCGTTGTGCTCTGCAGAGTGTTCATCCCTGTCATTACAACCATGGGAACAACACCCAGACTACAAAAAAGACGATATTCCTAAAGTACCCCAGGGACTGCCCCTCTTTGTGAGCACACCTCAAAATAAGTGGGTTTATCCATGGGTTTTGTGGGGATTTTTAAAATTTAATTCTTTTGTTCCCTGTTTCATATCACCTTCTGAAACAGGTGGATTTTGCCATTGTTACCCTTCTGGAATGCACTGTGCTGTGAAGTAGCAAGCTGTACTTTCATCTGCATCACACTTTGTGAAATAAAGTCAGCAGCTACACCATCTCCATTAGTGGTGATGATGCGAGCCTCTGATCCTGGATGGAGACTGTGAAGCCACTTCTTAGCAAAGCCTGCTTTTGACTCCTAAACCAAATCTTTTTACTACTGAGAAACTAAAACAAACTCTGACATTTTTACAGACTTTCCTTGTAGAAGATAATCACCCCTTCCGTTCATGCTTTATTTATTGAGGAATAGTTCATTTAACTCCTTTTCCTATCAAATGTCTCAATAGCTCAATAACACCTACCACAGATGAAACAGGTTGTCTTTAGTATTTCTTCTTTTTTCTGCTTTTCACTCCTGAGATCAGCAAATGTATCAATGATGACTCCAAAGATGAGGTTCAGAACAATAATTATGACAATGAAGTAAAACAGAAGATCATAAACAACTCGCGCAGCAAACAAGGGCTCCTGAAACAATAATAAGGTTGCAATAAGATATAAAAATAGCACACCTCTAAAATATTAAGCAACATTTTCACATTAGCTCAAGCAAAGCTATGCATCTTTCTTTTCATATGCCAAATTCTGCTAGCCTTACTCATAGAAATGGAGAGGGACTACCTATGTCCTAAGCAAAGAAGGTATGGCTTCATGTGCTCTCATTGCTTTGGGATTCCTGTGGTCCTTTACCTTGTTTCACACAGCATGAAGAAGAGGGTGGCTTGTGTACCGGATGCAGCGTAGATGCATTAGTGCAGTGCTCGACTGAAGATAATTACCTTACCAGTACAGAAATGGGGATATGCAGTTTCTAGTATCCACTGAGAGCAATGATAGCTCTTCTTAATACTGCCTTTTGGCATGCAGGCATATGCTTATGGCCTGTCCTTGTGGAATATTCCAGACTAATGCCAAGTTTTCACATGGAAAACAGGGGAGCAGGCTTGCGCGATGCCAAGGCCGGGCTCCTACACTCTGCACCCAAGCAGGCCATGTTGATGGTTTTAGCACCGTGCCGATGCCGTCGTACGGCTGTAAGCTGGCTCAGAGTGGGCAGACCAAGCTCGTGTCTTTCAGGAACGCAACATGCACATGCACACACACATGAAGTGCTCATATTCCCCATTTCATCACACTCCTGTGGAAGAGGTGGCCTGCAAATTCCCTGCCAGGGGGGGAGACGGCCCTCCAAGCCTCCAATGGAATGCCTCAAACACTCGCAAGGAAATAAATAACGCAGGCCTGACGTTCAAAGAACTGGTAAGACTCATAGGCCCCAGAAAAGCACTGGGAAGACTGTCTTGTGGAGACAAGAGAGTTCTACCACTCACGTGGTAAGCTTGCTAGTTCTCTGTTCTCGAGGCCATTGTGTCCGATAATTTATTATCAGCAAAAATCTATATGAAAGCGCACACTCCTGCATATGCTAATGAAGATTACAGAGATCATGCTAAACACCTAAATCATGCTACACATCACCTGAGAGAGGGGAGAAACCTGAGATGAGGCTGTCCTTAGCAAGAGGGGTGGGCCATGCTAATTCAGCAAATGTAAAAGGGGAAAATAAGTGCCCCTAGAGAGAATAAAGAAAAAGATTGTACCTGGGAAGATTTTTCCCAAGAAAGATCATGCCTGGGAAGATTTTTTCCCAAGAAAGACAACCATATCTGGGAGAACTTTTCCAAGAAAGAAGAAGATTATGCTGGGGAAGCTTCCCTGAAAAAGATGCTGGAACCAGGACCGGCGACCTCTTTATCTGTCTTCTTCTCTATCTTTTCCTTTATCCTTCAGTTTCCCTTTACTCTTAGAGTTGTTAAGTAGCAGTTAGAGTTGTTAAGTAATGACTTTAAGTACCGCTTGCCATAAGTTGTCATATACCTGTTTTTAAGTAACACAATGCATATCTCCCTGCTTGCCATAATTTTTTATATACCTAACCAATTATTGATGACTCGTTAAGACCTATACTAATAATTTTGGGAAACCAATAAATGTTTCTGTATGGATCTTGAGATTTATCTCACCTTAGTCCGTGCTGTTGGGGATTTACGAATCCCAGTCACTTACACCCCCTCCCCCCCCACTCTCCTGAGAGTGGGACATGGCATCTTGTTTTTACATCATAGCTACTTTCCTTCTTGCAAAGGTTGGACTGGACTCCCACTGACACCTCTAAAAATAGCAAACAGGAGATGATGCTCAGTGTAAGGAGGAGGAACATAAAACCCAAGTCCTTTTCATCACCATGATACGGATGTTACTGATTTTCTCAGTTTGCTGCACCATCGTTGGGATAATAGTGCTACCCTTTGTGAAGTGCTTTAATGTAGTTAGCACTAAATAACTGCTAAGTGGCAAGGGTTGCTTTCCAAGTCTGTGTTTACAGACTTCATGCAGACTATGGTTCCTGTAGAATCTCCCAGACTATGAGTTAGCACCTAGATTCCTAACTAGCACAAGGAGCTCTTCCATTCAGACCTGAGTTATGTGTCTGTGGACTCCTGCAAGCCCTGCTGAGATCCTACTTATTTAATCCCTGTGTTTTGGAGGAACCTTCTGGAAGAGGACATATACCACAATATATTAAATTCTCTTTTGACTTCGATGCTGGTTGAGTACAAGTAAACAATAGGACCTATTCCAGGGCAAATGCCAGGCTGAATTTCAGTTAAAAATACACCTTGTGTATTACAGTGGAGGGGCTTGACATACACTTATCAATCCATTTCGAAAGTTTGCATTTATAATTCCTAGTGTAATAGAAGACTGATCCAATGCAGAGACACTTCTTAGCAGTGCTTGGAAGGTTACAATATGCTACAGTTTTCTAGAAGGAAAATCTACTAGCTAGACTTCCTTTCCTCAAGTATCATCATTGCACCAAGCTTACCACTTCCCATTAAATATTCCATCTGGATGTAAAAATTACATGGATAAATTAGCTGCGTGACATTAGAGCAGACTAGATACAAATACTGTCTCCAACCTCCAAAAATTTACTTTGGCATTCATGAGATGCACAGGGAGTAATGCATTTCCTCAGCCAAAACACTTACATCTTTGGAAGGCTTCCTGAGCACATCTCCCACACCACCACCATTTCGCAGGCCTTGGTTTAATACAGTCACAATGCACATGAGCAGGGTGTCACAGGTCCTTTCTATTCCATCCTCCTCCTCTTCACCTGCAAACAGGAGAGCAGCAGCTTTAGGAATCACAGAATCTAACCATCACTCATCAGATCGAGCCACAATTCACTGTTAGAAACTGCACCACACATCTGCCTTTCATATTCTTTGGCGAGGATTTCACCGATCATCCCTATCCGCTTGCAGACCGCTGCAGACATACTTAGGCACGTCAGGCGTACTTAGTCTGAAGAGAGACAGAGAAAATCCCAAGCAGTTCTCCCACCAGTAACTTTGTTAATGACCCGGAGCTGCCATCTCTATTCACGGGAGTACCCCTTTTCCTTGCACGTACTCCCACTGGTTTCAGTATGACTGCTCTGTCAGTGAGCCTCCTAAGCGTGCAGCTGACACATAGAGGAGGAGCAACATAAACACACAATTAGAAGCACATCGGTAAAAGGATTGTCTTCCAGTGAAATCATTTCTCTACCCACTCATGTACAAGCCAAGTCATGTTAGCGTTTCAAATCATTAAGGAGGGGCTGGCTTTTATGCGAGTAAATTTGTCCACGACCTTTCCACCAGCACACGTGCTCAAGCGCAGGTCTGACATACATTAAATGAAAGACTGTCCCTGACCTCATCTTGAAAACTTGGATTCTATTCTTACCTCTGCTGCAGAGCTGCTGCGTGGTTTTGGCTGGGCCACAGAGGGTACTATTGTGCAGGAGATATTTGAACGTGCAGAGGAGCTGGGCTGGAACACCAGTCCCTGGGGGGACTTCGTCTGCCCCGGCCAGAATTCCTCCCCCCATGCCCTCACCCCCATGCTGTGCCTCCTTTTGAAGAACCCTGCCTGAGTTGTTCCCTGTGTCCTGCTGGCTTGCACTGAAGGGTCAGGACTGCCGTTTCTCCTGCCTTCCTTTCTCTTTAGGGATACGTTTGCTTAAGCAGTGAAGGCAGCAACTCTCACCTGGTTTGCTTCATGCACTTATTGTAACACAGTTTAATAAATAACAACATCCTGCTGTGATGGTTAACTGAAACAGCACACTTAACAGCCCCAGACCACCACATCTGGGGCACTGAGGCAGATTTTGATCAACTGAATTGACTGAAATCACTCACATTACAGAAAAGCACTTTGGGTTTAAAACGCGGGTTCCCGAACGGAGGTGTATGCATCACGATTGGTATTGCTGAACGGAGCTGGTGTCTGTGGCCTTTGCCACCACTGCTTTTGCTACACAAGCAAATTAAATAAGAAAGAACTCCTGAATGAAGGAATTCTGAGTAAGAAGGAAAGCAAAAGCAGACGTAAGGATAGACTTCCCTGTTAAACTACAGTCCTTACAGAGACTGCTACCACTAATAACTCCTGATTTTTTAGAAAAATGCTTAAATATTGAAACTGAAAGGATTGAAACTTTATCAAATCTGGAAATTTTTTGCTAGCACTGTGATCTTAGTCATAGCAATTAAACTATTCTGCTTTTGTACCCTGCCTTTACTTCCTCCTCCCAAACATAACTCCATCAATTTCTTTGGAGCTAATATCTCTGCTTGAGAAGACGACCATCCACAAGACAAATTTAAAACCTTTGTACAAGAACAAGGTTTTCACTGTTCACGAGACCAGGGTCAGGTGCTGGAAACAGCAGATGGTCAGATTCTGGTGAATGACAGGGATAAACCAGGGCTACAAACTGGAAGGCGCAACACCAGAGAGAGTTATCTGCTAGAAACCCTAGCTCACAGCCCCCCGTGTTGTGAGAGATGCAAATTCCAAGATGCAAATTCAGAGCAAGCCCATGCTTCAGAGAGACGCAAGATACCACTCCTCAGCTGACTAGCACATCTTACAACAGAGAAAATCAGCATCCCACACTGCAGAAAAGCAAGCTCAGGTTGCTCTTTCTCAAAGAATCAGACAGCAGACAGCCTGAAGTTGGCAGAAACCTCTGGTGCAGCAATGTAGGCTGGAGGGAGCATACAGACACCCATGTGTTTACCCTACTTCCACTCCCAGATGTGGAGCAACAAGAGCTACCTTCAATCTGGGAGCCAGATAACCCTACGGGCACACGTTCTGCCCCAGCTGCTTTGCCCTGGTGCTCAGCAGCACTCATAACCCAGACTCAGCCCCTGTCGACACAGACTATGCCCACACTATCAAAAGGAGTGGATCTGTGGGGTGAAACGTTGCTAAGGTCCCAATGTTGACGCTAATTGAGGTTCAGAGGGTCTTATTTGCAGTTCCAGCCTGGTGAGCGGCCCATTAGTGGCTAGACAGCATTAGGTAGGCTGTCTTCTGATTAAGTTTAATTCAAAGGTAATGCAGGTGAAGCACTAAGACAACCCCCCGATGTTAATCACAGGGCACTAAGTGGGATGATAGGAAGGTTTACTTCAAAGATCCTCAACTGATGGCCCCCAGCTACCTGGCTCCTGGGCCTGACCCCCAACAAGCACAGGCATGAGAGAGCACGTGGGTCTTGCTGAAATTGCACAGAGTGGTACCAGACTCGGGAGTGGAATGAGTTTTTGAAAATGTCTCCTTTCACAAACAAATATCTGTGCAGTTTTCTAGCATGGGTCTTTATGGGCTACAAAGCACGAAGAGCCATGTAGTGTAGGATGTGAAGTTCCTGTAAGTCATTAAGCGCTTCACCAGGCAAAGACTTAAGTGATATGGAAACGCCACCGGAGCGAAGGGTGGGAGACTGCAAGGGAGACGATACAAAACATTTTTATGCTGACAGCTCAATGCAGCAGTGAGGAAGCAGGCTGCGGAGAAGGGATGCTCTTTGAGCAGAGCAGACTGGCTCCCAGGTTAACTCCCGCACCCACACAAGCAATGACTGAGCACACGTTCAACCCATGAAACTTGAGGTAGAAGCACAGTCTCACCAGAACAAACGATTAGCGGTGATCTGATCCAAAAAGCAACGTATTTATGTCTCCACTCTGGAACCTGAGACACTATTGATAACATTTTATGTTTCTTACAGACAGCTGTGTACTTCTTCATGCTGCTACAACGTGAATCCCACCAAATCTCAGGCCTTTGCATTCCATCATGTTCACGCTTTTGCCGGAAGGGAGATGCGTCCCAGCAGAAGACAGAAGGCAGAGCAGTACTTTTTGAGAGGTGATTCACTGACTAAGATGAGCAAAACTGTTCTTGCTGAATGTTGTTTTTTTTGTGTTACTAGATAAATTACAATTCTCCAAGATTAAGTGACAGTGCACTTAGATGTTTTGTACAGCTCCCTTTCGTTATTGTTTAATTTTAAAGAAACAGTATCCAAACAATAAGAAATGTGAAATTTCTATCACTTAAAGAGCTTGGCAAAGCTGCCATTTCTTTTGACTGATTGATTACTCTTTGAATGCAGCAGCTTTGCCAATAGTTCTTAGACTGTTTTCCCTATCTAGTCAGACAGCTTTCCATGTTGTTTTGTTTATGAGGCCTGTTTACACCATCTGGGGAGAAGAAGCCTACTTTTATAGCCCTCTCCCTGAAACCCTTGATCCTAAAAACTCAAAAATTAATAGTGGAAGAACAAAATACATGAAACAGCATTACACTAGAACATACGATAGGAAGGAACCACTTAGGTCCTCAATTTCAGCCCCCAGCAACCACAGGCAACTGTAGCAGTAAACATTCGAAGCCTATAGACCATGCATTGTGCAAACTGCCACACTGTAGAGGCCACAACACACTAAAACAAACTTAATGTACATAGTGAAAGACCAACCACAACTGGACTGTGCCACAGGAAGAGAGTAGGAAAGGCGGAGTAGCACCACCATCACAGGTCTCTGTCTAGCAGTGCATTTGGCCAACGAAACTCCCAAGTGACCCTTGTAGCCTCAAACTACAGAAGAGGGCAAAGCACTCTGCCAGCTTGATCTAGGAAAAATTCCTTCCTGACCCAATATCTGGTAACTGGTAACTGCCCCAGCAGGACACACTGCTCAGACCTTTTATTTTAACTGAGCGTATTTAAAGTTGACAGAGTCCTTTGGACATATAGGTCGGCTTCTTAATGCAGCTATCAAAGTAAAACCAGGTGGACTCATCTGCTGAACCAGAACTGTCACTTGCCACAAGCACGAAACAATGCAACTTGTCTATCGCGGGAAAAGCTTGCAACAGTCCGCGTTTCCCTGCATGTGCCACAAGCCAGGAAGGCACAGACGGAATGCTGCCTGCGCTTAGCTGAGCCACGGTAACTCATTAAGACATAGTAACTCGATCCTGGATCTGGGCTCTTAGGTCTTCTGGCTACACTACAAACGTAGCTTAGATGTATGTAAAAAGTACACACAAAAGCTTGCTGATATAGGCTACGCCATTAACATCAACTTATGTGGCCCTAAATGGACCTAATAGTGGCTCAGTGTGTGCAGGTGAGGATGCTGCAGATAAGCAGCAAGCTTCTTCTCCCAGCAAAGTCAGTTGTAAAGAAGCAACCTGTATGTTCAAGGATAATGATTCAGCAAGCCCTTTTAATAACAAAATTAATGTCACTGCAATTGGAAATCAGGTGTGGGAAGCAATCACATTAAAGGGAAGTTGCAAACTAAGCTTGAAGTCTTGCTGAAGCCTTGTACTTTACGACATTGATCATCACTTCTCCCAGTAGCAAAAGTCTCCGCAATAACACACAAATCCCTCAGTCCTAATTGATCATCAGTTTGGGGGAACTTTTGTACTAACCTGGGTTAATAATCGGGATGCTTGTGGAACAGTTCTCTTTTGCACAGGCTCCCATCATTGATGTGAGGGTTGTAGTGGGGACTGCACCAATATCTGTGGAAAAAGCAGAATATTGAAAAAAAGACAGATACTACATTGATACTAAGTTTTAAACCATTATTTTCTGGAAATGAATCACTAAGTTGAAAAGTTGAGAAGAAAAAGCAGAACAAATTATACCACCAATTCCTCCTTCCTCAAACAGTCTGCCTCAACAGCTCAAAGCAATCACAAGGAACAAAACCACAGTCTTATATTTACTGTATATCACAGCTATTCCCATTTCATCTCCTGAAATTAATGAATCCACATCAAATGCTGCTACTTCTGGTTAGAACAAAATATATTCAAAGCAAGAAACAACTGTCAGATAGGAAAATAATGTCAGCTTTAAAACCATTAGATAAATTATTCACAACAGCTGACAAGAAGGACACCAAGCTGATGTTCAGTTATCCTGAATGTAGAATATTTAAGAGTCTTCAAGGATTATAACACAGTTTGGTACTCATTTGTAAATATGTATGGGTTTGTGTAAAACACTAATTTAACATTCCCAAAGTGGGTAAATGTGTACATCAGCTTGATTTTATCAAGCCAATTTTATCTTGCGCATCTTCAACAATTTTCTGCATTTCAAATCAGAGATACAAAAAGGTTCAAGGAGAAAAAAATGAAGGCAAAATCATACAACCAAAGTAACAGCCTAGGATAATCTGTGTAACATAGAAAACACCACTCTGACTTTCTCTTTGTGCTACTTTATAAAGACAAAAATCTAAACACTTGTCTTGCATTGCATAGTGTTCCATCAGTATATCATCAGCATATTTTCTTGATGAGTTTTTGATCAGGAATGGCAATGTATAAAGCCAGCAAGAATATACCCACATGACAAAAATCTGCCAAGAACTCAACAGAAGAAACACAAACACACAGGAACTACTGCCCTGGAGCAGAGTAGCCTCGCAGCCATTCTTCCAAGATGGTCACAATTACCTTTCAAAGTCAAACTTCACATCACAACTTCTGTCCCAAAAACGAATGGTAAGTCAAATATAAGCCAACCTAGCCCTTTTAAAATGATCAGTGGCAAAAAAAAAAACAACCAAGGTGTGTTAAAGAAATGGTCAGGCTCTTTTTTTATCATATGGTACCGAAACAGCTACATGGGTACACTATGCCCACAAGTTCTGAAGGACCTTTTCCTTGTTTGTGTGCTTTAGATCCTGAAATAACAAATTTAGGAAAAATGTGTCAATCACTGAGTGCACACAGTCCAGGATAGACTCCATGCATTGTACTCTGTTCAATTAATCACAAGCTATTCTATGCAGACAGTTCCTTCTCTGCCCGTGCTCCCAGCAGGCTGGCTGGCAGCATACTACAAAGGTCTCAACAGATCAGCCCTGGCTTCTTTCTAGCAGAGCAAGTTTGTAACTCTCTATCCATATTGGTAAAATCTCTCATTTCAGAAAGCTGAAATCCTCACCTTTTTAAAACTGGTTATAAACCTCCCAATGATTTTACTAAAGCCAGGATTATACACTAACAGCGATGCTCATAAAATACACACTGAATTAAAAGGTGCTCCAGGAAATCTCCTATCAGCAGAAGTGTGGACTCTGTAATAAATTTTTGCTGGATGAAGCTTAAAAAGTAATCAAATGAATACATCTCCTGAACACATTAAGATTACATGCCTCGTGCAGTTACACAGAAAATACTATGAGCTGCTTTTAAGCTGGGATGAGAACCAAGAGAATTCACTCGGAGTTGCTCTTACCAAATACTTAGGAAATGTAGAAATATTTTTTTTTATATTAGCACAAATTTGAAAAGAAAACATAATTAATTAAATGTGAGTGTTAGATTTTAGAATTTCAACAGGTTAAGTCTAATCTAAAACAACCCTATACACATTAAATTTTAGCCAGGGAGTAATTGAGTCCTAAGGTGTACGGAGTTAGTTCTGCTCCCACAGATACAAATAAAAAAATATTATTTCCTTAGATGAAAGTTAGACTAGGTAGATGGAAAAGGTGTATGTCAGAAGGAAATTTTAATATAAAAACCAATACCTGCAACAGGGGTCCTGATTTTCAACCTGTCGACCTCCATGATAAAGTCATCTTTCAAGAAGAGGAACCCAATGATGGAAAAGAGGTAAACCAGGATGAGTGCTAGCACTGCAGTGAGGATAATGGAACGACCATTCCGGGTAACACTTTTTATTACATTTAGCAATGTCTCCTCTCTGTACACCAGATCAAACAGCTGGGAAAAGCATAGAGTAAAGGAAAAATGAATACAAATGAGGCAATATATAGATGCTACACAGGAAAACAATCTGAACTACTGAAACATACATCTAGCCACGTTCCAAATTCTCAGCTTCATAAACACATAATTCACATCGATTTCAGTGGAAGCTGGGCATGCTTATAGGAGGAATTTAGCACAGAACTTAAAATTTTAAGAGATATGATAGCAAAATACAAAGCTACAAAGAAGACATTATATATGAGCCCGACCCAGACAAGATCCATTGCTTACCCATGTTCAAAATTAGCCTAAATTAAAATTAAAAACCAGTGCTTTCACACTGTGGATCTACATCTACAAATTAATTTTTCATGTTATATCCCATCTGATAAACATGCATGGGCTGCAACTCAAAAATGCACTCGTATGCAAGTAATTACATATCTGTAAAACTGCTTCTTTGAACTCATAGCATCATTTAAAAGTCACTCACACGTGCAAGGATCTCTTTTTAGGACAAAGTTAATTTCATTGCACTGTTTGTATAAAAGTAGAAACCTCTGTTCTTCTTTACTCTGCACTACATGCTTTCCTGGTATTTAACTTTAAAGAAAAGCATACATTAAGACAATACTGCTTTAAATGTCAAAGACCTAAAATAGCAATTATATGTGCTAAGAGTTTTTCAAGAAACTACAGCTTTTTTTCTCTTGCAGTTCAATTGATTTTCTATAGTGCTTTGGACCTTATCTATAATGTATGTATTTCCACTTCAAAACTCACAGATTATAGATACACTATGATTTGTCAGAATAGTCTACAGAAGAAGGTACTAGTCACAATCCACGGGATCTGAAATCCACAGCCTTGTGAAACAATTAATAACAAAGGAAGAAAGAGGAAAGACAGTTATCATTCATTCTGTGTAAGACAAAGTTTAAAATGAGGAAAAAATATTAGAGTTTAAAATATTTCCACTACAAAGCAAACACCTGGAAGTAAGTTGGGAACATGGACAATTATAACAGCCATGAATTATGGACATTTGTCAATAGCAGTCATTGAAATAAATAAATAAATACATGAAACGTTCCTGAAATTACTTTGCATTTTGGAAAATATTTTAAGGTAGACATCACCTTACTTGTTAAAGGAGTAACAGATAGTTTGCTGTGCCTTTTCTAAGCAGGAAAGTAACATTCATTTGAAAAGTGTCCTGCAGCTACAGTCACAAAATCTCGGCTCGTTTGAAAACTGCCCTGACTTTGAAGCTGACTTAAATGTCAAGATCTGGAAAACCTGACTTCAACAGGAGCACTACTGGAGGAAGGACCGAACTCCTGAACAGTTTCGTGTGCTTAACACACCTCTGTGAAAGGCTGGGAGCTCACCGCTCTTCAGGAAGCTGAGACAAATACAACAGGAAAGTGAATCCATGTAAATGACGTCAATTTAGTCAGTCTCCCTACAAGTTTCACATGCTCCCGTACAAAGGAAAAGGATTAAAAAACAAGAGCAGTGAAACACCTTTTACTGCTATTCAGCACGAAGGGAGCAGTTAGCTGAGTTTAGCATAATTTTGTATGCTTCATTTTCATTGCACCTGTATCATATTATAAAAAGGCATTCCATCTGGATAACGGCAACAAAAGAAAATGAAAGTAGGATACATTTAAAGTGATGAATCTTCCTGCTACACTAGAGGCATGCCGTCCTTATTTCCCAGATAATATTTATTTATTTATTTATTTTTATTAGGGCTGCAAGATGAACTGAGGAATGGGATCCTTTGGGATAAATATGCCGCACATACCAGTGGACAACTCCTGGAACAATGCACACAGAATATATTTATGCTGGGGAAACATGGGAGAAAAGAGTAGGCTATATGATGATAATCTGAAAAGAAATGAGCAAACTTTCAATTCTAAAACAGATAAAATAAGTCCTAACAGAAACAGGTTCTAATGAAAACAGCAGCTCCTAAGGGGCAGTAACACAACAGCATGCTAAAAATACACATGATTTGGCTTGATTGTCAGGAAGAAATTGAAGACAGCTGCACGGGTAACGGTATTTTCTATTTTTGCAAAGCTTTCCCCTCCACAGAAGTACATACTTACCAGGAAACTATAGAAGAATTCATGCACGCAGAGGCCCAGCATGCAGACCAGGACATATGCTACGTGATAGAGAAAAGCCATGTCCATGATGACTGCTCTGTAGCCACGGGTGAAAGTTCCACGGTTCCCAACAAAGCTCACCAGAAACACTATTTTGTTACAAAGCTGTCGGGGTAAAACAAAGGCTAGGTTCATTCCATCAGAAAAAAATAATCCCGTTATTTATTGTTTGCATTCTTGCAGCACACAGAAAGTCGAGTTAGGTTACTTTGACTAAACGATCAACTTTTAGATATCTGGAGTCAGATGAGAGAAATTGAACTCTCAAGTCACACTAGGAACAGAGCTCATGAGAGTAAGTGGAAGTACATCACCCCTCTAACACCACACTCCGCCTCATTACATTGTGATTTATTCTATAACGTTAGTAAGTAGGCATAATTAGTGAGTAGGGATTAACGTCATAAGGCATTAAAAAAACAACTGGGAATGGATTCCTAATAATTTTGAGTTTAGACCTGAGACTATATAGGAGCAGCTAGGCGTGCTACTATGAGGACAACAATAGTAACACAACAGAAAGTGTGTTGGGTGTGTGTGAGCTCTACTATTCCCTTGATATCATATTTCTCAATTTAAAATCCCTAAAAAAAAAAATAAAAAAAAAAATAATGGGGGCATTTTTGAAATATAGCGTTTAGGCAACACCATCAGATTCTCCATTGCTCCCGAGCTTTGCCTGCATGTGAACAGCGGGGCAGAAGTAAATGCAAAAGGGGCTAACCTCATCTGCTTGGAAGTCCAGGACAAGCAATGAAGACTCAACATATTTTTTTTCTTTCACAAATTTGACATAGGCAAGCACAGCTTAATTGCCTTTACTTTTGACTGGGTAGCTTTAAGTCTGTGAAATTCTCACAGAACTGGTGGCAAACAGCCCTATGCTTTCCTGCCTGGTGCTGAAGCGAATTAGAGTGTAGCAATCAGACAGAAATCTACATAGACGACTTATGAGCATGACTGTATATCTTAGCAAGCTCAGTAAGCCTGCAAACATAGATGTAAGTTAAGAAATCTGGAAAAGGGCTGAGATTTTTCTTCTCAAAAATAGAGATTTAAGCTGACAAGTGAATTTGTGTCAATTTTGCTGAGCATATTGGTAGAGAAAATTAATCTTTTAACATGAGAAACTGTAAATTTGATTCCTCTTAATTGGCAATATTTCTTTAAATTTCATATTGTTTTTATTTTTAAAGTATTTGCATATGCACAAAACCAAAACAGCTTGTTTTCTTAGCTTCCCACTTTGCTGATGCTGCTGTTTCAGGATGAGTGAAAATGATTTATTTTTTTGGCTTAACCAGTGAAGCAGAAAAAGAAGTTCTTCTCACAGCTCTAATCAAGGGCTTTTTTAATAGGAGATGCTTAATACCTTTGCTTCTGCTGAAAGGGAAATTCTGCTTGCTATTTACAGTACTTACATTAGCAGCACCAAGAAGTATCAAGGTAGGACCGAGCCCTATAGTATATATAGACCTGAGAATGACAGACACCAAAAAGGGTCGAATACCAACAGGCTTGGAGATGAAAAACAGCATTGCTGTACAAAACGCCACTGCTATCCAAAGGAGGAGTGAAAACAACGGCGAGAGCGTGCCTGTATAGAGGAGAAAGGAAGATTTGAGAAAGGCATCTTTGGGGAGTCCATTTCTCACCAAGAAGCAGATCCAAAAGATCAATTCCTTGGCAAACGTAGCTAACAAAAAGCGTGATACATGCATCACAACTGCTGACCACAACCTAATTGCAGCAAGAACTATTATTATCATAGTATTGTTGATTTTTGCACAGGTAATAATAATAAGAGCAGCTAATAAATTTCCATTAAAATCCGAGGAGCGCTCAGAGATGAAGTAATTTACCCTTCTCCTCGCGCAAGCTACTAATCAGCACCCAGCTCCCTTCTGCAGGGATCATTAGGGCTCCTCCAGTCTAATTCCGTGATTGCTCAACTACAGAAACAGCCAGTCCTCGGGGCGGCGCAGCAAGCGGCCCTGCGCTGCAGCGTCCCCATTCCATCCCCGGCAGCACCGATGCGGTTTTAGAAGAGCATCGTTCTTCCGAAGGGCTGCGGGTGTTCAGCAGGAGCCTCCGCCTCTGCACGGGAGCAAGGCACTTGCCGCAGCGGGAGGCAGCAGTGCGGGCTTGGGCAGGAACAGCATCTGCATTGCCGAGAGCAGCCGAATTGCTGTGCCTTGCTCCTGGGGTGGCAGAGGGTCCCGGGTCCTGCTGAGCTCCTGCAGGCATGTGAGCCACTCGCTGCCTTCGGTGTCAGCCTCTCTGCCGCCCTGCAAGACGCTGGCTCCAGGCTCTCCCCGAGCTCTGAGCAATGCCCCTGTTTTCCCTCTCTCCTCTGCTTAAAGCCCTGGAAACACACCATGTTGCTGTGATATAAAAAGCACATTCAGATCTCAGGGCACTGTCACACTTGTACACTGACTTCTATTGTTATCAGATGAACTGAGAGGTCAGTGACGGGGGAGAAGGGAACAGAAAATTTAGCTGGACTCACAATAGAAATCATGCTCCTTGGCAACAGATGCACAGCTGAGCAGCATCAGTGGGATTAGAAAACAATGAGATGGGGGCCCTAGCCTCGCCTCAACATTCAGATGGCATCCGAACTTTTCCAAAGTTCAGGAGTGTTTATATCCTTGGCAGGAGGTTCAAGGTCAGCTCTGTCAGTTTCTTCACCAGCAAGCTTTGGAAACTTTTAATGGATCCTAAAAAATAACTTCCAAGTCGATTTGAAAGGTGAGGCCAAAGCATGCAGTGTTTTTTTAACAAATCATTTTTCTTTTCCTTAGTGCAGGTCAAACTATTTCACGTTGCAGGACCCACACTGGTAACGTGTACAGACACGCACGCCAGAGGCAAGGAGTCATATGATGTAAGAACTGCAGAAATCTAGTGATAGGCAACATTCTTGGGATGATGAGATCAGCCCAGGCACCTCAGACACCCGAGTATGGGGTCATTTACACAAGGTAAAGGGGAAAAATGGGAGACAATCTCCAGCTGTGAGATCAGGCGCTGGTGGAGGGGGAAGCTGGAAGTGAGGAGGCTGCCCATCCTATTTGCCCACGCCTATTGTTTATTGCTCAGGAATCGCTTTTGCTTTTACAAGCAATAGGTACTGGAACCCTGAAATGCTTCATCACTGACATCACTGGATTACTGGGGCCACTTAAACTAATAATATATAAATCTGCAGTTCAAAGTAAGTATTAATACCTACTGATTGCAGACCAGAAGATTGCTGCAAGTATAGGTTAGCTAAAAATTAGTAGCTTAAAAGGTTTAACTCCTTATTTCTCCTCTCATCCTGCATGGGCTCCAACGTGTGTGCACTCCAAGTGGCTGTTCAGTTTACAAACAGGAAAGCATTAAGCACAAACGCTTCCTTTTGACATGGTACAGCCCCGCAAGCTTTCCTTCACAAGGCCGTAGAGACGCCTGTGCTGTGACCTGCAGAGACCACCCCGTAGGGTGAAGGGGCAACGGGGTCCCCATGCCAATATACTCTAATCTGCTGCTTTTCTGTTCGGCCAGCCAACAGGAATGCTTCCTCGTGCCAACCCTGGTGTTTGTGACAAGCACATGTATCTACTAGAAGCTGGACTGCTTCCACCAGCCCAGCTCACATGCCATCAGACAGAGGTGACTTTCAGTCACATTACTGACTGGACACAAATCAAAGACCCAGAGGTGAATGGTTCTACTCCCATTACCAGTATTCTGAACTATTTAGTCTCCTTTATCCAAATGAAGCTTGTTTTGGATTCAAAGAGGCTTCCCACTAGTCTGCTGCATTTATTTAATGAAATTTATTATTAGCTATATTTCCTGTGATGAAGTAGAGGCAGAATCATAGATTATAAGCATATTTTTATATAATGCATTTATTCTCTGCAACAATGATGTCCTTTTAACCCAACAAACAAAACAGTCAAAACCCAACAAGCTAGTTTTCAAATCATTCCATATGTTTCTAAGCCTGTAAGTCATTCAAAATGGTCAGTTCTAAGGAATCTCTGTTCCTCTGCTGCTTGGAATCCTTCCTTAACTCAGAAGCTGTAACTGAATGTGTGCAGTAATATGCTGCAATATGAAAAAACATAAGCTCAGATCATCTAGATAATCTTCTGTTTAGCAGCTATGTTCTGTCCATTTTACTTCACATTGCATGGGACGTGACACACGGAAGATCAACTACCACATTTTAGACAACATCTGGTACCTGGTTACTACATGGCTTCTGCAGACACGAGCACACCTGAAGATGCAGTTTTATATAACAATTACCTTAGAATTGAAAACACCTAAAATTAAAAGGAAAAATAAAACCAAACTCCACTTGCCTTCATCTCCATCATCTCCAAAGGGGTAGAAAAGAGCAACTGCTAAATTGATGAATACAGCAAGGTTGAAGGAAATGCTCCCCCAGAGAGAGATGTGTCTGGAGAACCAAAAGAGGGGTGGATTATCTAGAATGGGAAGAAAAACAGCAATCAATGAAATGAACTTACCAGTAATGAACTTACCAGGCAGGAACTTACCAGTAATGGCCTCAGTGGAATTAAAAAATACAAATTAATGAAGAAAATATGCAGATCTTTAACTAAAATAGACAAATATTAAACATCTGTTTGTCATAAAACAGAGTTTCAAGCACAGCTTTTAATCCAAAGATCCCAATACAGTTAATTATATATCAGAGTTTTGCCTCTGCTAAGATTTTAGGACTGGATCTTTTGCGAAGGCGTCGTCTTCTGCCTCTGAAGATATAGCCTCTGTGCATGGAGATAAAAAATCAAGCAAATAGATTTTAGCACTCTGCATGCCAGCCAACCAGAAGACCCAGAATGATACATCTCATCCTACTTTGGGGAACAGGTAAAATTTGGTCTGATTGAGATTTGATTTTATGAAAGCTGACGACTTCCTGCATGATCCTCAGATGTCCAAGGTTACTTGCTTACCAACAGCTCTGTACTCATGCTTAAAAGGACTCAAATGAAGCCAGTATCTCCATACGTGAAGTGCTATACAAATACACAGAAATAGTCTATATCCCAAAGACCCTATAACCTAGTTAGAAAAGACTAAAAAGGGAAATAGGGAAAAACAGGGTTAAGATTTTGTATCCAGTCACATAAACGATTCAGCAAAATGGCTAGGAACAGAGGGTACTAAGACCCAGGCAAGCACTTCACATGTGTGACTGCACAATACGTTTAAATGAACACTTAAAACGAGATTCCATGTGCAATGGTGTGAAGAAATTTCTAGCCAGAGAAGTTTATTTGAAGACAATGTATTCCTATTAGTTAGATTTTAAAGTACTAAGAGCCTGCTGCAAGTATGCAGAACATATTCTTGACTTGCCTTGCACCCAGCTAACTTTTTATAAAGAGTAGACTCCTTCGACTGTGTATGATTGTCTCAGGCTTTAGTCTAAATAGAACTTAATTGTCATTAGGTAAATATTCAGATTTCATTGTGATAACCTAATGCTGTTGGCTCCTGAGATTTAAGCATTTGGAGCCATTGCAAATTACGTGTGTCAATTTAAGCCACGCAGACTGCATGCTAACAGGCACTTGGCTAAAGAATGAACCGAGCCTCAACGTGTATCATCTTTTCAAACAAAAAAAACCACATGGAAACTTGTGGGCAATTCCACCAATGAAAGAAATTGAGAAATTTCTGTTCTGAATAAATATAAACCAATTTTCTTTGCTTATGGCATTAGGCAGGTCTGGCCTCTGTAAGTGCAAGGCTGGGCTCTTTTATTTGTGTTTCTTAAGCAAAAACCACAGATACGATTTTGTTACTAGAGTAATTTTTCTACAATATAGTGACTTTTATTCCCAAATAGACTGTGCAGATAGGGAGTTATTCTAGAATAATTTATTTGTCAACTTCTGTTCTGGTCAGTTTGTCAGTACTGATAGGTTCTCCCAGCACCGCCAAGGGAAGTGAACCTGGGCTGACAGGATTCACACTGAAAAATTAACCGCCGCCTCCCAAAATTATAGCCTGGGAATTGACATTTATAAAAACTGCAACAAACATTCATGTTTCCATCAGATTAAGGATGCTACATTAAACCATATGGCTTTGACTATCCAAACTCCCTGCTGCTCTGACCATAGATCCTGTTCTTCACTTCCTTCCCAATCGACTGCATAACGCTGCTGGGAGCTGCTGTACAGCTGATGTCTGCCACCCCAGCACCATCTGCATTTTAGCAATGACTGATCACTTGCATGAATTTATGTATATATATAAAATATAGCTTTCTTCCATATCCCTCAAGAATACTGTAGATGCTTAATTAGTTTGCAGTCTTGATTCTCTGCTCCAAAAGCAAATGGCAGAGTTGACAGTGGCTGACCTGGCAGGAGCTTCCCATCACCGGGACATCGGGAGCGGCAGGAGCCCCATTCCTGGCGAGGACCAGTGGCTGTAATGCCCACCAGTGAACTAAACAAGAAACTCAGGGTACCTGGCTTGGCTTCACTGCACCCCCCTCTTCAGGTCCCTGCTTTGATCTCTCCCCCACGATCTTGACTGTGCCTGTCAGATCTTCAAGCTGCAAGCAACTTCAGGTGGTACATACAGGCTGCCCAGGGAGGTGGTTGAGGCACCATCCCTGGAGGTGTTCAAAAGGCGGGTTGACACGGTGCTGGGGAACATGGTTTAGTGATTTTTTTATTTTTTTTGGTCAGAGTTAGGTTGGTGGCTGGACTAGACGATCTTGAAGGTCCCTTCCAACCTAGATGATTCTATGATTCTATATGCCTCTCCCGCTACCGTTGGACACACACTAGTCCTGGCTTACAGACTGGGACATACTGCAGCCTGGTCACGCCAGGCTGGTGTGAACTGGCAGAGGGGAACTGACTCCGTGGGAGGTGGGCAGATTTAAAGCAGCTGATGTTCTGGTGAGAGATGTTTATAAGTGACTGACATTTACAAGTTTTTTAATGGTCTTTTAGGAATCTGCAAACCTCAAATATGCAGCTACACATGTTTTTGTTAAATATTAGGGGCCTTGGCTTAATTAGGTGCAACTCTATTGAGTTAGCAGAACTACAGCCAATTCATCCATCCTTCAATTTAACTTTTAGAGTCCAAAACATCGTCTTGAACACATTACTTCTATTACTAGCTGCTCCATACTATGCCTCTTTTATGGTGGCATGCAAGTGTCTCAGCTGACCTACACTCTGCTGACCTGTGCTCTCAAGCCCTGAGCAGTTTTGCCTGTTGCAGTATCAGAGTGAGCTGAGAAAAGTGTATTATTAAAATGAAAGTATTTGGAAGCTTAAAAGCAGGGTTTTACTATAATTAAACTGTTTTTTGAAATTGCAATACTTACTCCTAATTTTCTTTTGCCATTTCATCTCGTTGTACAGATCCTCTGTCTGTTGGAAAAAGTCATTGACTTTGCTCCCTTGTTCATCTCTCTCTGTTGTATTGAATACCCGACTTTTGGATTCCCGAGTGAGGAATTCACAAATATTGGGGACAGGGAAGACGATCTGTTCCATTGTTCTATCGTGGCGAACAATCTATAAATAAAATACACATTTTTTTCAGGATCAGTGAGTTTCCAACCATTTTTTCATACCTTTTCTTGTTCACAGCTCCACTTTTATTTATAAATTAATGCATAAATTATTTGAACATTACAATGAAGTTGAGCAAATCAATCCTAAAACAAAGTAAAACTGCTTTTCTGTCTTCAAAAGTCTGCCTAAAACAAGGTGGCAAAGATATGTCTCAAGCAAAATCTAGGTCCAAATTTCCCCCAAATATAAAAAATGTTCAAATTCATAATGCTTGAATTTTGCAATAAATTGAAATTAGTATCTTCCAGTAAACAGTGCAGAAGTTCAGGGACTTTCTGCTCTGATTACAAAATTCTTTTCTCACGTTGAGTCTATTTAGAATGATACAATGGTTTGGGTTGGAAGGGATCTTAAAGATCACCTAGTTCCAACCGCCCTGCCAATCTCAGCCATGGAGCTTCCATCTATCCTGAGGTGGGATAACGTGACAAGTATCAGGCCAAAAGGATGGTGGGAAACAGGACTCAGCCATGGCCTCTCTGGATGGCAGCCAGGACAATAGGTACCTGACGCACTCGTGTCAAGACTGCTCTCTATACACACAAGCTCAAGTCCAACGTTGATGGAGCCTGGGAGCCCACTGAAGGTAAAATTGTTGGCTCACATTCAGACTGGGCCTGTATGCAACCATACTGTGCAGTTTTCATACTTGGCCCATTTTGGACTTGATACAGTATTTCCAAGAGAGAGCCAAATGCCTCTTCTTACTGCAGTCTCTCACAACAGCTGCCTTTGCACCACAGAAATTCTCCTCCTTACAAAGTCACTAAGGACTAGAGACACTACACACCAGGGTACTAATTCCTATCTTGATACCTATAATTCCACAAGATCTGTAAGAGCATAGGAACTGATATAAGCATTATGAACCTAAACACCTCTGTGGATCTTGATCTAAATCCAATCCATGGCAGGGGTAAAGCTTGAAATAGAGAACAGATCTGATGAACCACACCAAGCCTCGGTCTTTTAAACAAAAGCCATACTGAATGTCTACACTGCTTCAAAACCTCTTTGTACAGCAGCCAGGCCTTTAATTTAATCAGTTAGCATCACTGGCTTTGTAACTTATGATTATTTATTTGAGTGATGTACCATACAAGATTATTCTTGACTTCATGACACAGCTACTATCCACAGTCATTATTTCTCTAACAAAACATGTTTAGTACCACACGAGAAAGCCACTGTAAAATGATTATTTGGAGCTGCTCTTAATATAGGTGCATTCCTTTTCCTCCCATAGCCAAAAGCGTATTATTCAACATTCTTCTCCTCATAAATAATCTACATCATTTGAATAAGCTTTGCTGTTCAGAAGTTTAAAAAGAGGTGATACACCATGCACAAGATGCAAACTTGTCTCATATGCAGTCTTCTAGTGAGCAGTTCTTTACCTCTATCTGTGCTGTATGATTGGCATAATACCTCAAGGCTTCATCTCCTTCATCTGGATCTGACCCCGGCTTCAGCATCTGTTGCAATGTTTTATTGTGACGAGCCAACTAGAAAAAGAAAAAAAAATCTGACTTATGCCCTGCTGCTATGTTTTCAGCTTTATCATCTCCACTTAACTAACACAAATCCTCCTCCCCCCCACCTCCATATACTTACATGCTCAGCCCAGTGGGGCTTTCCACAGATAACAACAAAAATGTGATTACTTGAGAACAATAGAAATAATATAGTCTTAAAAAGTCGGCAGCAAGTCTTCCACTGAGATTTATGTAAGGCAGCTTAGCCTTCAGCCTAGATGGTTTTTGGAGGGCTCTTGACAAATGCCAAAAAATTAGACTGAATGCTTCTTTTCACTTAAGTTTATCCATAAAATGCACTTACCTCTGACTAGGTAATTACATTTACAATTAAATTTTCTCTACGACTTCAAATGGCTAAACTGTTCTTCATTATGCTGCAGGTTGGTATTTCAGGACTGCCAAGATAACATCTATCACTGTCTCCGAGGCAGCTGGACTGCAGTGGTGGGCACATACATTCTTAGCCGTATAGTTTATATACATAGCATGTATGTGCACACACAAAACCACACAAAAAATGTATGTCTTCCTACCAACTTTTACAAATTATGTACTTTACATGAGTCATAAAACACATCTGTTCCTGTTGACTAGTAAAATGCTCGATAGCTGCATAAAGTTTAATACTGAGAATGTCAGCAAATTGCATTCGTGATGTCTTTTAGGTCGGTGAGAAACAAAGACTTAATTACAAGGCACGAGGAAAGACGCCTAAAAATGCAATTTTCCCTATATCAGAGTGACTGGTTTTCATCCAGAAACTCTGAGGTGTTTCACCCATTTTAAGGTGCGGGGAAAGTGAGGCAGGAAAGGAAAGGCTATCTTGCAACAAGATACAGGTCTTAATCACTACACAGATGTTACCACAACAGACTAGACAGAGACATCAGAAATGAGGCAGGAACAGCACTCAACATGACTGCAGGAGATAGGCTTTGAAGTGATGATCACCACAGGTGGGTTAGGATTTACTACATGAAATCATACAGTATATTGAGGAATTATAAAATAATTAAAATCTAGAAAAAGTGTGTCGGGGATCAAGTCTGAAAGTGACAATGAATATAAGAGTATATGGTAATAATCTAACCAGAAAGTAATCACACTCGTTTATAAGCTATTTGCATGTCTTGCCATCCCCCTTATATCTAAGAATGGCGAGAGGGAGAGACACATGTACAATTTATTCTATTTATTGAACATCCCTAGGATCTACTGATCAAAATAAATTTTCTTCTGAATCTTCATACAAATTTATTACTTAAAGATGAATAATAAATGGAATGACCAGAAGCAAGGGAATAACAGAAAGAAATATTCAGGAAGAATAAGTGTATTTCCTACAACTTCCTCAAGGATAGGAATCTGCTTGGCCCTGACAGTAGAGCCCTGAGCCAATGTAGCAGAACATCAGCCTTTTATAAAAGGGTCAGGAGCCGATATTCAGGGAGACATGCAAAAAAAATCACATGGGGGTCAACTGCAGAGCAATATTCTTTCTATCAATAATAGATTTCTGCCTTGAATGGTTACTTTGTTTCTCTATCTAGCAAATGTATGGATAGTCTCATTACATCTATCAATATCATATGCAACTTTCACTTATTTTTATCATTAAGAATATCTGATTAGCTCTTCTCCTTCACACAAGCCATATAACCTGATCCGGTCAGTAGTTATTGCAGCATGTGCACATCATCACCAAAGCAGGACAACCTGAATTCATTTGATGAATTCATGATGCCTTTTGCATCCCACTCAACGTATGCTCTAGCATCATGGAGAAACAAGACGAGCTTGTAGAAACAAGGTAGTAACGGTTTAAAAATTCCCTCTAAACAGCGTTATTATTTTTGCCTTTCAGCTTTATTCATTGTCCCTCTGTACCTGTATTTAGAAAAGGGCAAAAAATTCACCTTCTCAGTATCATTCATCATTCTGTACACTACTGTCGCATCTTCTCTTATGTCTCTTCTTCAAATTAAAGCAATCCCTATCTGTCCCACCCCTCCTCAAACAGAAGACTCTTTGTGACTCAATTATTTTCCCTGTCCATCTCCAAATGCCCTTAACTTTAGCTATATCTCTTCTTTAAGACACGAAGAAAAGAGCTTACTAGACAGAATGCAGTCACACCCTGCCTGGAGCGAAGAATTAGTAGCATAACCAGAAGGAAATATATTCCTTTTTTTTATCTTTGGTAATACAGAGGAACTTTGCCTGTATCTTGACCCTTTTTCTCTAATGTCAGCCATTAAAATTTTGAGTTTTCTAATAAATGACAAGTCAAGGACGTATGGATAGTTATTTTCATATTAAAATTAAGCCAGTTTGGAGAAAAGGACACATATGGAATCAGAAATTTCCATTATTGCCACAAAAAAACTTTGTTTACAAACATTAGAATTTGTGTACAGAATTGGAAATACCATTTGTAAACCATATGAAACCTCAAGGTATTGCTTCCTGATATACTTTTAACTGTCCCTAATTTTTACTGTAAAAGCCTCTCTTGGTAAGTATCAGTAACAGAAGTTCCCTTACCACGTGGACTGGAAGGAAGAACTATCATCTCAGCCGTTTTGTGCTGTAATGGGACTGAGTAGCACAGTGTCTTAACTTACAGACTGCTGGTGGTTTGAGACAGCGATGATACAGTACGTGTTTTACTATCGGGTTTCATTTGAACAGCAGCCACATACTCCAAAACCACGTGCATTCGGTGATCTTCATTATATTTTATTAGACTGTGCTTTCAGGCAGTGACTGGCTTGTGCTGATGCACCACACAGCTAGGGCTTCCTGACACTAGCACCAGACAAAATGATCTGAAGGACAGTCCAGTATCTTCTGTGCGAGCACCTCGGCCGCCAGCAAAGACACATCGGAAATCACCAGGGATTGCTGGCCAAGCTGGAGGAACCACAGCAGATTTCAGAAGGGAAATCTACCTAAAGATGTCAGCAATAGTGCAAGGCAATAAGCACCCACAACTTCACTTCTTTCTCATGCCCCATCTCTCTGTATCTACTTACCTTCTGTACTTTAGACCCTCAGACAGTAACGTCGAGGGCAAAGGGTCTATCTGTTTTGTGCTTGTATTGAAGTTCCTATGCGGGATAGATTCCTCTCCGTTGCCACAATCAGAAGTAGTGCTAATATTTCTGTATTGTCACAACTACGACGATGAAAGAACGGTACGGACAGCAATCTGCAAAAGCTCAGATCTGAAGCCGAGGCCCACAGTAAGACACAGAACAGCTTTAGAAATGCTATGTTATTTGGCAACTACAATGTTTTCTGAAGCTTTGCTTTCATGATCCTTCCTTCACTCTGTAATGAGCTCAAAGGCTCACATGGGCAAAGGGGACTGTGTCAACAGACTCCTTGACCAGCACAGAGCTTTTTCTGAGATCAAAGACTTTGCAATGAAAATAACCACGTAGTGACAAACTGTGAACCTAAAATATGGAAAGCCTATCCAAGCTGATAATACACCCCAGGTGACAGTCGGTGACTGGCATTTAAAAGCTGTGTAAGCTCTCAGTGGCATTTTTTCATATTTAACTCCTGTGATGTAGATAAGTATTATTTCCAAATTGCTGCACAAATCTTCTGGGGCAGCTAAAGGACAAGACACTGGATGGGCATGGACAATAGCAACTATAATGAAAAGAACAGTCCCATTTATGTTTGCAAAGCAAAGCTCAAAAATGCACGGCAAGCATAACTGATACAAAAAATAACCCTCACTAGACCCTGAATTTGCAGAGAGCCCCCAAAAAATCACCTCTGAGGAGAAAACTCTCTGTCAGTCATTCACTCACCCATCAACCACGCCAATGACAATATTTTAAATGTCAGCACTGTGTTTCACTACTCATCAAGGCATGCAGGCACAAGGAAGCAATAGCACACAATGGAACAGAGGGGATGTGTAGCGCAATAGCTATATGAATAAAGACCCTTTGGCTTTCAGTCAGTTCCCAAGGAAGGACTGTTGTGCATCTTGAAAGACTTTCAGTTCAAAAATCTAGAAAACACTGTAATAAAGCAGGAGTACAAAACATGAAAGATTGAGGACAGACCAAGAACGCTGAAGACATTAATAAAGAAATAGTAGAGATAAATGACAAAATTATAAGTAATACTCAGTCTAACTCCTCACACAACACAATTATAAAATTGGATCTGCTGGTCATCTGGGATTCCATATATGATCAGCAGCATAGAAAACTGCAGCAGACCCATCTTCTGCAATTAACAATATGCGGATTTCCTGCAGGCTTTTTGGTATAAAGTCAAGATTTCCTTGAACAAAATTGGAGCTATTTAAATGTTCTCAAAGAAAAAGTGATTTAAAGGTGTGAACGTTCATGTCATCAGCCTGTCAATAACTCATTGGACTTGGGATACACGATTGGTTTGCCAGAGTATGTATATACGTATGTGTGACCACGTGGAAAAATTGCTGGGAAAAGAGAAAGTAATCCTCCACTTTTCATTATCTCTGCAAAACACAGACCCCTCCCATATTTTTACAAGAACATGTCAGTCCCTGGTTGTAAGCTGTAAACTGCAAGGGTGTCTCTTCTGTAGCCCAGTCCTCATTGGAGGCATGAAGTCCAACCCAGTACGGGTTGGTTTTCAAAACTCCTGCTGATTTCACCAGCCTTTGCTTCTGGCCCAAAAAACAACAGGAGTCCGTGAAATACAAGCTAGAAACAGCAGGCTGAAGACCCCAAATTCTGTAAGATCTATTTCACTCTCTAGCATTTTGAGACTGCCAAACTTGGGGGGTAAGGGTGACTTTTTATTACTAGACCGGTATAAGGGGATCTAAATAGGTGAGGCCTGTAAGCAAGCAGGGTTTTCATGAAAGAGTCACTTTACTGGCAAAGTGCAGAACATGTTAAACTGATCTTCTAGAAAAGTCCTATGGAGTATTGCTATAAGCTGTGGATAACTGGCCGAGAAGCACAACTAAAGACACAAATAGCTTCCGTGCCTTGAAACACTTTATTTTACTATTAAGAAGTATTACAAACAGCTAAAAAAATAGAAACAAAATTATTTTAAAAATTATTATCCCTGTCTCCAATTCTCTCGAGTTTCTTCTCCCAGTCGTAAGGCAGCAGTAAGGCTGCTATCTGATGGGGGAGATACCTGGCACACAGGCACACCTGCCAGGGGAAGGACTCTGGGTCAGGCAGCAGGCAGGAGTGCACTGGGGACTGGGGCTCATTTTGGGGAGGCAACTGGATGTGTGGTTCATCACTGGATGTGCACTCGTAAACTATAGCACCGCACAGCCCCCTCTCTGCCCTTACCCCACGCCCCAGCTGCAGCTCACTAGCCAACCCTCTGGTGTGCCAGTCAGCCCCGTCTCGCGTGGCGGGGCAGAGAGAGGCCATTACGAGCACCTACAGGCCCCTACGGAACCCTGGAAGTTTATGAAACTCCTGGAAGTTCATGAAGTACAGACCTTGGGGAAAGCGAGGCGAGAGCTGTTTGTACAGACCTGATGTTCAATGCTTGACGTCTGATAGATCTGCTGTAAATTATCTTCATCCCCACCCTGCCAGTAACCAGAGGTACTGCAGCGTGGGTTGCCAGCCCAAAGGCCAGTGGTCTTTCACCAGGGAGAAATGAGACAAAATGCAACTTGCAGCAACAGCAGAATAATTGTTTCTGTTCAGATTAGTTTCACCTTGCTGTGAAAACAGACCCATGCAGCTGGTTCTCATTTACAGCCATAATCTCTTCCTCTTTTTTCCCCTTCAGCCCCTTGTCTTCTGGAGCCAGGCAATGTGAGATCTGGAACCACCAAACCCCCTCAACAAAAGGAAACCCGAGTCATCTCACTGAATGCTTCGTTTTCTGCTTAGAGAGCAAGAAAGGATAAAAAAGCTGCCTGGGGACTGAAAAGGAAAATCCCAAGGACTGAGAAACAACAACAAAAAGAAAGTCAAGGATGTAGCAAACAGGATGGGTGAGAGACAGAAGAGGATGAGACACAGAAAATGAGATCCTCTTCCTCGGAGTGCCAGGACCTTACCACATGCCAGCTCCCTGCCCAGGGCAAATAACACTCCTATTCCATTAGTAAACAAGGAGAGAGAGAAAGCAAGGAAAAAGGAAATGTCATCTTAACTATAACTGAGCAGAAATTTCTATTCCAACTGGCTGTACTAACAGTAATAACAACTTCTCAACTCCCCACGTTCCAATCAAAACTGAATGGTGCTTTCTGCAATACACAGGGCAACTTCCTTTCCAGAAGTCATTACAGTTTTATAGAGCGGCACCTTTGCACTCTACCACAAAGCAATCTGTTAACAAACATTAGGAACAGCAGGGATGGAGCAATGGGAGACTCTCAAATCAAGTATTCATTGATTTCATTTAGATGATTATACTGTACAGAGCAACCAAAAGGGTTTAGAGTTAATCTTCCCCTGATGGCTTGTGGTACATGAGCAAGGCCCTGGGTGGTCCAGACTCTTTGGATTCTATTGCTGGATCTTCCATGGCCTCGTGTAACCTCTGAGACACCATCTCTCCTCCCCAGCCTCCACATGGTGCACCCTACGAATTGTGGACAAAAGTGATCTGCCTTGCAGGGAAGGGAGAAATAAAACACCTCGACATTATCACATAAGAGAAACCACCACAGTTAAGTGATCTCTATCACTATTATGTGTACATAGTGTACTACGTACTATACTATAGTAATTCTATTGCTATTTTTGCTGTGGTTTTGCTGTTCTTTTGTCCCTGATGAAAGCCAGCAGAAGACAAAATGACTTGCTAATATTTCAATGACCTTTACTTCCATTTGTCTTCTTTGTCATTTATTTTGCTGGCAAAGCTCACTTGCAAAAAAATAAAGTGTATGTGCGAGGGAAGTTCAGGTCAGATAAAATGTATTGCAACAAAACAAAATGAATTTGAGGGGGGTGGCTGCGAAACATCTCCGCAGGCTATGTGTAAATTGTCATGGGCAGCTGTGCCTACATGAGCCAAACCAGCTCAACGCATGCATAGGTCATATTTGTTTTTTAGTGTTCACTGACCATACTGAACATAGGAAGTAGACAGCAGTGTGCAATCTGGAGTGTTCCGACAGGGTAACACAACCGCACTTGTAAACTGCCTCCTATGATTACTGTAAGCAAAATTTTGGAGGATACAGGATGGAAGGATATAAGGAGATCATGGAAGTGTCAGACACGATTCTGGAAAGCTAACAAGAAAGCTCAATGGAAAAGGAAGAAAAAAGAGAGCAAGGTTACTGCAAGTAGTTCTCCTCACAGTGTAACAAGGAAGAAGATCTCAGCCACATGCACTTTCTATGAAAGGCAGATAAAACATTATAAGACCTTACCAAAGGTCTTGTAAGACCAAAATAAGACCTTACTAGTATGCTCACCAACATTGTACCAACCCAGTCTGAGAAAGATCAAAACCAGCAACAGATCAGCAAGCATATGGATCCCAAATCCACACAGCAAGAGAGCTGTTCACATCTAAAAGCCACCTACACTTTACATACATACAAAATATATACATAAGCCTGAGGTAAGAGAGGTGTGAATGGCATGTCCTTTTCAGGAACTCTCAAAATCCTTTTGGTATCAAGCACTTTACTTTCTATGTTTCTCCTCTTACTCAGAACAGCGATTCTCTGCAAAATATCTATCTGCTGCTGTCTAACGTGGCTTCTAAAGAAAAGGAAGACTTGCACAAACAAAAGGAGGAACTGCTTATGACTCCTATTTGGGGGCAACGTGGTGAGGGGAACCACAGTTTTAAGTTTTTAAGTATGGACAAATTTCCTTCTGTAAGTGATAAGACTAGAAAACATTGACTGGCACCAAGAGCACAGCAGATAGTAACTCAAGGGCTGACACTTCCATAATGGGCTCATCCTCTTCTCCAGCGTCTACCCAAACCACACAGAAACCAGCTCAGTCACTGACCTGAAGTGTGGTACTTGCATCGCTGGCTCCCTCCTCATGACTTGCTACCCTTAAGTCTCATCTCATACATTTGCAGTATAGTGCCACTGTGTCTTTTGCACACTGTGAGCCCTTAAGCTGGATGCAGTTCACCAGCCCAATCTATGATATAACCACCAGCTCTGCTACATCAGGTATGGTTTGAAAGATGGCCACTGTACATGCACTGCACTTGTATGGGCTAAGATAAGCCACTACCAATTTCCAACGAAGCTCATTAAAGAGGCTTAAGTCCTCAGTTGCAATTTGTATCATGGCTCAGCCTTCACGATTCAAGCGCTTGATTATGGTCATTATGTGGTCCTCTTTGTTGTTACAGCAATAGCAAAGTTAAAAGTCTGTTCATAGTCAATTCTGTTAGCAGCCCACCTCTTTAACCAGTATTTCCCCAACACGCAGAAAATCATAATTTGGCCATTCAGGTTCAAAACCGTATGAGACTAAAGTAGCAGGTAAACAGCTGAAGCTGCAATCTGTTGAATTCACAAAAGACATGCGTTTCCTGCTCTCTGCAGGGGTCTGATATATATACTTTGTGGGGTAGAAAACAGGGCAGTTACCAAGTGGAGATGGAGAGGAACTGAGAGATGTCTCCTTTCAAATAATTACAGTGGTGAGATTTTCCAACGTTTTCAATCATGCTGTTGAATGTTTGCCTCAACCTCCAATTAGCAGACCAAAACGTATTAAAAAAAAAAAAAAAAGAAAAAAAAAAAAGATAGGGGCATAAGAATAGAGAGAAGAGAAAGTAAAATGGTTAGTTGTTCTTTCTAACTCTGTGTTATGGCTACTGTCCTCCAGAGAGCACTTTCACCTGGCACCTATGAAGTAACAATTCCCAGTGGGAGAGCAAAAAAGTAAAAATTTCATCTCTCTCCTCATCAGACAGTCACAAATAATGCTGCTTTACCCAACCAACTAACAGCTAAATGGTGCTCTGCAGACAAACTTATAGAAAGAAAAGGCTGGAAAGACCAAGTTCATTTAAAGCTACCAGAGATTCATAAAACAAATTCTGAAAATCTTTGCCTTTAAATAACAGCAGAGAAACCATTTCTCTCATCCCAGGTTGATCAGACGCTTATCCATGTGCAGGTCTGAAGGTGTTGTACTCCTGTAAGCCTACTGGTGGTCATAAGGAACGCATCACTTCCATTTTGGTGTAGAAAAACACAATAAGCTGTTAAAACTAAATTTCACAGCTGGACACTTTTAATCAGTAACTCTTAAAAGCTGCCTCAGTGCAAGGTGGACCTCATTTTCAGTTTTCTGTGCTGTGTTAAATAAGTAAATAAAGAGGATGGCAACCGAGGTAGCTCTGCCTATTTGTAGATTACAAATTCAGATCTTGTCTATTCTGGAAAACTCTATGATGACTGAGATACCTAATTAAATTATGACATCAGAGGAAATGAGAGTTAACACTGAGCAGCTGCGAGGAACAGGCATATTTTGACATTCTGATTAATGCTCTTTATTATTGTTAACCTGTAATTACTTCAACGACTACTGAACAATTGAGATGGATAAAAAAGGTATGTCATTGTTAGAGAAGATGTCCCCCCCTCGTTTTTCATTAAGGTGTAGGATTTCACAATGCAGGTATCTGAGGCCTATGAAAACTGCTCTGATAATAGTAAGACAGACCAGACTTAACTTTCATGATATTTCCAAGGCTACTCTTGCTTTCCCTCAAAAAAACCAAACAAAGCAAGTTTCTCTTAGAGTAAAACGTTTTAGTTGTGGTTTACATATAAGAAAAAGAGCATGTTGGTTTATTTGAAGGTCACGTCTAACAGAAAAGCCCCAGCTCTGCCTCCAGAGCAAGCCTTCACCTACAGTAGACTATCACAAGTCAACATTTCAAATAATTCAGCTTCATTAATAAGGGGAGTTTGCTGCAATCTGAACAAAATAAGTAGCTACGTTACATATATCTTTGAGCAGAAAATATGTAGGCTCTGAAGTTGAAGGCAAATGAAAACACACCCTACTTTGAAGAGTGACTGTAAAGATGTAACTACATGGTTCCACATTTAATGTCTCTAAGTGACTTCTGGATTGAGTTTGCTCAGTTTACAAGTAAAATGATTTTTATTTCTACTTAACACTCCTCCATGCAAATTCAATCGACAAACTTTAAGTCAGGCCATGCTCCTTTTTGCCCATATATCATCACTCTTAATGAAGACTGTGCATGCCAAATGGAAGTAGGGAGCTCTAGGGTAAGAGCAGGGCTTGAGGCCAACAGGTCCAGTTCTCTCCCAGTATAACTTGCTTACTTTCCGCGGAGGCCTTCCTATGTAGACCGGCTGAGGATATGGCTAAATGAAGACACATTCCTAAAGTGGGAAGCTAAGTAACTGCCCTGCTGGTGATACAGAACCAAAGGAGAACTAAAGTAATTCTCCCCAGCCTGTGCTGCTTCAGATAATAATAAAAAGGTTGTATGTTTATTACCAATACAGGACTGCAAATAGAGCCTGAGAGCAGAGAATGTCTTAAACAATATGTCATTGTCCCACAGCCAAGTTTCAGAGTAAAACCACCAACTAAGATTTCACAATACAGACATTTGACAAAGAAAGGGTATTTCTTCTGGTGTAACGTTTGGGCCCTGACACCAATACAACATATTTCTCAATGACAAAAAAATCTTGTAAACCACAAAACACAAGGACACAGGATTACAGAAGTTAGAGATAGAAGAAGAAACCCACAAAGCAGAAATATTAAGGCCACCTGTGCACTTCAGAAATGCACAGTCGCCACAACTAAACAGGATATATCTCTCATTAATATTGTACGTAGTAAAACACACACATAGTATAATAGGCAGTTGATCTTACTCTAGAGAAGTAGAGCCAGAAAAATGAAGATAAGCTAAAACCTTTGCGGCCAGCCTACAGCAAAAAGCTCTAGTCTGAATCCCAGCACCTCTTAGCAGCCTGTCAACAGGACACCAGAGAGGAAAACAGAGGTCCCCATGTAGATCCCTATCAAAGTCACAACAGGATTCCAAGCTGAATGCTTCCAAGGAGAAGGGGAGAAAAAGAAAACATCGAAGGACAAGTTGCCAAGGTTTTAACCTGAGACCTAACAACGAAGCACAAGTTGCCAAGGTTTTAGCCTGAGACCTAACAGCAGCCACAGACATTTGTTTAATCTTTCAGGTGCTCATTAGTGTCAAGCCCCTGTGGCAGCCTCCATACTGTCTCTCTATACTGTAGCTGGCTGAAGGTAGAGTTATATACCGTCCTAATGAGCTGCAAGGAGGGTGATGTGCGTCATTGGCTTCTGTTTCAATCTTGGCAATCTAAGTGTAAAGGCCTTGCAACAGCTTCTGATTCTGCTGACATTTAATTAGCCGGTGTCATTTTGATGCCATAGCCTGTCTCATCAGGATGATAACTACAAAACAACATGTGGAGCATAAAAGTTCTATGAGAAGTTTCGGGTCTGGCAGCCAAGGATACGAGTCCCCTGACAGTCACAGTTCCTGGCGCTGGTCCCCATTAGCCCTTTGTTTCGGCACTGCTATCAGCAAGAGCTTCTCTGTTAAGGAGAGAAAAACAAAAAAAGCCCCAAACCCAAAAACTGCATACCTCAGCAAAGGCTTGCAAAAAGCTACATCCTTTAGCTCTAAAAATTCTACCTGTCCTGCAGAAAGGGAGCATCCTTATTGCACAAATTCACAGCTATTCATCCTAAAGGACAGGTTTACCCTAAAGGATAGGTTTGATCACCTTCTGGCTTCAAATGGTAGTCCTCTTTATTTAGGTATGTACAGCATTTTTCTCCATTTGCCATCAGGTGCTTGGGAAAACAATCTCCTATAATACCTACCCATTGCTGCTTGCTCACATCAACTGCAAAACTTGGAAATGATCATTGCTACACAAAATGTGACTGATCTATATTTTCACTCAATATAATAAGTGATTCTGGTACAGTACATCCATTTACACCAGACAAGCTCAGATTTTTTTTGTATTTGGGTCTTTTTCCAAAATCCTTTTCTCATACACTACAGACACCACTTTTTGAGAGCGTACCAGTCAGAGATGTATAAAAATTCAAATGGACCAAGCTATTTCATTCACAGAACAGAATCAACTCAAAATCTTTGTCAATAGAACCTAGGCACAACCTAATGTTTTGTAAAAACAGACCCATTGGACTAATGGGCCACAGTTCCATTTTTGAGCGAAGCATCTACCTGAGGCAGAGGATGGGCAGAAAGAGGCCAACAAGCTTAAAAATTCACTGAACCAGTGTGGTCCCCAGATCCCAGCTCTTCTGAAGGATCCTTGTTGGAGCTAAAAGCTGCTTCCCAACTGGATGAGCACAAACCTATCTTTTAGAGCAGAATGCTCTAAGAACTCACACCTCCCACAAGGGCAGAGACATCAAATGTTACGGGCCAATAATGGTAACACCAACATCAAAGGAGAAGGTGGAAAAGTTGCAAGACTTTTCCACTTGGTTTCTGTTCATCTCTTTTCCATGGTATAACCATGATATTATAATTTCAGCCAGTTAATGCCCACTGCAGACTACTGGGGGTTGTAACTGGTTCCAACCACTCACTATCCTAAATAGCCTTCCAGATGTTTCTTTGCTGTGTCTTATAGAAGGTACTCGTCACGGCAAAGTATTAAGTAATTAATTTCAGCCTTCTTCATCAACATTTCTTTTTAAACAGTCAAATTTCACTCCAAATTTACCCCTGACCATAGTCACACTTACTTCACACAGAATACTGTTTTGTCTGCCTGGGAAAAGCTAGATAGTTCAGAAACTTTGGATTCTCACTCTGAAGGAAAAAGTTACACGCAGTGATCCTATCTCACATTTGGAGGCACATATTCACAGTGTTTCTTCTCGTGTTCCCCATGCATTAAGCCATGTAAAATCTGCTCTCATCATTTTAAGCAAGGTCTTGCCACGGAATCCTTTGTCGTTGAATTATTTGCGGGTCAAGACGGGTATGGGTACGAGAATTCACATTTACTTATAGTATAAGTTTTAATAAAAGTATTTTATGCATGCACACACAAACATAAGGCAGAAGGAGGACCAAGGTCTAAGTTCATCTGCCTCAACATTAAAATACAGCTAAATGAAGGAAAGCCAGCTGCTCCAAGCTACAACACCAAAAATAACTACCCACAAAAAAAGTTAAGCCTTACAATACCTCCCTCACACTCATGCACACATTTGTATTCCTTATCTTATGAAAGTTCTTCTTGCCTTGACAATCCACAATATTAGCAGCACAAGAAAGTTTATTTGAAAAAAAAAAAAAAACGTTAACATGATCTCTTTAAAAGACTCTTGGAGTACTAATGTGGTCAGTGATTTGACACCTCTCAACTGTACTACCCAATAAAAGTCAGTTTTTCTCATTAGTAAAGTAGCTGGGACTGAGTGAGCACAGGAGAAAAGCCAACGTAGCAGGTAAAGCAAAGCACTGTGGGTCAAGCAACTTGTATTCCCTTCCCATGACGGCTAATGACTTGCTGTCTACACCTGCTTCTGGCTTGGTGTCTTTACCTGTAACTCCGGGTAATACTGTCTACTTTAAGAGAGGAGGAAACAAAATTAATGAAAGCTTTGAACTATTCCAAAATCCCATAAAAAGGAAGTTTAATTTTTTAAATATTTCTGAAATGACTATTATCATTGTCATTTCTTTGTTATGATCTAGTATACAAGAGTTCTAGAACCACACGGTTCTAGGCACAGAATTCATGTGGAAAATAAAGCTCCTCCCAGCCCTCGCTGTACTCAAACCTGATGGCAAGATACAGAAAGAGCTGCTAATCAGAAACCCAGAGAAACAAAGGTTTTATGTTTCTTGGAATTTAGATGGAATGTATTTAGATAGCTACATTTTTTAAAACTGACTTTAGTTTCTCCTTAATGAATGTACCACATAGCCAAGTCTCATTATCAAACCAGTCCTATTTTAACTGTCAAAAATAGCAACTTTTGAAATATAGCCTGTAGTGCACCACTACTCTCAAACTATAAACCCATGCCATCAATTATGAATTTAATTGCACAGTTAGCAAATACTCTTCATGTGCATACACTAATATGCAATATACTGCATAAAGATGGCAATAAGACATTAGTTTGATAAAGCTTGCCAAGTTTGATACAGAAATCTTGATGCTGATATTATTGTATTTAATATATTAACAGATACATAAGGCCGAATGACTTATTTTGCTCAGTCCATTTAAAATTAGCATCCTTGCTGGATGGAGTACGACTTACTCATTAGGTCCAGCTGCCACAGCATGCTTAGTACTACCTGAAGCAAGAATCTTACAATTCACAGCAAATCCTGCTGCCTTTCCCTTGGTTTATTTTAAGAACTTAATCAATGGAAGAACACTTCCAACTCTATCAGTCTATTAGAAGATAGCCTGGTTCAAGCTTGTGTTCATTTATGCTGTGCAACTTCATTGATATCAAGCAACGTTAATTTCTTCTAACTTTATGGGGTAGAGGAAATGACTTTTCATTAAGCCTTGGTGCCACCAGGAAATTATAAAAATATAAGTACATTTTTTATATTTTTTATATCCCATACTGCCTTGGGATTTAAGTTTGTAGCTTAACCTCATAAAATGCCCCCTATTTACCTGAAGGTTACAAAGATACTGTGGAATTCCAAGGCCTAGGCTTCCTTTCCAGCAAGGCATTTTACCATATGCTTAAAGTCAAGCAGTTGAGTAAACATTCTGCTTGTCTGAGAGAACAGAACATACATCATGAAAGGGGTGACACACTAGGTCAATATCCCTGTGCTCCTGCAACAGCTTTGGGAACTAGATGGAGGAAGTCACAAGGCACTAAAAATTTGAAAATTTTGTTGCAGTAGCAGAATTTGCATCCCTACTCCCTGTCCACTCACATCATTCTAGATCAAGGACATGTCTACATAGTTTAACAGGCAGATGAAAGTGCATTCTTCCCATGCTGCAAGCTGACTAGAAGCTATGTAAAGTTATTTCACATTCTTCTGAACCTCATGAATAAAGCCCCTACTGAAAGGTACAGTGTATCAGCTTGGGCTTCATGCCGTATTTAGAGAGCTTTATCTAGCTGAAAAACACAGAGAAACACTCCAAACTACGTTCTGTAAGCTTCTGTATACACGCATTCAAACTACAGGAGCCTGTGGTTATAGCCAGTGCTTTATCTTGCTTCATAGTAAATGTAAAAGGGTCATGAACCTCACAGAAATGCTACTAACTCCAATAAAGCTTTTTTTTAGTTTACAAACTACTGAAATCACAGAATTAAATACTTCACTATAACTAATAGGTAGCAAGCTCAAGTAGTCATCTGAAAAGCCAGAGGATTTCCTTAACCTTTTATGATTTATTTTTCTTTGGTAGCCATTTAGAAACTTGAGTCTCCTACACTAATGCTTCTGCACACAAGAAGTGAGTAAGCATGAAACCTTTTTTGTGCTACTATGTCAAAAGCTTTTGTAATCTCTACAGAGATATTACATTAAGATGAAGTCCCTTTGTGGACAGCCTTCGTAACTTTGCAAAACAAAGTGTAGCCTGCTTTAACAGAATCTTTTGAGAGGACAGCAATAAAAATACCACACCAATTCCTTTTGGCTGAAGCTGGAAGAGGTGTAAGAGCTGATGGAACTATCCGTAACACACCGCTGGCATTCACCCGAGACTACTGTAAGAAATAAGTAATGTCAAGTTGAAGGCCTGGCTCCGAGCATGACATTTGAACAAGACAAAGAAAACAGCATCTTCTCCATGGATTTTTCAAGAGAATTGTGAATGCTCTCTATCTAGCAGTAACAGGCTTATTTTTCCAGGATGTGACCTCAAGCCCCAGTTTGAGTCACTCTTCCACAAGCAGCTGTAGAAGAGTTATGTCTGGAAGGAGCCCTACCCCAGAGGCGGGCTGCAGAGTGGGAGTGCAGCTCAGGGCAGTTCCTCATGGATAAGTCAGTTCTGCTTTCTATCGGTGGCGCTCCCTTCTTCTCTCTGCTGTTAATACGTCGGATGGGAAAACTGAGGAGCAGCAGCAGCCAGACAGCCTGGAGTCAGTGTGTCGGTGTCAGTGCAGGAGAAAGAGCACAACTATGGCATGTGGCAGGCTAGAGGAGGACTAGGAAATCAAGGAAAGAAAAGAGGGGACAGAGAAACATGTGGAAGAGACATGATAACTGTCATGACGTGACATATTTAGTACTCAGCCTCTTACCATCATGTCCCAGGCTGCTGTGCCCACACACCTCTGTGTGTGATGTACATGCGTGTGTGTGCTTGTGTGATGTACGTGTGTGCAAATGCACTTCCACACGTGTCTCTGTGTATGCATTTGGGGTAGGGGTTGAGAGGCTGTAAAGGAGGTTTAACAACAATCACAGCCATGCTTGTGACATATTTATAACTTTCTATGCACCATGGGTCAAACATTTACAAGAATGCCTTTTGCTTCTGGTAAAATCAACCACAGGAAGGGCAAGGAAGGATGTCAGTGGTGGCAAAATGCAGAACCCACCATCGCTCCAAAGAGTGCAACGACAAAAACTGAAAGTCTGAGCTCCCCAAAATAAACTGTCTGTGTTTGAAGGCTGTAACAGCAAAAAGAGGAACTCTTGGTCTTGGTTCTGCTGTTACAGAGGGACCAAAAAGCTTTAACTAGAGCAAGTAGTCCCAAGCAAGTGGCAGGAAAGTGACTGAAGAGCCACACTGGTTGTAGACAAAAATAAAGCCAGATGAACTCTGAAACTGTAAGGAGCACAGCAAAGAAATGTTACGTAAATCAGGTCAGTTAAGCTGAGTGGAAGGCCCAGCCACCAAAAAGCCACCTCAACACAGCAAATCGTAGGAGGGTGTTTGGAGAGTGGAGCCAGCAAAGGAACCCAGCAACAATGGCCTTACTGAGGAGGGGCCACGCTGGTATCCTGCCCATCCCAGGGCAAGCAAAAGGGCACACGTGGAAAGAGTTTGGGGTTAAAGATCAGCAGTCCTGTGCCAAGAATCAGCTTTTGATTAGTGGAGGAGAGAGGAAGGCCCCAGATTGCCTGCCCTTCCATTGCTTTGTTTTGGTACGGGGCTGGACGTGGGTGCAAAGCTATTGTAAACCGACACACATACTGTGTTACAGAAACGCAAGAAGAGAAAAACAATCCCTGTTTTTTTTTAAAAAAAAAAAAAAGATGGATCTTTTTATAGCCTATAGACTCAAGCATGCCATTTAATCCTAAAGAACAGGAAGCAGCTCAGTAAATTGCTGCCACAAGACTTATGCAACCAAAATCCTGACTACAGATGAGGCATTTGGAATAGCCGTGGAGTGGCATGGGCCATAGTGCTAACTGAGGTGCAGATAAAGCTCTGTGTGCCCTTTCCAGTGACCCCTCTGCTAAAACGAACCCAGCAGTCACTTCATATATAGTTTTAAGATATATTCTACTATATTCTACTCCCCAAAATTTATTTTCCATTGTCATGAGCCCTGTTAAATCACTTAACACAAACTGTAGGCAAACGACATAAAATATCAACGTTTCAATTTGTCTGACAATTATTTAAACTTTCAAGGAGTAGAGAGTCATACAAGGTAAGGTGCTACAGGTACTTTCTAAAAATTCTATCATCTTTGGTGAGCACATACAGCTCAAGAGTGGAACATAGTCATCCACAACAACAACATAATAACAAGACTTACTTATTTAAATGTGCTGCAAACACACAAGCATAATTCAGTAACTATTTTTCCACTCCTTGCTTGAAAGAAACATTGCATAATACTAGTATAACTATAGTTTGCTTTCTTTTCTTTTTCCATTGAGCATTCAATTCCTAACAACACTTAATGAGTATAATGAATGTGGAACACTCCCTATCCCTATCTGTTTATTTCGTCTTACTTAGACAAAATACTTACTTATGCATTTTTTAAAGATTTGGCCCTTATACGACATATCAAATACTATCAATTATTATTTAATTTTAAAAAAAACAACCCAAAACGTGGTCTTAACTTTTTTAATAAAAAAACACTCTTTTCAATAGTTCTTAACACAATTGAAAAATAAACTACTTTTGATACCAACTGCTCTGAAGAAGTAATATCCCATTAAATAAAAACCTTCAGTGTCCCTTTTACCTTTACCAGTAGGGAAGCAAAAGTGATCAGAAAAAGCCTGAGGGCACGACAACGTAAGTCAAAAGGAGAAAACAGTTAAAAGGCCCAATTATTCTTATTTGCTAATTAATATATCTAAAATAATATGAATGTTCTCAATTAAAGCTGATCTGGTAGCACAACAGAAGCTCCTATTTAAATACAGCAATAATGATAACTTGATTTATTATTTGATTGGTATGAATGAGCTGTTAGTGTTAAAATAAGACAAAGCTAAGTGTACATTAACTGCTTTGCTCTATGTCATTACTGCACACAAACAGAATCTACCAAATCCTGTAGAGTGCCTACTCGTACAGTGAGACTGCTCGCTTCTCCTGCTCTCAGCAACTTTCCAGATAAAGTCACGTTGTACATAAACACAAGCCAGAAATCACAAGAAAGGAAAACTACCCTATTTGATCAGTCAGGTTTTGTGTGGAGTTTAACCATGTAACACTGTTCTGGAAGCAGTCACACAACAGATAAGACATACCTGATGTGCTAAAATATAAATATTATGGCCAACATCTTTTGGGGAGATGCCATCATCTCCATTCTCCTCCTCGTGGTCACATTCGAGGCCTTGGTTATATGCATTCTTCATCACATCCACCTGTAACACAAACACAACCAAGGAGAGATGAAATAACTGGCATTTTCAGGGAAAAAAAGCACTGAACACTGTGTTTGAAGATGCTCGCTTTGTTCAGCTTTTCAGCTCAAGCCTGGTCGGGTGCCCTGCAGTCCTGCAAGACAGCGAGCAGTCTGAGAAATACTTTCTGAATAAAGACAAGCTTGAAGGATTTGTGAAGCTCCAAACTGCTACACCTCTCATGAGGAAAACTTCTGCAACCGCAAGAAAGGAACAGGGATGCTGAGCCTTTCTTAACACGTATATTCACAAATGCTTTTAAAGATGCTACAGATGCCACAGGTAGGGTCTTGCGTCACTTGACGTGCACCTGTGATCTCCGGCTGGAGCTGGCTGCAACATCGCGCAGCCTTCTCCACAGAGTTTAATAGAAAAAAATCCAAACCACTTAAACCAAAAAGAAAAGGAAGATACAGATCTGGGCAGAGTGCTGGGGTAGTTCCAAAATATTTAAAAGGCTCTTACAGGACCAATAGGGGGAAATACACTATGCCCCATGCAGGACCTGATCCTACAGTTGTACCTTAGGGATGGCCTCATCATGTTGACATGCCACCATGGCGATGACTCCCTGAAACAAGCAGAGCACTGGGCTGATGCCCACAGATCTCCCCAAAAAACCAATTTTTCAGTCACTACTGTTAGATGGTCAACTGGATTGGAAACGGCATCTCCAGACCTACCATCTATTTAAAAGTCCTGGAGACCTACACAAGTCTTACAGTTGTTCCAAAATACAGCAATAACTGCTTGTAACTAACTGTTTGCTCATGAGATATATAAGAATCAACATACCTACATATGGTATGTATATTATTTCTACACACGCACACACTTCTGTAGTACTTTTTCACAAACTGTGCAAGCTTAATTTCCCAGCCCCTGACAAAGTGTACTTGAAGACAGCCCTACCAGCGTATGATAATTTAGTTAGGAAACAATTACATTAAAGTGCTTGGAACGGATAAAAATAATGAAGTCGTAAAGACTGAAATCATGCATGCTTGATCCTTTTAAAGTACTTTTTGTGAATTAGTACTATCCTGATACATTGTGTCACTATGCACTGCCAACACTTTTCAGCTTAGATGCAGATCATTTTAAAAATGTTTTAATGACAGATTTTTTTCAGCCAAAAGATTTATAAATATTCAAAAGTTTTCTCACCAGTTCTCTTGGTCTCATGTTGAAAAGGATTCTTTCCGCATTCTCACTGTCGTGCCTGCTTTCCATAATAGCCAGCAAAAGCTTGGAGGCATTGTTCTAGACATACAAAACCAAGTTAATGCAAACTTAAAAATCTATTTCATGGGTTAATGACCCTTGCATATGTTTTAATTGAGATTAGGAGGACCACTTTTTTAGCGGGTAAGATTTTAAACTGCTTGCATCTTTTATTTTACTGACATATTTATAGGCTTTTTCTCCCATTTTAATGTCAGCATACTGTAAGGCTAACTAACCCTGCACGCTATATTGGAAGAAGTACATTAAATATTGAAAAATATTCAACTTAAATACAGAGGCCTTGTTCTATACTGTTCACAAGAAACAAAATCCCATTTCTTTTTTGTATTGCCCACCTAGCAATTTATGCCATGGTTTTCTGTTAAAACAATACTTAACAGAGGTAATTACAAAATGTATTACACAAAAGGTTTCATCGTTCAGGCAGGTTTCCCTCCCCTTTGTTTTTTATTTGAAAGGCTATGAAACAAACTGTTTTCATACATTCCTGGAATTTTGTTTCACTGCCAGATATTCCTGGGGGAACATACAAAGATACTCTTTACTTTGTCAACTGGGTGCTTTTCACCAGACCTCTCCCAAGGATTAAACAGCATGGCTTTTAGCAGCAGTCACCGAGTAGTGCCTCAGACTTTGGAGACCTGTCTGACTTCCAGTTAAATCAGATGCTGTGAACAGGAGAGGAAAAATGGTTTTGGAGGTTTGACTGCTTTCTGGCAGAGCGTGGTTGCCTTGGTTCACCTGCCACAGCATCCCCTCATCATCCTCTACTACAGACTAACCTGTGTGAATACTCAGGAGCAGACTGCAGTTCCACGTCACAGGTAGGGACCAGTAAAACGTTCAACCCACCATAAAATCTCTTTCTCAGTTGCTTATTGCCAGATGTCAGCAATTTAAACTGAAATTTCTTGTAGCGAGGGTGTGCCTCAGACAATTAGTATGGACAATTTTTGAAGAAAAGGGTACAGCTACTTTTGTGACTGAGGCAAAAGATGTTATTTTCTGCATGTTCTTCAAACTTCTGTTTTAAGCAGCCTTTGTATCTCCAAGTTTTGATAGCAGAGCTGAAAATCTGGAGGACTAGAGGCCAAGATAACACAATCATGCAAGTCATAGTCCCCAGGGAATCCCAGAAAAATTTGTCCAGCTCAGAAGCCTTTTTTTTTTTAATTATGATTTAAATACTATACTGTAGAAAGTTGCTGGAATTCCACAGGTAAAAGCCCTCAGAGTTTATTCTTGGTGGCCATGGAATCACAACAAAATCATCCAAGCTGGATCACAAAATCCCCCCGTTGAGGCTCTCCTTTGGACTGATCGTCCAGCAGTTCCACCCCCTGCTCAAAGCAGGTTGGTCAGGGCTCTGTCAAGCTGAGATCTGAACATCTCCAACAGGACGACGGCAGGATTAGAAGTCAGCAGCAGAAGGAAGGAGAAGATGGAAGGAGGGTGGATGAACAGAATGAGGATTTATACTTGACAGGGGAACTAAGACCTTCTGGGAGAGGAGACTGGGAGCTGAGTGAGAAGCCAGGAGAGAGGGGCCTGGGCTTGCCAACACAAGGATGAGGTAAGAACAAAGAACAACAGATGAGAAGAAAAGACCAGAGTGGGACTGGCTAAAGAAGAATGGGACTCCATATGGATTTTTCCATAGCTCCCCTTTCCTTTCGCTCCAGATTAAAACCAGCATCATCCATTGGAAAGATCTAATCAGACTCTTCGCCTTGCAACCTACATTGAAAAAGTTTAACATGCCCAGTGCATGAGAGCAGGTAGAGGGAAAGGATAGCATTTTAAGACATCTGTCAGAGTGCTGCTCTGAGGAACTGGATGCCTCTTTTTTCACTGCAGTTTTCCCTTACAACGGCGACCAAGTCAGTTGTGGTAGCATCGGTAGAATCTCAAACTAAGGAGGAGGGAAGGGGTTAAGACAGGCTGTGAGGTAGCTTGAGAAGGAAAGGGAGGAAACAGTGGAGGAAGGCGCTAGTCTACTCACTCATGGGTGAGGCCTTTGAAGCTATTTTTCAGTGCAGACAACCCTGGGGAAGGAGAGAAGCCTGCTGCAGCTTCTGGGAAGCGAGGAAAGGTAGAGAGTGGGTAGGACTTTGTATCATCAACAGCCAGCTGCTTGCTACTGACTCAGCAAACCTGACACACCGTAGCCTAGAAATACAGCAGACAGGTACATTGTCCAGGTTTTATTTCTCTGATCACTTGCAACTAATGGGGACGTGCTCATTTGACTACGTGTTCTCCATTTTCTGCATGCTTTGAGACCCTAGGATTTGATTTCCGTTACCAGATATCAATGAGGAAAAGAGGTCCATTACTTGGAACATACAGTATAAAGTTTTTCATAACACATTAGTACTGGGAAAAATCAGTTCCCAGCTGCTACAAACAGGACATCCCAAAGTATTTCTCATCCCGTCTCATCTCCTCGTAAGAATTTTGGAAAAATAAATTAATGCGTGAAGCAACTAGATAGAGCAGAGTAAGGTGCTATGAGAAAAGCCAAAAAGACTTATTAGACTCTCTCTGCCCTTAGACTGATAAAGTCTCTTCATCCTGCCACTATACAGAGTGGCAGATATTGAGGTCATAACTGTGTGCCAGGGCTTAAATACTAGCCAGCAAGGAAGGCCAGGGGGTCATACTCAACATAACAAGAGGCAGAACAGAACAATGGCCATCTGTGCACTCAGTGAACACTGTCTGCCATGCTCACCAAATGATTCGGGAGTCCAGTGGAAAATATAATCCATGAAGATGTCATTAAATACCACATCACAAACTATGTGCAAAACAAGCTAAATTAAGATGGCATGGGAAAATATAATTCTGCATTGCCTCTGCTTTGGTTGGGGGGTGTGAGTTCAACATATAATGTTCCCTGAAAACAGCGTCTGAGTTTGTTTTTATGTGTAAGTGTGTGGGCCCATATACTTTGCATTCTGTATTTTCACTGCAAAATCTATGCATTTGCAACTTCAGAGTTGCCTATGAACACTGACAGATTTTAAGGGTTAAACATTACCTGGTAAACTCAGTGCTATATTATTTGGATCCGTTGCCACTCAAAATAAAACCCACTAAATTCTTAATTTGGATCTAATTCTTTACATCGCATCTGGCCAGGCACCGTGTCCATTTCTGGGCTCCCCAGTAAAAGAAAGACATGGACTTACTGGAATGAGTCCAGCAAAAGTCACAAAGATGATAAAGGGAATGGAGCATTTTTCATATAAGGAGCAGCTGAGAGCTGGGACTGTTCAGCTTGGAGAAGGGGGTTCTTATCACTGTGTATAAATACCTGATGGGAAGGAATGAAGATGAGGGAGCCAAACTCCTCTCGGTAGTGCCCCGTGAGAGGACAAAAGGCAATGGACACGAATTAAAACACACACGAAATTACATCTAAACACAAGAAACACTTTTTTTACTGTGAGAGTGATCAAACACTGGAATAGGTTGCCCAGACAAGTTGTGGAGTCTCTATTTGTGGAGATATTCAACTGGACGCAGTCCTGGGCAATCTGCTCTATTTGAGCCTCCTTGAGCAGGGGCATTGGACAAGATGTGACTCTGTAAAATCAGAATCATTTCCACAGTTTGAAGCTTTGGTATCATTCATCACAATTCTTGTTATTTAAGTAATAGTCTTCTATGAATCGGGCCAAATTGGTCCTTGCAGCCATGTCACTAAACTCCATTTTTGGTTAACACATAGAAAAGATGTTCTATAAACATTTGCCGTTATATTCATTATAATGGTAAATCAAAATGGCACTGGAGTTACTGTGACTAGGTCTTTACAGGGTCTGAAATTTGGACTTCAAAAGAACTGTCTGCATGTTCAAAGTCAAATGTCTGCTTAAATGTTTTGCTTGAGGGGGTCCTGAATTACAGTGCCGTTCAAAAATGTAATTATAGTTATTAAAATCATGTGTAAAGCACTGTTGATTTGATGTACATGATATATAGCTGTAATAATTATTTAATTAGACATTCATAATGTTGCCATTATGATGCAAAGCAGCTACCACAAAGTATTTGCTGGTTTTGGGGAGGAAACAGACCATCTGTAATGGAAATACTCCATTGCAAAGGCAAGAAAAGGCAGTAACACAAGGCTCTTCCTGGACAAGTTCTATCCCACTTGGCAGACAGGATAATTGCCGAGCTCCTCTCCGCATGCAATGGCACACAGACCAGAGAAACTTATCTAGGAGCCTACCCAGCTCTCCCCAGAATAGAAAACAAGTTGACAAGCCCTCCCACTCTATACTTTGTCCTCCCCTTCAGAGGACACTGAGAAGTGAAACATCATACAATTTACTTTAACCTTGTTTTCAACCTTATTTGACGTTACAGGTCATCTGATACATTATTCTTTTTTCACAACGCCTCCTTCTCAAGTAACTTTTAAGAGTTCAGTATAAACAGAGAATGCCTGACTTGTTACGTGTCCGTACAGTGTTGCTGTTTATCAGTCCCCTGAGATTTTATGCCCACTATAGAGTCTTCATGCTAGCTATACTGTATCTCTTTGATAGGACCTTTTCTTTAAAAAAGCAGAGGGCATACTCCCAAACACAACAGTGTGTCACAAGGCCTGCGGTAGAGAGCATGATAAGGATTCAGAAGCTGAGCTGAATTCATTTGCAAGGTTTGTTTTCAAAGGCTGCTGAGTATATTATGTTAGGGTAAAATTAAGTAAATGTCAGGTTGCCTAGAGCTCTTGTATAGGTATGTCTTCTATTATTACTCAAATTTAAATAAACAAATTTACATTTACTGTACCTTTAGCTGAAGCACCAAGTCCATGCAGTATTTGCCAAGAGGGTTTATGTCGTTCAAGATGAGTGCAATTATAATATCAATCCCATTAGATTCATGGGTGGCTATGCAAGTCTGCAAGAGAAGGGAGTTGGGGGGAAAGGGACAGGAGGAGGGGGAAAAAAGAGGGAGATGGGAAAGGTGGAGGGAGGAAGGGAGAGAATATGCACATCAGAAAATTTCCAAACCCAGAACTTGAAAGACCTTGTAACAGCAATGAACCTGCCAGTCAAAGCAGATCAGACCGAAGATGTGCCACAAGAGGTGCTGGGGGAGGCGTGTGTAGTACAGAACTAACACTGCCAGTGCCGAAACACACAACTGGAAAAAACGTGGTGCGAACTAACATATGCTTGCACGTGAACCATGCAGGATTCGGCACCACGTGGTGCAAGTCAGAGGCAGCAGCCTACAGAAGCACTGCCAGATTCAGCTGAACACACGTGCCGAGACACAAAAGACATGCTTGAATCATAGAATGGTTTGGGTTGGAAGGGACCTTAAAGATCATCTAGTTCCAAACCCCTGCCGTGGGCAGGGACACCTCCCACCAGACCAGGTTGCTCAAATGTAGGCACAATCAAATTTGCACACTCAAATTCCAAATTTGCATTCAGCAACCGCATTAGTATTGTTGTTATAGCACGATTTGTTTGCAAAGATTAAGGTTTTCTACATGCCTGTGGACATGTTCTGCACAGAAGGACACTTCTGGACATGCAATTCAAAACTGTAATTATGACCAAAAGTAATTCTGAAATGCTTTTACAGCAGGAGTCCCAGACCTTCTAGACCTTGTAAAGAAGTGCCAGTTATACAAGCCTACAGTATTTTTTTCCAATAGGTTTATAGGACAATAGGATAGGAAAAGGTTTCCAGAAAGGCAGATGCGAAAAAATGAACATGAAACTGCGGAGCATTTGCCTCTGAAATGAGAGTTGCAGTTGGTGTAAACAAGTATAACTGAAATCCTGAGTGACTTCTCAGCACGTAGGTCTACGTAATTAAGTGTAACTAATCACCCCCATTACCACTGTTACTCAAGCAAACTTGCTGGAGAACAAGTTAACTTGAAACACAGGTTTGGGATTTTTTTCATCTCCAGTCCTGTAATTATTCATTCTTTAGAGATGTTTTTCCCATCCATTAGTGAATCAAATACCACTGTTTAAAATTTAGTCCACTAAACAATTTTTGTTTGTTTGTTTGTTTTTTTTAAAGAATTAAGTAAAGGCTGTTGATTACCAGCAATGGCAAAAGAAGCACTTTGCACTTCATTTGTGCGTGCTTATGAAATAGCATTAATACTGCATGTATTTCTTCAGCTATTTCTAGTTTCACAAATAGATTGCCTCTGTAACTTCGCCCACCACAATTTTCCCAATGCCAATCCATAGTAAGAATTTTTAAATTTCTTCCACTGTGACAACTTCCCTACAGTTCTCTTCAAATACAGCAGCATGTAACCACATTCTTTACCTTTCTGTACTGCCTCAGCACGACACTAAAGAGACATCTACCAAATGTCACAGCTATGTGACTTGAAAAGACTGCATCAAGCAAGGCACAGAAGATTAAAAGCCTGATCTCTAGTCTCATCCATTTCCCTACTGCATCATAATTAAAGATGCTGATAAATAGTATAACAGGATAGTAAGTTAAACTTTGTGGCAGTTATGTGAATGAAGGAAAGTAATTGTTAGCAACCTATATAAACACCAACAACAGCAAAATGTATGAAAATGAACAAAACAAGATTATGCATGCAATGTACTTCCACAAGTTTGACTTGAAATCCAGTCTCACAAAGTGAGGTTAAAGCCATGGACCCACCAACATGAGGTGAACTCTCTCCAAAAGGACTGGAAACCCTCCATGTAAGCAGACATACTACAGGAAGAAACTATATTGAGTTTTGACTTAGAAGGATTGCTCAGGTCTTATGAAAGCGTGAAACACGTTAAGCCTCTCCATACATTCAGGTATATTCTTCTGCACCCACAAGTTATTTGAGCCCTACCTGATTTTCATGGCATGGACCTTGGCAATATTCAGTCAAGCTTTCCAGCGTCTGATTCACAAGAGCCACGTTCTTCTCATTGATGTAAAGCCCCAATAAGCCCAGTCCGCCTGTTGTGCTTCCACAGATACAGTCCAAAAACTGAAGGGTCTCACAAACAAGGTTGTAATTTGTTTTATTGTTTTGATGTCTTAAAAAATTCTGGTGGATGGAGAAAAGGAACACAAAGAAAACCCAACAAAAAACCCAAGAAAGTTAGGGTCAAGTCAAACACATTTTTTTTTCATGAAAATATTAAAGAGAACAATTTATAACCATGACCACTATATCTTAGGTGTACTGAAGTACACTACGCTGTAGAAAATATATTATGCCTTAGTGCAGCAGTTGAGAACCATTATTTGATTAAATCAGTAGAGAAAGGTCTTAGGAAAGTGAACTTCATAAACAGGTGCACTGAAGATAAACATCTTATATACATCCTGCATATATTCCCTATCCATTTTTTTATTACAACCCTCCTCGTGGAAGCTTCTTGCCCCACAGCTGAGCAGGTATGGTGGCACATTACGACTGCCCTTTGGCTGTGTCCGCACAGAACGGTAGCTTAGTTCAAACCACCCCCAGTGCTGCTTAAACACCGCTGGACATGGCACTGAGGTATATTTGCAGAAGATCCATTTTGCAAAGGTTGCTATGGGGACGGTAATTTCTACCAGAGGAATCGATAGCAGGGATACACACAGCATCCTAAAGCCTTCAATCGTATTATCTAGGGAAAAGAGCAGTACCCAAACTCTGCCCAGAAACTCTGCCCGTGATCTTCAAGCCTGTGGTAAGTGATCTACCATTTGTGCCCAGAAACCACGCCAACAGGGACATTTAGACGCTTTTCAATTCCATGTGGCTATGCTGCAGTCCTCAAGCAATTCTGAGGACATAAACATGAGCTCAAACAGAGCACACAAATGCTTCCTGAAAAGGGTTATTTTACCCCTTGGACGAAAAGAACACATATTTTAGACACCCCTATTCTGCAATAGGAGCCAGGCATAGGTATGTTTTTCTTCTCTTATGAAGTTTCAGCTCTGGTAATACCTCTTTTGCAGCTCAGCACAAAAACACTTTACCTGGAGCTCTCGGTTGTGGTTCTCGCACAGCAGCTGAAGAAATCTCAGTATGGGCTGCATGATTGCAATGGCAGGGCTCATGACTGCTTCTTCTGTGGACCTCTCTTCTGCATTTGCAGCATCTGTTCCTGAGCCCATAAGATCTATTTCTGGGTCCACTTCTCTTCTATACACAGAATAAGCCTTGGATGTTGCAGAAGATGCTTCTGTTAACTGTCCTTTCATGCCCTCTTTCAGATGCAGGGTTGAATCCTTTACTGAAAAGAAGATAATTTTCCTTCATTTTTGAAACTCTTTCTCCTCATTTGATTAAACAATAAGAAAACAATAATAATGAATGCAACTTTTTCTTTGTTGGTGCCTAACTTTTCGAAGACCTCTAGGCAACTTACAAAGAATATCAAAGCAACATTCATGCAGGGATAGCATGTTCCAAATAAACCACAAACCAGAGTGAAACAAAACATTAAAACAAAAAGCCCTACTACTTCTCTCCCATATACAATAAATGATGAGAACAATGGAAGGACCACAGGGTGGGAAATCAGTTGCTGCGCTTGCTCTTGTGAAATACGCCCATTAGCAGCAGCCTCTACTTCTGCTTCTCTAAAAGTATGGTTCTATATCTTCTGCTGGTGTAAACTGGCATAGCTTCACTGATTTCATCAAAGCTAATTCCTCGTAATCAGCTTAAGAGGTGGCCTATAATTCAGAGAAAAACACGCAAAAGATGCGCATTAGCAATGATGAATATTACAGCTCATTGATCAACGCCACATAGTATCAGTGGTGCAGTACATGCAGCTTGAATATAACGCACTTCCCTCCTCTTTTACATGGGTGCCTCCTTACCTCTCTTTTTGGGAACAGATATGGTTAGGTCACTATCATCATCTTTCTTTTTGCTCCCCAAATCAATAGTGTTCACTGTCACTGTCGATCTTATCTCCTGCTGAGCAGCTTTCATCCGGTCATACAGGACTTTAAAGAATTTTTCCGACTTTTTTTGCTCCTTCAGTTGCTGGTAAGTCGAATACTGCAATAAAAAAAATATTCTTCAGATATGAATCTTCTAAGGAAGGAGAAATACAAAAATATGCTATTTGTTGTGAAACAAACGATGAATAATTACTTCACTTGCACAGAACAAATGTTGGCCACTGCCTGACCAGTTCTTTCACAAAGTGATATACAAGGCTGGTAACAAAGATTGATGATAACATTTGTAAATTTGGATAAAATGGTGAACACAGTTATTTGCAACCTTTAAAATGTCACAATAGTACACCTGAAGTTAAATTACTTTGTGACACTCTCCATTTCTCCAGGCATTCTAGAGCTATAATATTCCATCTAAAAATAATAGGGAAAAGTAATTGTTATTATGTAACAACAAGAGGAAGCATGAAACATCCAATGCGTAATATTATTGCTTAGATTATTTACATTCTTTGTACTTCACACAGAATTGGAATTAATATTTTAGGTTATTAAGTCCAGTCCCTTAGTATTACTGTCAAGCAGGCCGAGTAACATTTTCAACAGTTTACAAACTGTGTCTTAAAGTAAAAGCCTTCTACAGGCCCTATCAATTCTTTTTAGAAAGCTGGAACAAATCTTACTTCTTCAATGTTTTCACAGAACCACAGAATGACATGGGGTTGGAAGGGACCTCTGGAGATCACCCAGTACAACCCCCTGTCAGAGCAGGTCCACCCAGAGCAGGTCCCACAGGAACGTGTCCAGATGGGGTTTGAATGTTTCCAGAGAAGGAGACTCCACCACCTCCCTGGGCAGCCTCTTCCAGGGCTCTGCCACCCTCACAGGAAAGAAGTTCCTCCTCATGTTTAGGTGGAACTTCTTATATTCAAGTTTGTGCCCGTTTCCTCTTGTCTTATCCCTGGGCACCACTGAAAAAAGACTGGCCCCATCCTCTTGATCCCCACCCTTTAAGTATTTATAGGTGTTCATCAGATCCCCCCTCAGCCTTCTCTTCTCCACACTAAAAAGACCCAAGTCCCTCAGCCTCTCCTTGTAAGAGGCCCCTCATCATCTTTGTAGCCTCTGCTGTGCCCTTTCCAGCAGTTCCCCGTCCTTCTGGAACTGGGGAGCCCAGAACTGGACCCAGTGCTCCAGATGGGGCCTCCCCAGGGCAGGGCAGAGCAGAGGGGCAGGATGACCTCCCTCCACCTGCTGGTCACACTTTTCCTGATGCCCCCAAGGATGCCATTGGCCTTTTTGGCCACAAGGGCCCATTGCTGGCTCATGGTCATCCTGTTCCCCACCAGGACTCCCAGGTCTTTCTCCTCAGAGCTGCTCTCCAGCAGGTCAGCCCCCAACCTGTCCTGGTGCAGGGGGTTATTCCTCCCCAGGGACACTCTCTAAGGGTCACAGATTATATTATTTGGCTAAAGTTGGGTAAGAGGGATATCATTCACAAAAGTCTACACTGTAAGATATTGCATAATAACAGGGCATATTTACATTTGTATTATAGGGATACATATTATAGCGATAAACTCTTCACAGAATTCACAGCAAAAATGTTCTTTTTATTTGTCTCTAGACTACATGTATTTGAAAATCAGTATGTGCATAAATAAATGAAATAAGTACCTGTGTTTGTGTATTTCCACCTTCAAGCAATGCAATACCAAGCAAAATGCCTTCTGAGAAAATTCTATCATTTTTGGTGTTTACTATAACATCTATGACTAGTTCCGATGCACCTTCTTTATCCAGAAGGCACTGAATATCAAACATGGTTACCCCAGACTTGTCTGAGTCTTGTCCCGAAAATCCACCTGCAAGTTAGACAAATACATACCATTCATGTTTGTTTCATGTATGTATATGAAAATTAATTTATTAGTAACAATAATTTTGTCTCACGTGCACAGTAGCAACGAAATAAATTAATTTTGAAATTCTGTCTCAGCCAAAATTCCCCTTGACACAAACAAGATTTTTGTGTGAAACTGCAATGTTGAGTACTAAGACTAAGAAACAAAACAACTCCATGAACCATTGTTGTGTCATGATATTCAGGCAATAAAGAAGTTGCAAATGACACTGATTTGTCCACCAATCCCCTTTTTTAATTCCACTGCTGCATATGCTAAACTGTGTGTATGGTGAGACCACTTTTAAATTTACTTTCCAGTCTCAGGCCTAATCTATACAAAGATTGGGTACTGGTAAACCCACTCTGGTTATGGGTATGACCTTCTAGCTAAATGCTTTTGCCAATATAACTCCTAGATCTCTACCATCATAATGATATTCCTTAAGAATAGAGACTTGAGTTAAACCAAATTAATGGTGGGGTTTTAAGGACTTTTGTTAATTTGTATTAGCTCATTAAATCAACCATATTTTATTATCACACATTATCATCTTTCCTGCTATGCTTACTTTTATACAGATGTAACTGCATCTACTTAATTAGAAAATATATAGTACGGCTTTAATCAGTCAGTACTGCTTCGATTAAACTGATAAAAATGGATGAGACCTTATTAGTGATGAAGTCATACAAACACACACACACAAAACTTATAGAAAGAGAACTAAAAAAAATAGTAAATCTTTCCTCTCTTGTTTGTTAGGGAGCAAAATTTGGTGTACAGGATATTAAGACTGTTAACATTACCAGTGGCTACACTGAAATAATCAAGGAAGATCAGCTGGGTAACATTTGGAAATGCCCACAAATGTGGGCATGCCTTTAATATATGCTGAAAATGCAATGGCAAGTATTTTGACCTGGCTCTATATCTTCTGCCTTTCTTCTGATGACATTCATTACTTAGGGTTTTCTTAGAAACCACCCTACAGTAACTCCCTGTGGCTTCTATAACAGCATCATACAAAAAGTTAGGTTATAAAAGCCCCACAGAGACCATCTACTCAAACTTTCTGCACATGGTAGTTGGAGCAGATTCGTCAGAAATCTTGAGTGGTAAAGTTGTAACAAGAACTGACACATCCTACAGCTTCTTGGGGAAAGAACGCTTGCAAGAAGCTTTTCCTTATATCTTTTGTTTTTCATATATCAATAAAGGATCTGGAATTTTCAACAAATTTTTTAATTTCCAGAAACAGCAACATCTTTGTTCAAATGTTTTGTGCTTTGCTGAATTTCTGGATGAGGATTTACTGGCAAATTAAAACGGTGTTGTCAATTGGAAATGAATGGAATGATTTATTGGGGGGCATGGGGAAGATCTGTAGTTCAGTACTGTCAAATGCACACCGGCCATCTGAGACAAATGTATGCAACTTAAAAAAAGGAAGTCTGATACTACCTCTCTTCTACCTGGTTACAGTACGTGTTCGATTTATTTACTAACTGAATCCCTGGAGCCCTTCCAATGTGCCTATTAGAAAAAATGGTGCTGCTAATTTTGTTCTCCCTAAATGATCTGTGCTGATTTACCTCCCACTTGTGCAGTTTTGCTGTAGCTGGCAGACAGAGGCCCATTCATGCCGCTTCCATATTCTCCTTTAAAGTAGCGATATAGGAGTATTTTCCTTAAATTGTTGCCCTTTAAGAGAAAGATAAAAACAGAAGAAATTAGAATTGTGGCCAATTTCCTTTGTTTGAAAAGCAAGCTATTTGACATAGATACATAATTTATTAGGTCTTTCTGTTACAATTAGTAAGTATACAAATAGTAAAGTTGTCCAGACAATAAACATCTAATGGTCTTATCCAACAAATCTCATGGGAAGAATGCTAAAATACTGTTGCATAAACTTCTTTTGAAGGTTCTCTTAAACTTATTTATTATAAATAAAATACCTCCAAGTCAATAATTCTTACTGTCTAATCTGTAAGATGTGTATATTGAAACAAGTTCTACAAAGAGCCAATATTCTGAAGTCAGTGTGTCTGTGCCCTACCCTGACATGGCAGCACTTTCTTCCTATTTTTTGCAGCTGAGTAGTATCACTCTCTTTTCTCTGATCTCAGATAATCCAGTTGATCATCTAAAGAAGCCACATCACATGAAATATTAAAACAGAGATATGACATTTGATGGAATAGATTAAAAAGCATTCTCTGTATCTCCTTGTTCCTTTACTTCCAAAACCACAACCAGTCAAAATTTGCATGCAGCTCACTGAAGATCTTCCCTTTCATTTTGCGCATATTCTGCAACACAAGACAGGTTGAATTAAGAGTTGGGGGTACCGATTCCTTAGCATTTTTATTTTGCCTTCAGCCTCCCAGGAACACCTGCAGTCAACACTTAGTTTTACAGAGGCAGAAGGTGACACAACAATTGTAGGTGTATGTGTAACTTAAGATTTTTAAAGAAAAGAGTATGGCAAGGAATCTGATGATTACCACAGAATCATAGAATCATAGAATGGTTTGGGTTGGAAGGGACCTTAAAGATCATCTAGTTCCAACCCCCCTGCCATGAGCAGGGACACCTTCCAGGGGAAAAACTGTTCATCTAAACAGCTTGACAGTAAAATGGGACAAGTTCTTCCTTACTTTACTCACCTACTGGTGTTTTTTAATGAAAACCAGTTCTTAAAAATATGTGCACCAGAAGCATTCTCAGCGCTTACCAGCTCACCAGCGCCTGCACATTACTGCAGAAGTCACCTTTTCAATCAAAACATCTCTGTGGCCACCACAGACAGCAAGTAGTGGGGAAGCAAGTCCCAGACGCACCTCGGGATGCACTACTTGCACTCCTACTTCTCTGTCAAATTAGCAATATTTCCAAGAGCAACCACACACCACAGTGGGGCTTCACTGCTTTGTGGACCTCAAGGACAATAAGCTTAGGCACCTCAAACAAGCGCCAGAATGCAGTTTTCTGTATGTGTAGCCTGACAACACAAACCAACCATTCTTTCCTAGTTCTCGCATTTTGATGTTTTAATTTGATAATAGTCTACACAGAGTTCCTGCAAACAGCACATAAAAGTACAAAACCTATAGTAAAATATCAAAAGCTATAAATACAATGGTTGCAAGAAAAATAAAAAGCATCACCTACACATCTGCAGTGCCAGGGAAATTATTAGGTGGATTTTCCAGGTGAGCTTAAGCTAGCGTGCTCTTCACTACAGAGAAAGACAAAGAACCAGATGTCTGAGGACCTCACACAGAGACAGATTCTTCCCCAGCCTAGTTTGTGATGGGGTTTAACCCTGCTTATATGGACAAGGTATGCTAACAAAGCTCATAAGAAATTTAAAGATGGCTAAGAGTACCAGCTTCTCCTGCTCAACGTTATGTCTCCAGCTGTGACCAAACTCGTGTCTTAGAGGAAAGTGAACCTCGTTTTCCCTATCTCCTGAAGATGACAAACGTATTATTGAAGTGAAAAAACTTCCAACCAGAATTGATAAACATAGACCAAGAAACAGGATAAAGTTCCTTTACAAACCCTCTCAAGCATGTATATCACAGAATCATAAAATCGTATCATACACATAGGATCACAGAGCAGAAACTTCCTAACGCCAGACTAGGACCCAATCCAGAGCGGGCACTGCATTGAGACAAGATCTTTTAATCAGAAAGGCTGGCATTTGCCATACCACTTGATTAACCACTCAGCTTGAGGCAACATCTTCAACCAGCAATCTATGAAGTCTGTTGATGACTAACAGCGCCCTGGCAAATTATATAAACAGTCACAAGTGCAGTCACGGGACAAAACACCAAAAGCCGTCTATATATAGTTAAGAATAATACCCGTGGTCACAAGCTTTATTGTTCAATCAAAACAGCCTTTATTTTATCAGGAAGAACACTTGAGATCATGAAATAGCATTTGACTAATAAACTGAATCATTTAGCACTTGGGTCTTATTGCCTGGAAGTGAGCAACTGTTGGCCTATCTCAGATCTTCTTCCTGCCTTTTACCTTCAAAGACACCAACAGAAACAGTGATATGAAGATGTTTCTCCAGCTGGCTATGGAAAGGAGAATTCTGCTCCACCCATATGCACACTAAGGCATAGAATCATAGAATGGTTGGAGTTTGAAGGGACCTTAAAGATCACCTACTTCCTCCCTCCTTACCATGGGCAGGGACACCTCCCACTAGACCAGCTGCTCAAAGCCCCATCCAGCCTGGTCTTGAACACTTACAGGGAAATGGCATCTACAACTTCTCTGGGCAACCTGTTCCAGTGCCTCACAACCCTCACAGTAAAGAATTTCTTCCTAATATCTAATCTCAACTTCCCCTCTTTCAGTTTAAAACTATTACCCATTGTTCTATCACCACTCTCCCCCCATAAAGAGTCACTCCCCAGCTCTCCTGTAGGGCCACTTTAGGTACCGGAAGGCTTCTATAAAGTCTCCCTGGAGCCTTTTCTTCTCCAGGCTGAACAACCCCAACTCTCTCAGCCTGTCCTCATAGCAGAGGTGCTCCCGCTCTCTGATCATCTTTTTGGCCATGTTTTGGACCTGTTCCAACAGGTCCATATTGTTCCTGTGCTGAGGACTCCAAAGCTGGACACAGTACTCTAGATAGGGTCTCACAAGAGTGGAGTAGAGAGGTAGAATCACCTTCCTTGGCCTTATGGCCAACAATTCTTGTCCCAAGGGGCAAGTCTCAATTATTTGGCTTTCTGCTCTCTCTCACTCCCTCTCTCAACCTCCCATGAATCCAGACAACACAGTTCTCAGAAGCTAAAGTGTCAGAAATCAAAGACATCATGTTAGAAAAGCAGGAATGCAGCAGAACCTCTGCTTTGCCTGACAGCTGTGCCAAAAACACATCCTCAGACTGAGCCCACGTATTTGCAAGCTAAGGATATTCATTCCCTTTGTGATGAAGACTTTCCCAAGTCTTGTGAAATTAGCTGCCACGGCAAAGAGCAGAAGAACCCAGCAGTATGAACTGGAGCTGAGAAATGCACAAACACTCACACAATGTATCGGAAATGTCTGTCACCTCCAGCACGTAACTGTGTGAGGCACCACGCTAGAAAAAGTGAAGGACCTTGCTCCCAGAAAAACTGCCGATCCTGCTGCCATAGGTGTCTCAGTATGCTTTTGTGGGAATGCCAAAAAGAACATGCCCAAGAACAGCCCCATCATGTGGACGAGACAAACTGCTGCCAGGGCAAGTGAGACAGCCATGCCATTGATGTCCTCCTAAATGGTTTCCTAACTTAGTAAAGCCACAAAACTAATATTACCTAAAAGCAAATGATCACAGCAGTAGCATGAATGAGCAGTTTGCAGCAACTATTACTGACACTCACATTAGTGAAGCAGAGGTCAAAACTAAAAGAACACTTGGTAGCACAGCACTGTCTTCCCTCACTAGGTTTCTACACATGGCAGAAGTCCTGACCTTCCAAGCTGAATCTCTCCCCTGCTGGCTACAATACGCTTTCTTTTATACCTCTTATTAGGGTATGGAAGTGGCATGTAAACATCACTCAGCTGACTCCAATCCTTCTATAATGGCTAGAACATTGTATAGCTTTGAAAAAAAACCACAATGAAACATAACAGTCTTATTGTTACCCATGAATACCACTGTATTGTCTCTAACAAAAGCTAGGATAAAGACTGAGGACGCAAGGAAGCAACAACTGCTTATTCTTGTTGCAATTTTAAGTAGCTAGGGATTGACAGACAAAAGCGTCCAATAGGGAAAAATTATTCCAATAGGAACATATAGACACAAACAAATTACGTTTTCTCAGTCTGTATTTCATTTTACTAGTTGGTCTTTAAACTTGATTTAAATGCCTTAATACAATGGTTTACTCGCTTTCCTTCTCTGAGCCTGCAAAAGGCTGGTTCCACATAAGGACGGGGTGTTCCGCACGGGGAAGCAACGGCTGAGACAAGTACCAAGGCTTATCAGGGATGTCCCCATCAGCATCAGGTCACTGTATAACACTGCCAAAATTTATTTGTCCTGTCTTACACAGCTTTGCACACTTCTTAAGGAACTGGAATGATATTTGTGATGTTCAGAAGGCTGAACTAGATGATCTGGTGACCGTTCCTGGTTTTCATTCTACGTTAAAATAACGAAGTGGAAATGCTCAGATTATCAGTGATAAAACAGAAAGGGCAGCCATGTCCAACAAATATTTCTGTGATGATTTTGTGAGTGTATTGCAGTATTAAACCAGGAGGACGCATGAAAATTAGGCATGTTAAGTTTTCAAATTTGAATAACTTACAGCCAAGTACGAAAGGAGCTGGCTAGGATCTCTGGTCTACTAACACAGGTTTTCAGAAAGTTTGGAACAGACTCAAAATCCCAGAGAGCTGGGAGAAATCGAACATGCAACGATACTCTTAAAATAATAGTTTTTATATTTTTTTACTGATCAAACCCACAGAACTGATATCGGTTCTGGGAAAAATAAAGGAATGGCTGATTTTGAGCTCCATTGCCACATAATTAAAGGAAGTTACTATAAACCAATAGCAGTTACAGTACTGGCATCATGCTGTAATAATTGCATTAATACGGATTTTAAAAAAAAAGATCTTCTCAAACTTTCGAAGACTATCTTCTGGTTTTGCTAATAATGAAAATATCACTCTGGTAAAGTTTTATAAACCAACCGGTGACACAATACTGCAAGGCAAAGTTTTTGATTAAGTAGCCCCACAAGGTTAGTTATCAAACGGCTTAATAGCCAAGTGATTGAGAGAACTCAACATGCAATTTGAAGTAAGAAATCCTAAACAAGTGTACGGGCTTCTGATGGGCAACCTCATGGAGTATTTATTATCTGCCTGATTTTTTTCCCCCCAATGAAATGGAAGAATACAGAAAATAATTGATGAGGTCAAGTCACTGGTAACAACTTAGGCATTGCTTATTAAACTGACTAGAAGCAAACAATGTGAGTCTCATTATGTCCAAACCTCTGGACATCTAGTTACAGACATGGTAACAATAAAATGCAGAACATAAAAAATGGAGGAGTCTGTTTTTAGGAGGCCATGACTCTGGGGAAGAATGGAAGCTCTTGAAGAAAAATCAGCAGAATGAAAACTCCCCCAAATCACACAATTCTGGAAAGGATAATGAGCTATTTAGAATAGAATAGAATAGAATAGAATAGAATGGAATGGAATGGAATGTAGACTTCATGAGACTATCTTACTTCTCCACATGCAGGGGCATGTTACTGTAGGAATAGTGCATCACACGTTGGTGTCCACGATTAAAGAAGAATGCTTACAAATTGGATTAGGTTTGGAGAAGCTCCATGAGAGTGATTAGAGAATAAAATATGCTTTCCATCAGAAATTCAAGGCTTTCAATCTACTGAGCTTATCAGTCTAAATATTAATTACATGAACTCTGCTTCTGAGTATCTACATGAGAAATCTGATAATGCATGACTTCAGTCTACAAGATAAAGGTGTAAGACACACTGGCGAGAAGACAAAGACAGAGAAATTCAGCTAGAAAAGAGGCAGAGGCAGCTGGGTTATTCAGCTTGTGGGTTATGGATTTTATTTTTGTTTTATGTAACAGTAATGGCATTTAGCTATTTGAACAGCTTAAGAAGAGGTGTAATAGTCTCTATTGCTGGCAGTTACTAAATCACGACTAGGTGGCTTCTCAGACAGAAACTATTTGAAGATCTTGTGGTCTACATTAGGAGAACAAGCTGGGTGACAAAAATATGCTATCTCGCATAATCTATGAAGACATCATGTGAGCTTTTCCTGTAGTAAATATAGATGAGGTTAGAAGCCTGGCTTCCTATGAAGGCTGTTTAAAAAACACCTATTTCTACATGTTTCTTCTCATCATTTATAAATGAAATTTCTATTCTGCCTGGTCTGATCATTTAAAAACTATTTTGTTCCTGTATTCCCTTGGAGACAAAACATGGTAGGAGAAGTAGTTTTGTGCAAGTGGCTTCTGTGAAGATTACATGCATGGAAGTTTTATAACGCTTTAAATTAAGATTCAACTTACTCTTGAAATGTAAGATGGCACAGACATCTTCTCATCTCCAAAATGGATCAACTGAGACACACAGCTACCACACACAGTGTTGCACAAGCATGAGCTCGGAAGAGAGCCCCAGATTCTTGACTCTTGCTACGTCCAGAAAGTGGAAAATTTCTGTCTTCATGATGCCAGCAACTTCCATGGGGTTTGCGAGTTGGGGGATGTTGTTTGTTTTGGGGGATGGGTTGGTTGTTTTTACACAGAGTGAGTTTTTTCCTGGTTTTGATCATTTTGCAATAAGATGTTTTCATAGATAGTTGAAACTGATATATTTTCACCAACAAAGTATGACACCCAACAGCAGAGTTATTTGCACACTGGGGCATTTAGTCATGCCAGGGAAAAAGCACTTTTAAATAGGAGGTTGAGTCCAGCTGGTCTCCAGCTCTGCTTCCACTAAAATCAATGGGAGATTTGCCAGCAACTTCAGTAGGAGAAGGAGGAGACACGTACTTTGCTTGGCAAAAGTTTTTATACAACTCTAAACAGAAAAAAAAAAAACCCAAAACATGCACCAGACTTCATGACACAGTTCTCCTAGGAGAGAAGAACTGGCCACCCACACCTCTCAGCTGTCTCTCATTAGGCAGAGATGCCCCACATTTTAAATGTGCCATTGTTCAATCCTACACAAATCTGGCATTAATCCCACTTGTCTTAATACAAATGGCCTACATCACAAATGCTAACTGATAAACCTGAGGTTGTAACCAGCACAGAGATTCATCAACAGGTTCAGATAAAGAACCACAAGCACAACCCTTCTCTAAAACCAAACTACAATAGTTTAAAGAAGTAGTTAATTATTTATATTTTTTTTTTGCAGTCTTTTAATTCTTCTTTCCTTTGCAGTTCCAGGTTCCATAGAAAGCTGGAAGCTTAGGTGCCAAAATATTGCAAAACAAATGCTATTGCCAGTCTATTTTCAATATGGGTAGTGAAAAGAATACTGGACACATTGCAAGAAAAACAGGTTTTGCCTGATAACTGTCCAATTTTGCACCCTGAAGAAAGTCAGGAAAGTGTTACATTAAAAGAAAGATTTTTTTTTTGGCAGTATCTCTAAAAAGTGTTTCCACTATGAATACAGCAGGAGAGAAACACTGCTTAGACTAGTGAAAACCTCAGCAATGGGGCATTCAGACTCAGACTGAGAAAAAAACATTTTTAAAACACAGTTTGATTTTGTATATTATAAAAATTTACTATTGCCCCAAAAATATTACTAGCTGTTATATATACATATTTTGGTTTGGTCCAAAATAAGATCTCTACATACACATATATACATAGATATATTTGTATATATAGAACAGGTCTTTGTTGTGGGCAAATATTCTTGTTCATATCTGTCACTCGTCCTGTTGCTCATTTGGATTCATGGTTTCCATCTGTAGTTACAAGTTGTGCACTTACAAAACAGATCACGTTTGCACCTATGTAATTTTTCCTTTACAACTTTCTCCAGTACAAGACAAAGCACTGAGACACAGAATAACCCAAGTTCTCCACCACTGAAAGAAAACAATGTAAGATTTGATCACGATTATTCAGAAGCATTTATGACTGCACCATCAATAACATACTGCAGAAAAAGACCAGATCTGAAAAGCATAATTTTCAAGGCTAAAATTATCTAACTCTTACGCTGCAGGAGGTAAACTTTCAAAGTGATGCACAGGGAGTTATGCACACAAATCCTATTATTTGTTAACAGGATTTCTGTGCGGAACTCCCCATGCTCTGCAAGAAAAAATTACCCCTAAGTGTCCTAATGCGAATATTTACCAAAACAGACACTTAATTTCCAGATGCATACTTATCAGCACTACTGTGCTTTGACGTTTTAAGAGCAGTTCGAAACAGGTAGCTAGAGGAAAAGAATAGAATTGGCCAAACAGTATTTTCATTACATTATTCTGTTTCACCCTGTTGCTATCATGTTGAACTTCAAAGCCAAAGCGCTACAGACACCCGATTTAGTGCATGAGGGAGGCACTGCAGAGGTACTGCATGCTCTATTTTGAACTAGGCAGGCTAGGATCTTCACTTGTTGGCTCAGGATTTTCAAAGTAGCTCAGAAGGCGCTTCCGTATTTCAGTTTTCACCTGCTCATTTTTATCTCCACCAGCTCCACTGATTTTTTGACTTTGTCCTTGTCTACTAGTAAAGATTGATGAAGACACTTCAGAAATTCAGAATTTTTTTCTGAGGCATTGCAGGTACTCCTGTCACCACTTACATTTGAAGGAACCTATATATTTTCTAAGACAAGTTATCAGGATTCTTTTGCAATCCAAGTTACCAGGCCTCTGGAGAATTTTCAATGGATTTAGCCTGAGTTCAGGGTTCTATCAATGCCAAATTAGTACTTCCTGGTTTTGGGTTTACTGTAGAAATGTCATTAAACATTTTTCCTCTAATGCCACTTACTCCTGCCCAAATGCCACAGTATTTAGTACATGTAACTGCACCGGGTTCTCTCCTCCCATGATTTACGGATGTGCTTTTAACAATGATCAGCAACCCTACAGTGCCCCGAGAACTAGCCTGACAAAACGACCAACATGCCTGATGCTTCCGAGAAATGCCCCTTGCATTCTCAGGTGAAAACAGATACCAAATTATTGCTTATTTCTTGGACTTCAGGCATTAAGGAGAAAACCATGTGTGCATACCTCCAAGTATACTTGCATTTTTAGGTGCTTAAAGATTGCACAAAATCAGGCCTTAAACAGCTTAAAAGGAAAGACCTGAATTTGCTTTAAATTCTTGAAAGGCCAACATACAAAGCTGGGCCAACTGAGCTTGCAATCACACAGTCTGGCACAGGCTGTGGCTAGTGCAAAGGAAAACAGCTCTTCAAAACAGATTTAAGCAGCAAAAACGGGAATAGCTAAAGGAAGCCAACATTGCGGCACCGCAGGGTAACAGCAATATTTAACAGCCACTGTCATCAATGGTATATGGAAACATAGTTTACCTTTTGGAAAATGAGCACATATCAGCTCAAAAGAATAGCCTAGATGGGGTTACATCCTGATAGGTGCAGCATGAGATGTCCTAAGTGCTAACTGCACTGATAAGCAGATTCCCCCTTTGGTCTATACTGCACAGCGTGCCAAAGAAAACAAAGCATCTTCCTCCATTTCTAAGCAGAGGAGATTCCCACCCGGAGCAAAGCCAGCTACTGCACTGATTTCACTGCATCTATGAAATTATTTCACTGTATCTATGAATTCAGACTAACACAAAAGTAGAGCAAAGTTAGACAACACTACAAATCTAGCACTTAGTCTTTATTAGCCATCCATTTTGACAAGGATAATTTGAAAATATTTATAATTCATGTTCCCTTGTTTAAAGAAAAAGTAGCAGTTTGAATAATTTTCCAGTAAACTTAATTAGGAATTTTCCATTAGTGCCAGCTCTGACAGTTTTATTATCCTTTTCATGATGTCCAGCACTTTAAGTTCAGCATCTAGAGTTATGTGCTTGTATGAAAATTCCAGTTCATATTAAAAAAAAAAGAAAAAAAATCCCACATGAAAACGACACACACACCCTCCATGTAATTTCTAGTGATCCTGGTCCAGAAACAGTACTTGGAAATGTGAAATCTGTGTGGCCAGAGCCAGAAGGCCAGAAAAAACCCTAAAATATGTTGTTGGGTTTTGACCATTAAGAAACCAAATCAGAATACTTTCATCATTTTTAGGAGCCTGACTCATGACTTTGATTGCCAAAGGTGGTAAATATCAAGTAAATATTAAGCAACTTTTTCCAGCAGATTTGTTGATACTGCATGCTAAGAGGAGCTCAGGTCCTTGTTACTGACTATCAGTGAGGAGGTAGCTGCTGACACTTGGCTATTGTCACAAAGTGCCGCACCTCTTCTTTCTCAAACGGCAAACCAGCAGATCCACTGCCAGCAACGGAGCCCAAATAAGTAAGAATTAGTGGTGATCCAGGATTATTAGGCAAGGCCATCCTAGAAGGAAAGGACCTCTTGACAAGGTATGAGAAGTGGTAATCTTAAAACTAAAGTCAAGTTATTGAAGATCCGAGCTCTGCTTCTCTTCTGGCACAGTGGAAGAGTTAGGGTCTAGGATAACCTGGGTGCTGAATTCCTCAGGAGGCTGGAAAAAAGCATTTGGCAGGTTTATTCCCAAGGAATGAGGAATCAGGTCTTGCTTTAGACACCAGGTTAGGCCAAGCTACCTCAACTCCTATTAAGGTTATTAATAAGCGAGCAGGCTAAGCACCTATCCAGAGGCAGTCAGGGTATATCCTGGCTTTTACCCACTGATCCACAAAACTGCAGTGACTTGGCGTTGGAGCTGGTCTTTCTTGGCATATCTGAAGTTTTCATAACAAAGCGTCTCTTCCAAATGACAGACAGACATTCTGATTTTTGAAGGTATCTTTTACTGGGAAAAAACTTTCGGTTTTCAAAGTAGTTTTCAATCTTTCCTTTTAAATTAGAGGCCAATATTATCTTTCTACTCTTGGAGTCTAAGATTTCATCAGTTCACACAAATAAGCCTAATAATGTCCTTTGAAGAGTGCCATGGAAATAATTCTGACTTTGGGTAACACAGCAGCAGAAGTTTAATAAACCATTTCTATTAGCCAAAGTCGCTGAATGAAACTGAAATGTTATTAAGAGAGTAACACTTTGTTTTTAATAACTTTTGGAGGTATATTAGCTGTCATGCCAGAGCTCAATACCTTCTTGGCTGTCATCTCATTTTAGGAGCAACAGCAATTTCTAAATGCTGAGTTTCACAAGATCAGGAAAAAGTTCTCTTCTAAGTTGAACAGAAAAAAAACCCAACCACAAATTCAAGCAACTCTAGAATTGGTTGAAAAAATGACCATAATTTGCTTGAAATTATATCAGCTGTTTGAAGTTAGAGACAAGGGGAAGACGAAGACACATTTTCATGAGGCTGTCCCAGCTTTTCACATTCCCGCTATTAAAAGAGGGATTCATGTTTATATAAAATTTAATATGCAAGCTGTTCACCCATAATATTAAATTGCTGCTTTATATTTAATATTTGCTAAAATTGCTGAGTTATTTATGTCAGAGCTAAGATTGCTGCACATGTGCAGTAGCTGTTTCATCATAATATATTTTAGTATACATTTATTATGAAGCTGTTGCCATTATAATGCCTAAATTTCTATTGCTTCCAAGGAGAAATATATTATCGCTGGAGTGTTCCTACATGCACAGCATGTAGCTATGGAAATACAATGTAATATGCGTCTTTAGAACTGTTAAGTACAGCACAGATTGACGGTGAGCCTGCAGAAAACCTGCTCTGGAGGTTCTATAACTAAGTGCAATTTTTTCTATGGTGTTTCAAGAGTACTGATATCCCCACTAATGACACCTCTCTGATAAATGCCATGCAACATCCCAACATTAGGGCTCAATGGCATTATGAAAACCAAGATGAACTTTACAGTTCCAATAACTGGAAATTACACTGTGTATGCATGCCAGCCAGTCAGTGCTTTCAATGAATACAAAACGAAACACACCAGCAGTCTTAGGGACTATGTAATTCACAGCTTAGGCTATTCTCATTATTAGTAAAATCCTCTATTCTGAATGCAGCATTGCTGCTGCATTTAGTTAGTGTATCTCTGTGAAAACCTTGTGAAAAGGTTGAGTAGGGTGGGAAATAGTATAGATGACATTAGTGCCCTAAGTTAGATCAATGGCACAGTTTCATCTGAAGTTCAATGTTTACTGCAGGCTACCACCTCCTAGAGAGCTCAGAGAAGTGCTCAGAGCACCCAAAGGTGTGGAAAAGCTGTGATATTAGAGCTTGTGATGGCTCACCTTGGAAAAGAGATGAAAATGTGACAGCAGAACAGATAGTTGTTAATGATGAGGAGATGGGGAGGTCAGGAACTTCCATTTCCTCTCCCACCCAAGAAGGAACCTTCAATGTAATGTAAAGATGGTGAATGAAAAACTGATAACGAAATACTTATTAACCAACACATAATTAGATGACAGAATTCATTACCATGAAGTCACCAACACCAAGAATTCAGCAAGACTCAAAGAGGATTTGGGCATTTCTATAGACAGCAAGCAAAACCAGTTACAATAGCAAATGTTAAAACAACAACTATGGGAAAGAAGACAAAATCTCATGCTTTAGGAGCCACAGATTTATGATTTTACTGTTAGGGATTATCCCAAGACTTCAGGAAGAATAGAAAATTTCAATTCTGCCTACAGTGGGGATTCTTAGACCTTCTGAAGCATCTGGTGATGGCCACACAGAGAGACAGCACTCTTAATCCTCTGGTCTGACCCTCTTTGGCAATCCGCATGCATTTGAAAGAGAACATAAAGTGTACCAAGTCTATTTGTACTCGATCCAAAAACCAGTGCATTGCAATGTAGATTCAAGAGAAAAATTGTCTTAATGAAATCTCTGATGAGGAGATATCCAGAGGAGAGCACTACAGTGATCCAAAATATAAGCTACAACCCTCCATTCAACAGGCAAAAAGCACAATTGCCATAACAAGAGAGTATATTACCAAAATCCTAACACGAAAAAGGTCTACATTTCACCTATCTGTCTTCATCTTTGCTTGGCAAAATACTACTGGTTTATACAAAAATGATGGCAGGTAGAAACACTTTAGCTTTTGAACAAAAGGCAGCTTCTTAGAGAGAAGCTCTAGGCTCCCCTCTTCAGTGAGACATTCTGCTGGTGTTGGCCCGTATACCCACGCTCACTTGCTCAGCCATGTAACTCCAAACTTGTCCTTCTGCCTCCCACAGAAGACTTTTCTGTTCGTGTACTAACAAGGTCTAAAATACCTCATCCTCCTCTAAAGAAGTCCTTTGCATGGCAGAGACTGCCACAGCATCAGACTTCTCAGTTCTGATGACAGCCTGTGAACACCAGATCCCTCATTTAGTCCTAAATAACACTGCCCAGAATGTCACCATTATTTAGTTCCTTTGATTAATTACAACTTTGCAATGACTTTGTTACATAAATTGGTTTCCTATACATATTAAGCGCCTTTCTGTCTCCCTGCGAGTCCACTTGATGATGAAATGTTTTTTTGACTGCTAAGGATTGAGTGTCACACAGATGCCTCTGACTACGTACTTAATGTCCTTCTCTGGCCTAAAATTCACTATATGTAGAAACAAGTATTAGTATTCTAGCTGTGGCACCCAGAGCTGCCAAGACTTTGCCAAAAGCTTGACAGATTTATATAGTGCAGAAGGAACGATGTAGAAGAGCAGAAGAGGATCTGGATTTTGTCTCTCCTGCTCTGCTGTCATCCATCTTTTTTTACTTCCTTCTTGTCCCCTCTGAATTTGCCTTTTTCCTCCCTGTCCCCTGGTTGTACCAATGACACATTATAATACATGTGACAGTTGATTTGTAGCTTCTCCCCCTCATTAAGGACGTGAAGCAAACATGCCTCCTTGTTTGGTAAAACAGCTCTGGAGGAGACTGGAAAAGGGCAAATGAGCATTTTCGAAAGAAATATCTGGTTAAAAGTTGAGCCTGTTCCTCCTCCTTCACGCTCAAATCACTAACGTGAACACACAGAAGAAACACACCTGATGATTCATTATAGCAAAGGCATTGGAACTGACAGATGAACCAAGATGAAGCAAAGTTATGTCAAAAAAAGGACAGGACAAGCTTAAGATGGAAGTAGCCTGGCAGGTAAAAAAAGTTCCAAGCACGGTATTCAGTTTTGCAGAGAATTTTCCCCAGACTTTGTTATAGACAGGTAAGTACCTCAGACAACAGCTAGAAAACCATTATAGGTTAGAACAGAAACAAATTTTCAATGAACGTGTATTTTGCAAATCAAGAACATGGGAAAGGAAGGAGTATAACCTTCAGAATCTAATCCTGGAGCACCCTCAACTACAAGAGAAGTCAAAGGAAACTGAGTATACTGAGTACTTGACAGAGGACCTGGATGAAATCGTGCTATTGTAAACTTCACATTATGAAGATTCTTTGGTGGTAAAGTAGGAACTTTAATTTGGAATTTCCTTGCTGCAAAGCCCGTAACATTTTCAGCACAAGACCTAGGTTTAATTTGAATAGGTCTGGGCAACAGATGCATTTACAGTGGCAAAGGCTTTTTATATTGCTTTCACTAGCAGAATGCAGAGGCTCAAATGGCTAATTAAATATGAAATTCTATTAAAAGAAAAAAAAAGTCAGAGACAGTGTCTTTTTAAAAATACTTGATGCTTCAGGCAGACTAAATTGAGTCAGTATCTGGGAATGTGCATGCTCTGACCTGTGTGAAAAGGCAGCCTGGGGTACCGTGCAGAGGCGAGACAGTTACCATGGAGACCTCGCTGCTTTAGGTGCAGAAGCTAAACATTACAAACAACTTTGCAGCATTAGGCTACCGGCCTCGTAAAAACACTGCAAAATAACAATGAATTCCGAGATAACCACTATGACCTGTTTCTTGACATGCAAATATAGATCTTATATCATAAAACAAAAGACAAAAGCAGGATTGAGAGGAAATAGCCAGATATTGCAGGCCTCAATTTACAGTATGCTCCTGGAAGATGCTGTGGTCCTTGGCTCTCATTAATGATAATGGGACCTGCACGTAGGCAGCTTGTCTCAGAACACTGTCCTCCTGCCTAATTTTTTATTTCTATTAACCTAAATTTTACCTAAATTAGGACTCCAAACTTGAGCCAACACAACACAGGCAGGAGGCGACACAGCCAGAGCGAAAATAACTCAAATATTGATTACCAAAACCTCCCCTTTTAGAGTTTCCCTTTAACAGCATAAGTTACTCTGTAAACATCTACCACAGGGTTTGTGCTGTCACACGTGCTGACTGCATTAAAGGACAGCTATTTCACATGAAATGTTTTACTGTATTCCCACATCCTTCAAAGATCACTGGGTCTTTGTGAGGAGAGGCTAAACGTACCTGTTGGGCAGTAAGTTGTGGGCTTATTGAATGCCTCCAGCAGTCAGAGGCGCCACAGATTTTTTAGCTGGCTTCGTGACTGCAAGCCCATCTCTTGGCCTAAATGCCACTCCACCTGGCAGGTAGGCACTCTCAACAGAAAAAGACAATCTGCTTCATACCACAGTGTCTAATAGAGGCAAAGGATAATCGCCCCTTTCCATCAAACTCTCTGATCTATTGATAGAAGTCAACCATTTTTCAGACAGTGAATGCATCTGTCTCCTCCTTCACCTAGAGCAAAGGTTCACAGGAAGACCCTTGAGATGCTTTCTCCTGCTCTTAGTACTAAATGATACGCAAAAGAAGTTCAGGTGCGGGTGAGGCCAGTGTTACATTTCAGGGGATGAAAAATCCACCTCAAAGAGATTTATGATAATATAAACTATCCCACAAATAGGAGCTCACATGGATTGAATGTGATGCTCATAGCTGGCTCTCACATCACTAATTAAGATGCTTCTGCAAAGATTACAGATGTATTTATTGCAAAGTTGTAATGGTCAAACCCTCTCATAAAGCATGGCCCCTGAAAAACGTGCTGGAAGAGCTGCTAGTTACAAACTAAGAAATAAGCACAGAAGTTGGAGCTGATCTCAGATGCAGATCGGTGAGCCTGTCAGATCATTCAACTCACAGAATTCAGTTGAATACAGATTTGCATACCTACAATGTTTCATAATCAAATAACAAGTAGTCCTCCCCCTTTCTGCAGACCTATCGAACAGAGGAAAGTGGGCTCCTTCCATGCTTTGTCAAATGCTTTTGGCAGTAGGTGAGTTTCTGTATATTGTAATAAATTTTGCACTGAAGGCACCCAAAGCTTTTGGTAGCACAGAACCATCCTTCAGCCTTTGTGGCACCCACCGCACAAATGCAAAGGGGGCACAAGCAAAAACTAAACTCCTTTCATCCAAATGACTAATACCCTAGATCTGCACAACAAGAGACCATTTTTTAATACCAGCCTTTTTTTTGTGCCCATAATTACAAGAAGGAATAATATCGATACAAAAGCGCCAAAGTAACTGATTCTATCTGCAAACTAAGTAGGCAGATTTGAAAGTAAGGCAGCACCAAGGGCCCATGAAGCTTACTGAGAGCAGTGTGGGTGCTTAGGTCCCCACGCAGTCAGTTAGTGGCAAAAAATAATCCTTAGTTTTTAATCTAAGATCTCCCCACCACATTTGTATGACAACTACCTTAGTTTAGACAGTGAAGAGCAATTGCAATGACTGAGAAACCTCTAAACCAGCAAAGATCAGCTCCTTGGTGTGCAGCGGTGGAAAACTTCCTACTTGTTGTGACTGATCCTTTTATGCTGCTCAGTTAAAACAAAGGAGGGGAACCCAGATGCCAGCCCACAGCAAACAATGAGCAGTCAATGCCAGTGGCAAGGGCACAATGAAAGCATTGCTGGAGCGATCCCATCACGGCTCTAATATCATTAGAAATCTTTTCACTGGATTTAATGGGATTTGGATCAGGTGCAAAGGAAGCCACCTTACATTTCCCTGATCTGTTGATCCTGTCAGTGCAGCAAAGCAAACTAACCCCACCTATCTATTTTTCCATGTCTCCACACCAGAAAGGACACAACTCTCCCCAAATCCACAGACAAGCAACTTGAATAGTCACAACTCAATTTGACTTTTAATATATTAATGACAAGAATTAGTAAAGTAGGCATGAAAAGGAAGTAAAGAATGAAATACAAAATTTTAACTTGGTGTTTTCCCCTCTAACAATGTTCCTGGGTATTTTAAATAAACAACCATCCAAAGGAAGCCTATAAATGGCTAGAGCTACAATTATAACGGTATTCATCTTAGCATCCAAAGGGAAGCAAGGTACTGAAAATGCCCATTAAAGCCTCGCATGTAACAGAAGCCATGCTGCATATCCAAAACCATCACTAACACTGTATGAGTTGTAAGAAGCACCACCTGGTTTTTCTGGATTCTGCCTCTGTTACAGTTTAACATCAAAGAGAGTATTTTAAAAATATTTCATTATGTGCAATGTTGGCTGAGGTTTGTTGCTATTCCTTGCCCTTCTAATGAAGAGATTAGGTAAATTTACAGCAAGACATAAACTCCTCGGTGTTGTCCTAGAGAAAGAATCCCAGTCCTCCTCATTTAAAAGCTGCTAGCCTTGCTGTAGGTGGTAATTATGTTGAGGGTAAATTGCTGTGGTTTCTGTCTGGCAACACATAGGACTGGCACATGCAATCCCCACACTGTCTGGAAACAGCATTACATCAAACTATCCAAGCTCGTGGCTTACACAACCAGCTGCAGCCCTTTGAAATCTGTCAGCTCAGACACCAGCTTCATCACATTTATCACACAGGTATCAGGCTTCTTCAGAAATAAAATTTGGAAGCATCAAACTTTAACCCAACTTAAAATCTTATGAGGAAAAAACATATCTATCTACATATCAAACAGTAAACAACTGCTCGATTTTAACACCAAATCTGAACTCAGCTCCCGAGAGCTCGTGGGTGCATCCATGCAATGCTAAGAGAGGAACCTCAGAAAACATGAAATAAGACAGCACCAGAAAGGGAAGCTGCACAATGCTGCTAGCGAAATTCGTTAGTGAGTTAATGTGGAGCTTGTCTAGGCTTCCCTAATGCAGGGCAGCACTGCACGCTGAAAGCAGGCACATCCCATAGTTAAATTTAATAGCTATGGATCAGGTTCTTAATTAAATGCAGTTCTGCTGGGATCCCTGCATCAAAATTAAAAATCACTGAGAAATCTCACATCAAACATAGCATTCAACTTCATGTCTCCAGCTGCCAGGCAGCAACATCACGTTACGTGAAGACCTGTGAATAAGTAGCTTCCCCTGAATTCAGGGGGACCAGAAATGAAGCAGCGACTTGCTCAGCCCAGGAACAGCTGTGTCTGCCCCAGCATCATAGCTGTGTGTTAAGAATGCAATAGCCTAAGCCACAGAATCACTGCATTTTCTACACGATTTGAAAACAAACACGTTGTACTTTAACAAGAAATGCTGTAACTATGTCCTTGGAGGATTGTTGTTCTGTACCGAAGAATTATTTCCCTTCCCTCCCTCCCCTCCCCCACTTCCCTCCCCTATGAATTAGTAAATGAATTTCTGCCACAAACCCTCAAACCATATTCTTCCCAATCAAAGAGTAAAATGATACCCAAGAGAGCAAGGCAGCACAGAACCAGTGAGATCCTGCAGACAGCTAGACTGGATGGAAAGCTCCTGCCACTGCCACACACAGATGGGCACACACACTCAGAAAGCCTATGGGGGTAAAACAGGACAATACCAGAAAGAGGATTGCATCCAAACAACATTGCTGGAAAATGTTCTCCTGGAACTGGACAGCTGAATCATCTGCAACCAGACCAAAAAGGATGATACACAACAAAAGACAGTACATGTAATTCAATAAGTAAGCACAGATAGTATTTTTTTTTCCCCTGATCTTGCGCTGCAAGTTTGGAACCAATTCTTTAAGAGCAGGGTCCATATTATGGGAGAATCCAGTGTGTGCATTTAAGGGCAAATATATTACAAGCTGCATACATTTTCTGGGGAAATTAAGCCTGCAGTTTTGCTCAGGGTCTGCACTAGAGTGTTTTAGCGAATGGGAGATGTAATGTGTGCCTATGAAATCTGCCAGAATACAGATCCAAGAAGATGGGATTCTTACAATGTTTTTTGTAAGATGCAGTGCTACAGGGCCTAAATAAAAAGCTTTTCAAAAAGTCATTGCACATAGCATGAGAATAAAGCGCTAGTCCCAGCAGTAGCCGCACAGCCAGTATCCACACTGTACAACAATCGCACAGCTCAAATCGTGACCGTGAAAGGACAGCCCAAGCAGCAGGTGGGATGGAGGGATGGCAGGGGAGCCCATACCCGAGCACTCCTCTCTCCAATCCGTCCGTTCGTCGGTCATGTCACACGGGCTGTTCCCCTGCAAGGAACATCCAGAGGAACAGAGAACCTAGAAATGCGGGTCCCAGGCAGGGGAGGCAGCTGGCAGGCATCTGTAATTGAATTCCAGGAGGACCTGGTCTATTTTTAGAAGTCTCTGTAGGTTGGCTTTTTTTTTAAAAAAAAAAAAAACAACCAAAAAACAACACAGGTGAACATTTCCAAAACTCAATACAGTTTTAAAGTTTCATTACGTAGATCTCTGAGTTCCAGCTCCGTGTAAAAATCGAGTGATAGCAGCAAAGCACAAGCAACCAGAAGCAGATTCTAAAACTCTGCACCAGGGAGGGAGAAAATGAATCAGTTTTAACTGTATATTGTAAAGATAAAGAACTTTTATTTTGAAGTCCAAACACACAAACCTCTTCTACTGTATTTATACCCTCAGCTAGAGGGATACTGGTTTTCTATCCATGCCAAAATAAAGCAAATTCCTTTGCTTACGTGTGGTGCTTCTGCAGTACCTATTAACAGCTCTGAGGGTGCACGGATACCTAAGGAATGCAGCCCGACAAAAACCATCAAAACATGAAGATTTGCTTTATGTTCTTTCCATAAGTGATATCTGAACATGTTTTCATTCGACCAGTTCAACACCATACCAAGTCACTGGCAGAGCTAAAACGGCCTCCTGACTTGCTCTCACTCGTAAGAGATCTGACCTGCTCAAGTTGTATTTAGAGCTTTCTGCACCCTTAGGTGCACCTTCCTCTCTCGTGATGCCTGTTAGATGATAACCGGGGTCATAATATTCTCTCACCATGGCCTGGGAGAAGAATGGCCATTTATCCTGAGGGGGACCATGTTGTTAATCTCTAGCTGCCGAGACCTCCAAATTCTTATTTGTTTGGGCACTGCCTCTGCTTATGAGGCAGGGTCTGCGACCACTGACACTTACCCTTCCTTAGACAAAGCAGAGATGGATGGTAAAAGGATCCTAGATACAGCTTAGAATCGCTCATACGAAGCAGGAGCAACCAAAGATTGCTAAAGCTGCACAGAGGAAAGTTCTCAATTCTCTCACAACACAGTCCAGACTGAGCTACACTCATTTATTTCCCGAGTCGCTGCAGCAAGTTAAATTCTCTGACGATAATGAGCAGTCACCGACTGCATCACCAACTCATTAAATCAACTCAGTATCCACTCGTTAGCAAACACATTTAATACACGCTGGATTTGAGACCTGCTGGCTAGCAGAATTGTAGAATACATTTTTTGGGTATAATTTGTATTACTTTTGTTCTGATTTGTGTAAAATGATCCTTATGTATCTGCAGCATGCCTCCCTCCGTCTTTTGATAGTCCTAGATTATTGACAAAAACTGTTACTTTAAAAAAATCATCAGAAGATAAAACCAGGGATCGTTTTTCAGCACTTTGCAGGAGAGGGTTATGTAACTACACGTCACAATGTATATTTAAACATTGGTATGTTAACTGCATATATAGAGACAAAGTGAAACAACAGAGAAAAATTAGAAGGGAAGAGAAAAAACCCAAAACACCAGAAAAAATACCTCTTTATGATGCTTATTAATAAAAAAGCAACTCCAACGATAACTTCCTCTTGGATGTATAATAAATACAGGGTAACAGAATGTATATCATATAAAGTGATATTATTTGCTGAATATTCCCCAATGCACAGTCTACCTGATCTCACCAAACAGCATCAGATTTCGTTGCAAGCACAGCTTTATAAAGGGCTATTTTCCTACTATAGTGGTGGCAGGGGAAATGTTTAAGGAAATGTTTTGACTGCCATGCAATCAGGCTGCCTGTAAACTGTATATTCTGGCCCTTAGAACGCAGAAAAGATTTAATACAGCTTAAAATTTCAGAGGGTTTGGTTTCTTCACTGCTCTTGGCCAGCAGTATTACTCTTTTCAAGGGCAAGACAACGAGCGCTAAGTTCCATCAGAGGAGGAAAGATGAGGTTTCAAAACATACTTTAAAGATGGATCGACTGTTGCGGTGTGGGGATGGGAGAGTCGCTTCACTTTCAGCTCTGTTGTGCCAGTTTGCTCCTCAGCTGCTTATTAATCACAATTGTTGCTTAAATTTTAAGCTGCTCCAGTTCCTCCACTGTTTTGTGTTGTTTTTTTTTCCCCCTGCAGTCACAGGACCTTCTTTTTGCAGGTAACTGACTAAAAGGCAGGAGATTTACCACAAGAACATTTGCAGCTTCTTGCAGACACGCCTGCGTAATCCCACTGGGGAGCCCGGCGTGTCAAATAATTGATGAGAAGCCCTCACAGGCCACCTGCGTGTGCGAACGCCGGCGCCTCCACACCCGCACCCCCTGCCACCGCCGCCGGCCTCCCGACGGCGACCCCGTCCCTCAGCCCCCAGCCTGGGGAGCCCGGCCGAGCTGCGCTGCCAAGGCACAGGGCCGGACCGGGCCAGGGCCGCGGAGCCCTCCGCCCCGCGCCACCAAACCATCCTCCCGTCAGCTTCTGGCTTGTGCGGCCATCCTCCTTCCCCCCTCCTCTGCCCTCCCGCCGCCAGCAGCTGACAGGAAGATGGTTCGCTGCCGCCGCGGCTGGTTCAAGCCGGGTTACATAACGCCGAACTGCGGGCTCCTTCTGGAGCAAACACTCCCCCCTCGCTCCCCCCGCCCAGCGCTGCGGGGAGCCATTTATCAATTCGTGCGCGCGAGCCTCATCAGCCCGTCCGCTTTCCAGTGCCCGCCGGGGCGGAGCCGGTCTCCCGCCGCCCCACCACCTTCCCGGCCCATCCACATCCACGTCCACGCCCAGGGACGGCGCCGCCGCCGCCGGGCACGTGAGGCGGCGGGT